>VXBH01006670.1:88394-155071 GCA_013400035.1 Rynchops niger
TTTTTTAAACTGGGTTTTTTGTTACATGGTTGGTTTTGTTTTTTTTTTTTAATTTGAGATCTTCCAAGAAAATTCAAAGGGGCAACAAATGCTGTGGGGTCTTCTTGCTGTCTTTTGGTGAGCGAAGGGATAACATGGAGGATATGTGTATGCAAGAATGCACTACCATGTGGTTAGATTTTTCCACTGATTACTGTCTTCTGTAAGGTGACAGATGTCAAAGGCCATTAGAAGTTGGGATATTTGACTGGAAGTGGAAGTATGATTTCTTGAGACTTCAATATTTTGAAACATTGAACATCTGTATGAAGCTGGAAAACTTTACCTCAGAAACTAAGGATCCCTGTTGAGAATTCAAGAATCCCATGCAGTCCAGAAATGTTTTTGAGGAATAAATTGAAATGAGCTTATTTCTCCCCCACCTCCCCCCCCCCATTTCTTTCTTTTGTAGAGGAAGTCCATGTTTGTGATTTTTGTAGTTTGCAATTCTTGCTTAAGAAATCATTTAGCTCAGTATAAGTTTCTTGGTTCTTTATTGGGAGATAAGTGGCTTCAGCAAGGAAGGCAAGGAACCCTGGAAGTGTACATCTTGTGGAGTAACGTCCCTGTAGAAGTATTTTCTTAACTCCTCTCAGTTCATGTATAGACTGTATTTTGCTGCTTGTACTCATTCTACACCTTTGCTTTAATTTTTTTGTAATGTGCTGATTATTCATGTTATTTTAATGACGACTGGTTCTTAACATTTTATGATCCTATCTGTGGACACATTGAATTAGACTTTCCATCTGTGAGTTTGTGTAGCTTTAATTATTATTTTTTTTTTTTAAATCAGGTAAAAACAACGTTTCGCTCCTCTGACAGCTTGTTTGGCCTGGAATGTAGAGTGGGTAGCCAACTGTTTATTAGTTTGAAGATCACTCTACACCCACTCTGTACTAGGGTGGAAAGCTTTTTATGATAGTTGACTCGAGCTGGTGGCTTTTCTTTCACTTGAACAGTATCTGTAGTAGAGGACCTAGGAGAGTGTTTTGTGTATTTGGGATCCAGTTGGCTGGATTACTTGTGAATTCTTTGATGCCCATACTCTGTGGTCGTTGTTAACGTACCAACCAGGAAGACAGTAGGACATAAGCTGGTCTATCCAGTGAATATATTTTTTTTTTATTCTGTATCTACTATGATGGAATTCCATTTATTTTTTTTGTTCTGTGGACAGAAGACAAAATGTGGCTAAATCTTGTCACAGCTCTGAAACCATGATGGAGGTGACTGAGTACTTCACTATAGATCCTTAATACACACTAGGGAAAAAAAAAAATCAGTCAGACAAAAAAAGTTAATGTGGCAGAGATTAAATGAACGTAAAAATGCTGAAGTGATTATTAGATACAAGTTTGAAAATGTTGGTTACTACTGGATGTGAACTTTGCTATGCAAAGGTGAAGCACAAGCAGGAGAGGAGAAAAAGTATGTTTACATGGTCTAACAATTAGTGACCACCTTAACAATGACTTGATAAGCATTTGATAGTTAGTGTTATACTTTTAATGGAAACAGGCCTATTCACTTAGTAATTTATTCTCCAAATCTCTTTTCATTATATCCCACTTACTGTAGAGAGATGTATTGGGTGCTTTGTGCGGTCATGGATAGCCAATTACTGAGCAGTGCATAAAACTAACAGACAAAAGGGAAGAGAGTAAGAGTCACAAGGAAGTATAAATGTGTAGGCTTGCCAGAGTGTTAACCTTGAAAGCATGAAGGCATTTGCTCTAGTTATCTGTGACAGCTGCCACAGTTGTCTAGTGAAGGGGGGAAAAAAAGTTCAAATAGTCCTTTTCATGCAAAACTATGACCTGTCAGCTGCCTGTGAAGGGTCAGCAGTCCACAGCCCAAAAAGGAGCCTTTTACCTCCGCTTCAACAGCCTTCTCTGCTAAAAACGGCTGATGTGTGGCTCTGGACATGTATCTGGCACGAGCTATTTAGAGTCTGATGTTTTATTCATGCAGATTTTAACGTTTGGGGTTTTTTTTTCCCCATTTCTGCTACATGCATGTGATGCTACTGGAAGTAGCTTGTGTCCTAGTCATAGAATTTCTACTAAAGCTTTTGTTGCTGTTACTGGGGAGGAAAAAAAAATTAAAAAATCTTGCTTTTTAATAAATAGTGTCCCTGTCTTCACTAGGCAAACTTCTTTCCTTTACCACTTACTCCATTTCTATATTCTTAAACTTGTGTGGATGTCTTTGGACCTAAGATTAGTGTGGCTTGAGTTTATTTTGTAGATACATTACTGTCTTGTACATGAACTTTCCTCCAGGTAACAGGTCCAACTATCTTGTACAGTAAGAAAAAGAAAACTCATGGTGAATGGTAGTGGTAAGTGGTAACTTTTCCACTTAACTGCATCATCTAAGTATATCAAACAGACCCAGAAAAAATACCTTCATTGCTTGTATTGCCCAGATTTTGTTGCCTTTTATTTTAGTGTGGCAGAGAACTAGAAATTGTCCAAGATGTTGCAGAAATAAGATGCTCTTGCACATTTCTAAACACCCAAAACCAAAATAAAAATATTATTAAAGCAGCTATGATCATATTCTTAGCAGTCCTGCTAGTTAATATGGTATACTCTTTGAAGATATCCTGAGCATGTTCCGAGAATTCTGCTGTTCTGATTCTTAGTCCCTATGGAAAAAGGATTCTGTAACATCTCATCCCCTGTGAGATTTTGTCTGAAGGGTGAATTGAGTCCCAAGTCAGAGTCCTGTGTGCTGAACTTAATTATCATTCTCCATAGTGAATGAAGTAGACCAATTCTTTAAAAATAAATGCTGAAGATACGATATTAAAGCTTTAGTATAAGGAGTGCTCTAACAGTTCTGTAGCTGCTCTAAGACTTGTGTGGGATGTGAATACTTCAGGATTTTTTTTCTATCTGTAGGACCACCTAACCTGGGAGATAAGTTTTTTTTTTTTTCTCCCTCGTATTGTGCAATAGATGCTCTCCCATCCCTGACTTTCATACAAGTTACAGTTGTTTAGTTCATTTTATGTTTCTGAGTATTGTTCATGTCTGCGTAACTTTGATAACCTGTTTTCTGTTCAGGAGACCAGCTAACAGCATTACACTGTATGTATTTTATGGGGATTTTGCTAGCAATGCCTACTAAGTGTACTGGGCATTTTATCTTTACTTTTGGAGACTCAGTGTGTAATCCTTTGCAGCTGAAGAATGTGTACTTTTGTAGTATCTGGAGACTTCTTATGCTGTGACAGTATAATACTGCATTAGATGTAGAGCAGGGGGGAAGAGTGGCTTTTTTTCTTTTAGGGAATCTAGATGAGTTTCCTATAGTTGTGAATTAACATGAATTTCATAAGTGAAGTAGTACCGAGCTGCTGTAGAATTCTTCATGTTTTCTACAAATAGTAGTATCTTAGTAACAGCATCCCTTAGCTGAATTAACTCCTTATACTACTATATACAAAATACAGTAATAGAAGGATTCGCTGAATACCTTCTATTTTACAAAATGCAAGGAAGTGAAGTTCTTGATAGATGTTTTTAAGATGGAATTCCAGTCCAACCCTTTGGTGTCGTTGATATGATATTGTTTCCTGTGAATTACATGAATCACAGTAATTTTAAACTTTTTTTTTTTATAGCCCTACCTGAACCCATCCTTCCATGCCTCCAAAAAAATTACCCAGTAAGTGTTTCTCATTAATTTACTACATTGTATATGTGTATGAAGCTGCTTATCTAAAATTCATGAATTCTTAAACATCTCTAATGGATTAAATTAAACACAGTCTTTAAGCCTGATCGTTGATACTCTAAACATAAGTGTGAAAAAGGTTATTTGCTGCTTTTTATCATTTCTTTAGTGAAAACAGTCTGTTACATATGAGAAGATTGCACACACAATTGGAAACGAGTGCTAATGAGAGCAGCTGACCTAATTCTCTTTATGCTGGCCTGAAAATATCCCTGTGTCATCCGTAACTTTCTGATACTTGTTTCTTAATACGTTAAGTAGTGTTTTTTCCATCCAACTGTGGTGTTTCAGAATTCCATACTTTTCCACCACCATTGAGCTGCGTGGGTGCAGAGGTGAAAGATACATGTTTACTAAGGAGACTTTTGAGACCTCAAAAAATTGGGCTTCAGTCCAACAAGAAAATTACTTTTGTGGGCTTTGCCGTTATATCCAGGTCATGCTCTGTTGGTTTTCAGAGAACTCTGTGAATTGGTATGCTGTGATCCTCTGCAGAATTAGCACTGTAATTAGTGAGGCTTAGTCTAAGGAAGATTATCTAGAAATAAGACCTGGCATCCTAAATATTTGTCTGGGGACAAAAGAGCTATTACTGAATAGTTCTATGCTATAACTGATTCACAGAAACTCCTCAGTTCCTTCCTCCTTACCTTCTCACATATCACTTTTTAAATTTTTCTTTATTCATAGTTGCCACAGTTTTACGCCCGTCTATGTATGTTTTTTTCACCATTGCTGATAACTGTGCTGAGGTAGTATCAGAAAGCCATTCTTTCTTTTGCATATATTTCCAATAATGCTGAAAAGGGGATATTTGATGGCACCATACATCAGGGAGAAAATACTGTGGTTTCATCCATTTTGGGTAGTTAGGATAATTGAGATGCAGAAGAAAGCTTTGAGCTACAGTGCACTGCAGTTTTATTTTTATTTTGTAAACCTGCTTAGGCATATCTACGCTAAATTATTATGGTCTTTATTTTTTTCCTCTGACTATTTACTTTGCTATATTTATGTTCTAACTTCTTCATTGTTAGTGCTCAAAAGCATTTGAAGCTGTTTTTCATTTCTGGATGGGTTTTTGCTAAGTTTGCTAATTATGTTTGCTTAATGCTCACATGCTGCAGCATTTTAAGTTTTGTGTAGCATATAACTTAAAGAAAACAACTGGAAGAATTGGTAACTTTTGACTCCTTAGTAATAATAATGCAAACATTTATATTTGTGGAGTTGAACTGTGTGAAGGCCTTCAGAGCACTGTACAAATATTAATGGCTTAAATGATTAAAGCAAAAGTATACAATACCATAAGCTTACAAATGTAATGAATCTGTGCTAAATGCAAGGTTTTATCTTGTGACGTGTGACAGAGGTAAATCACTTTTAGGTTCCTGTGGCTCTAGAACACTGCTGTAAAAATAACATTTTCTACCCTGTTTCAATGTAGATTTTTTGTTATTGTTAGTTATCTTGCCTCTGGAGGATGGACTAAATATTGTAGGATTGCTAATAGAATAAAAATATTTTATACGTGCTTACTGTGAAACCAAATCAAAGCTATGGATTACGATTAAAAAAAAATTGCTAGAAACTTGAAAATATATTTTTTTGTCTACTGTCTCCATTAGGAGTATAATTAAGAGTTTAAAAATTGTGAAAGTTACAATTTCTGAACAGCAATATTGCAAAGAAATTTCAAATGAAAATAAATACACCAAAACAGTTCTGGTCTTCTGACTTTCAGTAATAATTACAAAGCACTGCAAATGTCAGTATCCAAAGAAACCATGTATTTTTCTTGTGGTTGTAGCTGGTCAAAGCTGTGTCTCCATCCTAATACTACACATAAACACTGCTTCTCCCTTTCTGAAACAAACCACCCTACCAACAATCTGTTTCTTACAAAATCAAATCTGCAGCTCTTTCTGCAGCCTGAAAATACTTCCATGCTTTGAAAGAAACTGCTTGTTTTAAACTGTAGGTGCTGTGTAAAAGCGACATACTTACCTTGAGTGACAAACAAAAGACAGATTCTGTGACTCAGTATATCTCTACTGCAGATGTGAAGGGTGAGAAGCCATGGAAAGCCACCAGATCTGCCCGTGTGTTACCATGGGGGAGTCTCCAGCTGGCACCAAGCTCTTGTGTTTTGCAACTGCTAGTTTAGAGGTGGAACCATATCAAATGTGGGGGTAGATTATGGGGCTTCCTGCCCCGCCCCCAGCTAGATGGGGTAGCTGAGAGTAGCCCACAAAATGTGTTGATCAGTTCTGAAGTCTATATAGAACTTGTGTCCAAGTCAAGACTTTTACAGATGAGCTCTGGAGAACCTGTGGTGGCTGAGGCCATTATGGCTAATGGTTGTTTGCCTGTGTTTGCCAAAGGTGAGCATTGCTGCAACTGGGAGTCAGAAGGGAATGTGTGCCCAAGACTACAGTGTTCCAGAGCAGCCTGGCGTATTAGCTTAAATCCAGATGGAAGTGGGTCTTCACTAGTGCTCTGGATTGTAAACTTTGTGGACTCTAGCATGAGCACATTTCTGTTTCTGCTGCCTCAGCTTGCAAAGGGTGAGGCAGAAGATGGGATGGTGTTTACTGGAGCTCCTTCATGCATGGGCACCAGTCCTTGGACAGACATGATTTGCTTCACTCTGAGTTGCACTTTTTAAAAATATAAACATGAGTTAAATGTTAATTTGTAGGACTGGGGAAGGCTATTTTATATGTGCAAGTACAGATACCCACCAAAAAATGGCAAGTTACTATGCTGATGCTACCACTTAAACTTTTTTGAAGGAAGAATCTTGCACATTCAGAGTTAAACACATTATACATTGATATATTCAAATGTAAAGATTTTTTTTAATGTATGCTTGTGTTCCTTTTCAGTGTGTAAGGTGGAGTGAGAATATGTGTAAGCATTATGCAGTTTGAACGTGTTGTTGAATGCTTGTGTTTCCTTGAGAAATCAGACAGCCAAGGTCAAGTGTAGAGACCTGGCAAAAAAAAAAGGGAAAAAATACCTTGGGGTATCTTGAAGTAATGGATAGATCATTTATATTTGTTGCTCCACCAGATCCTGAATTTCTTTGCCATTTCTTAAAACGGCATAATCCAAAGACTCAGCAAGCAAATTAGCGACTAGTTTTAAAAGAGGCTGAATTTTTTTGTCCTTTAGAGTAAGTTAAGTAGGGAAAGCTTGAAGGGAGTGCCTACTTGAAACTCAGCTAGTTTGAAGGATGCTTTGTAATTTTGTTTTATTACCAACCTCCCTTATGTGCAGAATCTGTAAGGTGTACCTTGTTCTGTTCATCTAGTTAATCCCTGAGTCCCTCTGGCAGGAAGAAGAGTACTGTTGTCCCTGTTTTACAATAGGTGAATGGGGGTGGGTTGAGGGTAATGGATTTTCCTGGGTTGTCTGTGGAAAAGCAAAAACGTGAGCCTAGGTACCCTGTGGCTGGTCTGACCTCTTGTTCACTGGACACTGAGTGATTGCTTTGTTAAGAAATGACTTAAACTACATTGTTGTTTATTGATATATTGAATATTGGTATACGTTGAGAGAAGCTTTCGTTAAGTCTTCTCCGTACCCAATTTTAAGCAATAACTACTTTGGTTTTACATGTAAAACTTTCAAATCTAGTAATAGCAATTTCTTCCTTAACAATTTTTCTGCATTTCAGAAAGATGTGTGGTGATCAGCAACACATTGTTCAAAAAAATAAGTTGACTAATAATATCAGAAACATATGATTAACAGTTTGCCTTAGTTTGTGTAAAAAAAAATCTTCTTTTCTTCCAGAAAAGTAGTATCAATCATGCTTTCCACTTTGTAATGCTTAGTTGTCTTTTTAAGAGTCATTTTTATAGTGGTATAACCGCTAAAAGAAGTGGAGATGGAAATTATTTATACGTGTCTCTTAAACTAGGTGACTGTGTTTTTAAATGATTAGCTGTTATAGACTGTAACTTGCATTTTTACTAGAGCACTTGTATAGAATAATAATTTATTTTTTGAAGGCAATTGCCTTTCTGAGTAAGGAAAACTTTGATTTGCCTGACCTTTGTGAGGCAAGTGTATTTAATATACACTTGGAACTGCAAGTTTCATTAAATTAAACTTGGTTTTGGAAAAAAAAAATAACCATCATAATTTTAGATTGAAGAATTGAAGGGGTTTAATCCTAATTACTAAATGAAGATATAGAGAATTTCCTTCTAATGCAGGTTAGGAATTTTATCTCTTTTGGCATAGGTGGGAATCTTTGGAATGTGGTACATTTTCTGCTCCTCAAATTAGGAGACTTTCCGTTTTATCGCTGCTGCTTACGTGACTTCTGATCAGTTGCAAACTCAGTGAAGAAAAAGAGAAACAAAATATCCTGAAAAACTCATTCATCTGGACTATGCTTCTATCATAAGCACCCTCTTCAAACTACAGATTTGTGATTTTAAAACTCTGCAAGGTTGCATAACTTCCTATTTTGTTAACCTCTAACAAATCCTACTGAAAAAAAAATCTTTTTACAAAGTAGTATTTGGTATGCTGTTGCTCTTCTGTTTTTTTTTTTCAGTGTAAGCATACACATACAGGCACAGACATACTCTTTTTTTTCTGGAAGTCTTATTACAACTATATTTAATATATTGTCTTTTGCTATAACTGTTTTTTTTTCTTACTCGAATGATGCACAAACACTAATAAAAATTAATTCATTGTGATCTATATATAAAATGTAAAAAAGAATGTACTTAAGGTCAAGATTGATGAGAAAAAAAATCAACATCCGCTCTAAGCTTGTAATAGTACTAAGGAGAATAGCTTACTTATAATCCTGAAAAATAATATCCCAAAGTCTAAATTTTTAGCTGCTTAGTGTGCCAGCCTCCCTGTGGTGGCAGTTTTCTTGCAGTTGAGAAGTTAGTAGGCATTTGAACATTCAAAGCATTTAAAAAATAATCTCATGTTCTCCTTTTCAAAAATGTTTGCTGCCTCCAAACACTTACTTAGTAGTCTTAGTAGACGTCTGTTGTAGTAATTTCATTGCATATCTGTTTTGTGTTGTTTGGAGGTCAGCAGCCCTTGTTCTCAGTCCTGACCCCACCCCTATGTCCATTTCCTCATGAGCTCTTATACAGCTAATGCTAGATTCATTTGTTATGACTCTTCTACAGTTTTCTGTCAGAATGAGCAAGGAGTAACTTCTACTCTAGTACTTGTCTGATTACCGTTCGGGTTAAAACTGTATGCTATATAACATAAGAACAGCAGTTCCCCCTTTAGATCTTTATATGCTGCACATCTGCTTTTTATGTCTGTCTGTCTCCATGGTTTTGGTGTGTTCTGTTGGACTGTAAGCTGTTAAATTCTGAGCTCTGCTGACTAATAATACTTTCTATGCAAAGTTACATCATGTCAGAACGAGCAAATTTTTTCATAGATAGAAGAATGGCCTTTTTTCCCAGAAGGTGTTGTGCAGGGTTCCAGGAAGTTGTGCTAGAACTGGCAAAAGAAGACAGGAGACCCAGACTTTCCAGTCTTACTGGTTTGGCCAATAACCATACTTTTTTCCAAGGGAGCACTGCCAGCTGTGAACATGGAAATAGTATTACAGCGTATAGTGCTTCCAGTGATATTCTAGTACTATAAAATTTGACTCATGCCTGATACTACTCTTTAAAATAACAAAGGAGTGGGAGGGAAGATACAGGAATTACTAGGTTCCTAAATTTACATAGATGTATTTCTTTATGTGAATGTAAAGCTTGCTTTTGAGTATGTTGGGTTCATTTTCCTTAAAATACACAACATTGCTGTGAACCGTAGTATTACCAGGTTTTAAAAATTGTTTAGCAAGAGAAAATGTGTTCTCCGTGTATTCCAGTCTTTGAGGAACCTACAGGATGCAATGGACACCCAAAAAGTATAGCAGATGTAAACCCATCTTAATTTAGACTTGTACAGATTCCTTTTTAAGCTGACAATAGTGACTTTTGTTTATGGCAAATCTGACTTTTTCTTCCCCACCCCTTTTCCTCCCCCTCAAAGGAAAGCATACTTGAGCTTAAATGCTGCATTCTGTGTATTCAGGCTTTTTCTATAACTTTTTTTTAAATTCTTTCAGATAGGTTGGTTAGAGAAGGTGCTGCTGCAGTCTTTAAACTCCTTATGTGGGAGGATGCAGGTTCATATTAGAGCCAGTGGGTTTCACATGCAATTTTAACCCCATGCTGCAGGAAAAATAAGTCAGGCCTTCCTTTTGGAATGTTTCTATACCACAGCTACGGGAACTTGGCAATAAGTGCATTAGCTTCACTTACCCTATCTCAGTTAAACTGCAGGCAGCTCAGTGCAGGTTACCTTATTCAGCCTCTGCTCATGCAGTTTTACTAGCATGTAAATGCAAATCCAGTTCAGAGATTCTCTCATGTTAAAATTCTTTAGCATACAGAAAGCAAGGGATGGTCTCGGATGTTCCTGTGCAAGATGATTCTACCTGAGTTCAGGGGGAGTAACTACTAACCAACAGAGGCGCACAAGAGATGTAGAGTCTTTTGCTCTTAAGTTGTCCTTGAACAAATGATAAGCAGCTTTTTTATTGTGAAAAATATATGCGCCTAGATTAAGGCTGGGTGCATGTGTATACACATAGTCTCTGATTTTATTTCGACAGGAATCTTTTGATCCTGCTATGCAGTTGCATCTTGTTCATCAAGCTCCACGTACCATTCCTCCTTACCACTCAAAAAATGGATCAAGCCTTGGGGATTTGCTAATAGGCTTCTTCAAATATTATGCCACAGAATTTGAGTAAGTAATGAGCTCATCTTAGCATTTTAGAATATGCAAAACTTTGATTCCTTCTGTTCGGTATGTCAACACTTCATAACACTTGAAGAGAAAGAATAGCAGTAATGCAAGAGTGGTAACTGACAAAGAGGAAAAGGGTAAAAAGATTAAAGGACAACAGGAACGCTGATAAAGAGTGTCTGGCATCTTTTGCTTTAGCAAAGCATCTTGTCTTGTAAAATAGCTGCCAGAAGTTAGAGAGCTTTGTCCTTTAAAAATAACTGGGTTTTGTTATATTACACTATTCGAAAACTGCATAACCATATGTGAGAAAAATTTATTCTTCTTAGTTGTAGTTTAAGGTATTGATTGTGATAGAAATTATTCAAACCTTAATAGCCGCGATTGTCTTCTGTCACTCCAAGTCAATGGAGGTAACTGAGCAGGTGGCTCCTTACTTTGACTATAATATATATCAACATAGGCCATACCTAGTGAAGAATTCTGCCATATATAGCTGGTTCACTAACCTTGTTGGTTTGCTGGAATCTGAGTTTAATTCTGGCATCTGGACTTTTTGGTAAAAAAGGAGAAGCTAAAGTTGTGAGAACACTGTAGATTACGAACATTTTGCCAAATTTCACTCAAAAATTTCTTATAAAAAGTGCTTGTCTATATACAATATCAAATGGTTATATTTCAATAAGCTTAAGGATCTTATAAAGAACTTGTGGCTGAGGCAGTTTGTTCATACATGTTGCTTTCCTGTGTATGTTCATCATATCCATTTCCCAGAAGGAGAACAAAATGTATAACTGCTGGCTATTCATTATAATTTCTGAAGTGTTCGTCTTTTATTTCAATGTAAGAAGTAAATACTGAAATCCTTTTAAGAAAACATCGCTGGGGTGTGCACCACATGTGGAATGCTAGGCTAAATCCATATTGCCTGTGGCAGTTCACAAACTAATTGCATTTTGTGCGTGCTTAAGCCTTATTCTGAGAGATTTTCATGTAAAGGAATTTCCTTCAATGATCTTTGCAGGTAAGGGAATGGTCTTTTGTCCTAAAAGTTTCTCCTGAGTACCTTTTCTTTCAGCTGGCAAGGTGCTGTTTGCTAAACAGGTAAATTAGAAGACACTGCTAGGGGATATCCCCAAGTTCCTAATTATGTGGGATGCTAGATGGCTGTATAATTAGCTGTTAATCATCTCGTACATGAAAGTAAATATCTTTTCCACTAAGGAAGAAGTTTCTGGTTTGCCTGTGTAAACTAGCAGAGATGATCGTGCTCAAATGCAGGGAAAATACCTAATGTGACGTTTCTGGTTTGGGTGCTTGTGAACATAGTTAAGAGCAGATTTCTGCATGAGTCGGTAGCTGGTCTAGGAAGAATTCTTTTTTTTTTTTTTTTTGCCTGCTACTAGGCATGGAGGGTATCCTAAGAAGTATACAGACTGACAATGCTGCAATATCGGTACTTGAACTGATGGTAATCCTTGCATGTTATTTTTTGTGATGATCATAAATGAGGAAAAAAAAATGTTACCAAGCAAAAAACCGTCTGGCTTGTTTTTCCAGTGTTAAGTATTTAAACATTTGACTGGTGATATTCTGTTTTAAAAAAGCAAAACAAAAAAAAAAANAACTGTAAAAAACAGCCATTAAAATTCCTGTGTTGAAAATGTTACGTAGCTGAGAAGTCATATCAGGAAATGATGCACCTAATGCAGCAATCTAATATTATTTTTAACTCTCTCTGCTACAGAAATAAAGCTTAGTCAGGTTTATTGTTTACTTGACTATTTGCGTATCCCTGACAACTGTAAATCCTGTTTGAAAGGAGGAGGGTGTGTCTCTCGAAGATACTACAATTCTTTGAGTTTTGTAACTCAAAGTGTAGTTTCATAAAAACTGGTAATTGACTGGAGAAGAGAAAGCCAAGTTAATGCCCATGCTGGCGAAAAGGTGGGCAGAACATAGTGTTTAAACATTTGTCTGTGTGTGTGATAGCCAGCTGATGAGAACAGGTACAGTGTTGTGCTATCCGCAGTATCTGTTATTTTGCTTTGAGGTTGCTGATGGCAACAACATTATAGGTGGAAATGAGGAGGAGAGTTAAATACACACAACACAGGGCTCTTTGAATTCTGCCTTTTATGGAAGAACTACTATTTTACTCCTGAATGTTTTGAATGCATTCATTGGTGTAATAAATATTTTTTTCCATGTTTGCTTTCCCTGTAAAGCACTTACTAGTGTTTTCATGCACAGAAATTTTGAGATTGTATTTCAAATACTGTGACTGTTAAGTTAGGTCACATTTAAATGACCTGTACCGTACCAGTGAACTTTCACTATTGAACTGTAATGCATTTGATTAAAAGACTACTAAAGAGAATACTGCTTAAGTTTTCATAAAAGTGACTTTTGTAGATTCCTATTGATGGATTAGGACACAAAACTACCAGGTCTGATACACAGGATCTGTTCTGCTGAAAGAACAGCATGCAGTTAAGAATGATCGGACCATGTGTGTAGATCACCATTTTGGACAGAATGAGTCATTGCTACCACCTGCCTGGAATGCTTAACTGATCAGCTCTCTTATGTGTATTGGTCAGGAAGATGAAGGGAAGATGGAGATACATTGTTTTAAACTTACCCCTCGGTCTATCAAAAGCCAGTAGGTGTTTCAGTTAGTCTGTGGCTTTAATTTACTTGATGTAGGGAATAATATGTAAAGGCAGGATGGGCACAAAGGAAGAAACAGGAACCTTGCAGCTGTGCGGCCATGAATAAGTTTATCTGCTTGTGCTGTGTTCTTTTCCCTTATGCTTTTAATCTGCTTTGTTTAGTTTAGACTATAAGATCTTGCAGAAAATTGCCGATTACCATGCGTTTATACAGTGCTCGTTCCACAGACCTACTCTGGGATTTTTGGTGTGTCCATAGGAGGTAATTTTTATCCTCCTTTATAAGTTACCAGAAATGTGATTTGGAAATTGCTGCATATATTGGACTTACACGCTACATATGGCAAAGCTTGATTTGCAGACAAGGTTGTATAATTAGCTTACCATAAGAGTTCAACTCTGCGTAATGTTTTGCATGAGACAGCTGGCTGAAAGTATGCTTTTAACTCCATTTTAAGTATTTCAAATTGTCAAGGGTCTGCTGATCACACAGTGAATGTGACCAAGTGAAAAATGCATGGAGGTGTTCTCAAAAAGAAGCATTTGGAAACTGGTCCATGTTTACCAGGCCCTCTGGAGAGAGTGTCTGGTTTCATTCCTGCAGCTCTGAGTGAAGGCAGCAGGTTTTCACTTGGCTGTCTCTTTACAAAGCAAGACTTTGACACATGGCCTTGCTCCCCTGAAGCTACTGCTAGGGAACCTACAGACTGTCCTTTGCGACTGTACTTCTCTTAAATTTGTTGATTCAAGTTATATGACAGTTGTTTAAGATAACTCACTGATTCAGTTGTATTTCATGGACAACATAAAAGATTGGTTACATTATCATGTCAAAATATAAAATACAGTTGCTCATGGCTCTCTTCAGGGTAGAATTGCTCAGGGAATAAAGGGATCATTTTTTAATAGTATATGGAATTAAATATGCTTGTAATTTGTACCCTTCTTAGTGTGTTTATGCAAGTGGCTTTGGCTTATAAAAACACTCTGGAGAAGATAAGCTTTTTAATCCACTTGTGGAGTATTCATACACACGTAGATGTGGAAATTCCTGGTCGTCGTCTTTCATGTTCTTGCCTTCTCCATGAGGAGCACATACCTAATGTGGGCAGTGACACCAGAAACAACTGATAATTGAAATAGCTATTTAAATGGTTATTCTTAGCTTATGGATTGAAAGTGTATATACAGAGAATGTTTGCTTTGTGTTGGCAATAATGAAGTCACTGTGTGCAAGCCAAAACTGTTAAATTTGATACACAGATAATTTGCTATTGGTAATTCATTTCTAACTCAGGCCGATTTTGGTATCAAGGCAGGGTAAGTGAAGGTTTAATGAGACTATTAGATAAACCAGTTGTTTTCAAGTTTAAATGAAAAGCTGTTTAAATAGCTAGAAATATCACCTTTTTTGTTGTTTTTTTGCAAAACCAGTGTATTATGAATGCATTTGTTTTTTGCTGCGGAATCGAGCCAAGTATAACCTAGAGAAAAAAAAAAGTCAAGAGAAGAATTACATGTTTGAAGTGAAACAGTAGAGCCTGGTTTAACCAAGCACAGATCAGATACTTTGTGTGATTTATTTTTTTTCCACTCTGGCCTAGTTCTCTCTGATTTTTTAAATTAATGTTTAGAAAAAGCAGAAGAGTTGAGCTGTCAGCTTCTGCTCATGACCAGTGTTCCAGAGCTGCAGTTGAAGCTTCTTTGAAGCTGGTCACTTCTTCTCTTTTGCCTTTTTGTGTTTGGTTTGGGTTGGTTGTGTGGGTTTTGTTTTTTTTTTTTTTTTATCAATTCATCTGAATTTCTTGATAAGCCATGTTAATGGTAGTTTATTAAAAAGACATGACAGGAAAGTATTTGGTGCTTCACAATATCTCTAATTCTTGCAAAAGTAGCCTGCTATGGGAATTAAGGAGAGGGAGAGTGATGGGTTAGAAGTAATGCTTTAGTTTGCATTCAATGCTAGAAATCATCATCACCTGTACTAATTTTCTAAAGAATATATCAAGAGAAGTCTAAATATACACAGCAGTGGATGAACAAGTAATCTGAGGTATCCTAAACTATGATTCATATGCTGTATCCTACCCTTTTTTGAAATAGGCCCTATTCATATTCTTAAATAGAAGAATAACATGTGTTCTTTGGAAGTATAGTTATTCAAACAGATCACTGTGATAAGTGGTTTTAATCATGGGTTATATCCAAGATGATTTGTAGAATTACAGGCACGGATTTTTAGCTTGTGTAAACTGTCTTATCACCACTGACTTAATGGGGTTGTGACAGCTGATCTGTGGCCTAGGGAGCACAGAGTTCTTCCAAATTTAACTGATGAATTGTAATTGTATTTTGATTTACAGTCGATATTTACAGATTTACTGCAGGTGGCTGGTGCACCCAGCCAAGCTCCTCTCTCTTTGCATTATGTCAAAAGATTGATTCAGTCAGGAGATCATGTCAGGTGTACATAACACCAGTAGAGCTAGCAGCACCCAGCTGTTTCTAAGCCCCATTTAGTTAGGGCATATGGTGATGCATTGTTGGTGATCCAGGCATTTTGCAGATGTGGTAGTTCCCTGGTTTAGTTAAGAGCATCTGAAAACTGGCTGGGTAGGTAAGAACACAAAACTGCAAGTGGTTGCTTTGGCTTCCATTACGTTTGGCATATTGTTGTGCCCAGCATCATAGAAGATCATAAAGATGCTTGGCATATTGTAAAGATTGCCCTATAAACTGCCTGCTGTTCCTGTTTCAGTGTCGTCGTTTCCTATGGTTTTGTTGTTACAAATTTGTGTGCAGAAAGCAGTAGGATATCTTCAAACGCATATTTGAGTTGTTGTTCTGTTGTTACTCTTGTAGGAGATTTAAAATTCAGCATATGCAAAGTGTTAGTGCTTTCTAATAATAGGTTCCTTACACCAGGAACACTGACCTGTAAGCAAGCTATCTTTATATATCTTTATAGTGTTGAATATTTATTTTAATAGAATGTAGTATGTGACTTCATCTGCACTTGAACTCCTTACGTTCCTTTTCTCCCCACAGAAAATTCTGAAAGATTGGAGGCTATAATTTCTTTAGAATTTAGAAATAAATGTAGGTGTCCATATTCAAGTTGACATTGTTTTTGGAAAAAATTAATGCTTTTGTGCATATACATTACTCATGGATACAGGAAATGTTCTGTTTTGCAGATGTTTTCATAAATAAAGTTGTGTTTGTGGAAAATTTTTCTTGTTTCCTACCCATCATTCCTTACTTGTGTGAATTACGAAGATTAGACTGTTACACTAAATTACTCATGATTATAAAGTACTGTGTTATCCAGACTTATGACATAACAATTCTACAGTTTTTTAATGTAAACTGATACTATTAATATAGAATGAAGAGCTAAAAATTTTGCAAATTGTTCTTCTTTTTCCTAGTTGGAACCACCAAATGATTTCAGTTCGTGAGGCCAGAGCTATTCCAAGACCTGCTGGTGCTGAATGGAGAAACAAATTTATTTGTGTAGAAGGTAAAATGTAAAGCTGCAGTATCATTTTTAACTGTTTAAAGACACCAAATACACAAATCTGTGAATCAGACATTGTGTTTTAATAATGCAGACGTGTAATATATTTATGTAGAAACTCAAGTTTAACCAGGGTAAATAGTTTTGAAAACAGTCCTGCCAAAAACATTTGAGAAGGAAGCTTTAAGTTCTGTAGTGTTTAAAAATAGTTCTCCTGACCTTTTCTTCAAGAGCACTCATTGCCCTGTTACTTTTGGAACAGGGATTAGGACTTTGACAAGGAATGGCTTTTATGACAGTAGTGTGTGTTTTCCTGCTTTGCAGAACTAGTCATCAGTTTTGCCAAGATTGAGCTTCTGAAAGACATAGTGGGCACACACTCAGATTCCTCTCTAAGAATATTCTTTATTCTAGAAATGTTCTGGCCTCCCAAGTCCTATCAGCAACTACATTATGCATATGTCAGTCTCCTTGTGGCTACTATTTCTGGCTCGTTTGTGTATGTACAGTTTCTGCAGAGACTGTATGATCCCCTCCAGAATTGGAGGGTAAAGCCAGGCTACCTTTTGGAGTTGTCGGTCTCAGCCTTCTTAGTGCAGGCTGAACTGGGCAAAAGCAGTATACAGGCAGCTTGCTTCATGTGCTCCTGATGCCTTTCAGCTGTCATGGGAAATATACATGGAGCTGAATAAATAGCATACATAGGAGATGAAGCTTGGACAAAGGAAAGAGAAGATAACATCCCAAGAGAAGGATTGAGATGTTAGGAGAAAGTAAAGAGGAGCAGGGAAGGACCTAAGAGGTGCTGTCTAACTGGAAACAGTTAATACAAAGAGATAAGAAAGGGAAGTGGGAATTGGAATGCATTAGGTGAAGGAGAACTGATTGGACAAGAGACCTTGGATAAGGAACCAAAGTGGACTGGGAGCAGAATTAGAAGTAGGTGGTTTAGGACACTGGGGTGAAGAAGGAAAGGTTTGAAATCAGAGAGGTGGCCTGGTCCCTGTCTGTCAATAAATGCAGGCTGTTAGGATCAGGATATCAAGGGCTGAAGTTTTAGAATGAAAGAGGAACAGAACTTGGACAGGAGCCAAACAGTATGTAAGAGTTTTTAGAGACTGGGAGAAGTTTGCCTCGAGAGAATGGGGATTAGGCAGAAATCCTGTGGCTGGAACAGACATCCCTCAAGATCGCTGGGGGTGGGAGTGCACCCATGTGTGCGTGCACATAAGCGTGCATGTAACTTCCTGCATTTGTGCTGCTCTGTGCAGACAGTAGTTACCTACTGGTGGTAAGTATTGTGGCCTGGAGCTCACCAATTTGGCCATAATCATACTGATGGCAGCCTGAAGCCACATGAGGGGATTCCTTTCTTTGACTTTTGGGGGGGAAAAATCAGTCATAGGGGAAAAAAATACTCTGAAAGGCAACTGCGCGCTTGACTCTGTAGTCTCAGAGTTGAGAAATGAGAGAATTAGAGTATCTGCACAGCTGAAATAATAAGGGATATCACAGTGCAGGCATGGCTCTGTTTTGAACGTGGGAGGTGGGAATGCTGGGCAGCTGTGTCTGCTGCTGTCACGTGATGCTGATCCGCTGTGTGGTGGGGGGGGCTGTGTGTTTCAAGCTTGCAGGTTTTTTTATGGCATTACAAAATGGTTGAGTAATTAGGTTTTCTTTCTGTCAGATTGGAAAATAGAATATCAGCGTACAAAATAGGCGTTTTAGAATGTGTATTAAATGGGCTTGATTACATACAACTTTTCCTTAAGAGTGTGTCTTGCATTTGCACTGTTAAAAAACCAAAATTATCTATAGGTGGCACATAGGATTCCTTCCTGTTACAATGTGCTTCAAGACTTCATTAAGAGTCTCACCAAATTTTTGCTTCTAAGTGGAAGGGAAAAACTAAATTTCCTATTTCAACTCAAAGTAGGCTTCATCTTTGTAACAGCTGTTAAGATGAACTAGTTTAACAACTTATGCAGATAGACTTCTTTGTACTTTGAGAAGCTTTTAAAAGCTAGCTAAACATGTCAACGTATTCTGGTTTTGTCAGATTTTCCAGTTAGTGGACTAAAATTTCAGTAATCAGTGTTATTGCAGGTATTTTTTAATATTTTAAATATATTTGTTGATAAATTACACAAGTCTATGCCAGCAAGTTGCCATAATTCTGCATGTAGCACTGTATTTAAGCTTGCTTAAAGAAAAACTTGTGTTCTGTTTTAATTTTTATTGGCCTCAAGACTGATTCTCACTTGTATTTCTGCTGTTAGAGAAACAAATATAGTGGAGATGCTTTTTTTCAGACAATTTAAAATCTGGCAGGCTATTACCATTATGGGAATACAGAGAACACTGCTTTTAGCTAATAGTTGTGAGCATTCCCGGTTGGAATTCTAAATTGCTAGCTACTATCCCAGTTTCAGTTTAAATTTTCTCTATGTCAAATAATATCATGCACTCTACTTCAGAAAAAGACAGCTTGGAAAAGCTAGAAACATGGCAATTTTGTGAGACGATTAAATTGATAATCATTTAGGGAACGCCATCAGAAGCCATCTAAGCTGCACCTGATTCATGCTTCTGCTTTTAAATCTTTCAGATCCACATCCTAAAAATAATTATAAAAATAATTTCTCAGGGTTTGTTTGCAGAAGTTCTGAAGTTTTTTGATTTCTTGTATTTTCATTTGGAAAGACGATCCCCTTTAGCCTTTCCCTCAAGCATCAGTGTTGAAGTTGTGTTACCTTTTTTCTTTTAATATTCTTATCTCTGTGTGTGAAGAAAATAACTTATGATGGGCTTGCACTGTCTTAATGGTTAGAAAATGTAGTGGTGTAAACAGTAGCTGATGGCAAAATTATTCTTGCTGCACTACAGGGAATGAGTTTGTCTTTTGACAGTCAGTAAATATGCAGGAAAAATAAAGGGAAGATGTGAGTCAGCTTTTGTGACTAGAGTACCTTTTTTCCTGCTGACAGTTTCAGAAAATCGTACAGCTTTGCTCTTGTTGGTTTAAAAAATATACATCTCTTGATTCCTCATAAAGTACGTGAAGGTTCTAGCATTGAAGAAACAGTTAACATGTTTAAGACACACAAAAGAAATGTGGTAATGCTTCACATGGTAAGGGACATGGAATTCTTAGTGGCAGTAGGCCACTGTGTCAAATTATATGACTGACTTTAGGGGACTATATACCTTTTTTATTTGGTCGCTAGTTTTTTGTTCTGATCTAAATTAACGATGCATTCTAAAGTAAAATCTTCCTGTTAATGTCCACTGAAAACTTGATAGGTAATTTGAAGAGAAACCTTTTGGAAACCTCTGAAATACAACATCTAGTCCATGAACAATTTCTTTGTGAATTTGAATAGCTTGCAGAAATAAAAACGCAGTGCCCTGGAACATGGTCCAAATCTGAAGTCTCAGTCTCCATAATGGCAAAGTCCTTTTGATGTCTTTTTAATGCTTTATTTTACTATATGTCCCTATCTGAATAAAAGCAATTCATAACCAACAAACAAAAAACCTACTTGGTCTAGGAAATACTTCTGTGGTTCTGTGGCCCTTAAGGACTTTCATGCATTCTGCTACTGTGAAACGTACCATCTTACTTAAGCAGTTCTCTAGTAAGGCAAAAAAGACTATAAAATCTGTGTTGTAGTGCATTGTAATGCGTTGTCTCTGCAGCATAATTTTTTATCTATTGCTTTAATGCTGGCAACCCTATCAGCATCAAGGAGTACTTTTCTAATCCTTCAATTAAAAAACAAAACGTTCCAATGTATTACTTATATTAGCAAAAACAAAGGGAAAACATCATGTAAATTTGTAGTCTGTTAAAAGATGGAAGCCCCAGACTGTTAACTTATGAATAGGCATTGTAGAATACGTATCAACTGATAAAACTATTTTTACAGCAGTGGATACATCTTATATAAAAGTTACAGAAAATATTTTACTATACTCTGTGTATTTCACTGAGAAGCTGTTGAGTGAGATGAATCTAAAGTGAACAGTTCCAAGAGGCACATGTGTAGGAAGTTTCAAAAGATTTAATGTGCAAAATAATATTCTGATATGTCATACAGACTATTAAGCAGTAGCAAATAATTACTGATGCATAAATTCAGCACAATCAGAGTGTGCTTCAATAGGTATAATAACCTGCCNGTTATGAAAAAACAAAGATTGAGAAGCAAAGTGGAATCACCCACTCCAAAACACTCTTGGGAAGCAATGATGTGTTGACTCTTCTGGGTTTTATCTGGTGACTTGCTCAGTGAAGACCGCCTAGCTTTAAGGGGTTTTTTTTAACATTTTTAAGGCTTGTGTTTGATCTTGCAGAGCCCTTTGACGGGACAAACACTGCTAGAGCTGTACATGAGAAACAGAAGTTTGATATTATCAAAGCTGAATTTCTGAAGGTAAAAAATACATTTAATTTAATTTTTCTAGTCACTTTGGTTTTCAAGATAGTTATACAAATGCTAGTCATTGAACCAGCCTGTTTCTGATGTTTGTGTTATGAATATTTTTATGCTTTCTACTACATAAATAATAGAAACGTATTGTTTTAAAAAATGTGGAAAAATTATTTACTAAGAATAACTAAGTCCATTTAGTAAGAGTAATTAATGTCTGCCATTTAGCATAAGGCTTAAGTTTAAATGGATACTTGAAATAGTAAACCCTTTGTCTTAGATTTTCTTGTGTGTGTAAAGTTCTAGTGATAGCTAACAGCTTTAGAATTACAACTTTATCTTCATTATTTCTTATGTTAATTTGACTAGTAATAAACGATGTTTTATACTTCCTATCCCTTTTCTTTTAATAAATATCACCACCAGTGGTTTTCTACTGATTCTTGACAACTGAATTAAATTGGTACTTTGCTTTAGGGAGACCACACTCATAATTTTAGAACATAAGAAGTTCAAACTGGAGCTTTCACGGTTGCAGTCAGTGGAGAAGGCAAGGGCTCTTTGAAGCAAGCAAGATTTAGGCCTTGGTACCAGCTCTGCTTTACGCTTGTCTATTATCATAGCCATTGCATTGCCCCAATTCTAGTTTTGTGAGATCTCTGACTATTCATAATATTGTTACCACTAGAGATTAGCCCGCAGAACTGGCTTCCAGCTTTAACCAGTTAGACTCCCCTGTTACGATGTCATTGGAGGCTCCTGTTTACTCCAGTTAATCAAGTCCCTAAATATCTTGAGGGCTTCTCCAGCAAAAAGGAAATCAATGCCAGATACTTGTAATAAAGCAAATGCTATAAGGTGTTGCCTGAGGCAGAAAAGGATATCTTTTTTGCTTTATAATTCTGTCAGAAATGTCAGTTTCCTCCCATTTAACCATGCGAGCATACAAAATACTGAACTGTTCACATACTTGCATGTACAATATTTGATTTTGTGAATCTGCTAATGCAGTGGTTTACAAAGTAGTCCGGGCTCTGTCACTGTTGTGTGAAATCAGGGTGAACTTCTCTTTTCAGAGTTTTCAGTTAAAACATTGGTTTCAAACTTGTGTGGTTTTCTGAAAAATGTAAAAGCAGCTGTTTGATCCTAGCCATCTGGAAGCCTATATACTAGAGTGTTATGGCCCTAAAGAAATTTTCTCTTTACTTGGAACCTTAAGGAATGACAGTTGCTTAAAACTGCAAGTACTTATTAATATCTTGCACTTCTATTTTTAAGAAGCCTAAGGGATCTGTTTGTCTCATTGCCTTTTGAGAGATTATTCATCCTGTGGTTTTCATTACACATTGTGGTTTAAATGTGTTCCGTGTAAAGATAGGAGGGTCACTGCAGTTACTTGAGGTTCATGGCCTGACAGATGTGTCCCAGAATTCACACTAGAATACAGAAGAAAATGGAATTAACCTATTTTAAAGACACAGTTAATTTCTGGGAATGTCAGAGTGTAACATTGGATATGAGGAATTCTTGACATGTGTGAATTCGAGCCAATTATTTTGCAGTCAGAATATCAATGTAATGCTTAAAGAATGTTAACATCTCAGTTTCCACAAATCCACTGTCTTCTTGAAAGGCTGTACCTTCCTCAATATTTCATTGCATTTTGTGTACTTCTTGGATTTTTTTTCTTCCCTTAAAAAAACAAAACAAACCCACATGCCTCTCTTTTCAAGAAGGGAAAAAAATAATCAACCTTATCTTTGTGGGTCTGTGAGGCTTACTGCTGACAATGGTATATAAGTATTAATGACAAAAAAAAAATTTGTACTTTTTTCCCCCAGTCTTGGCAGGTAATACAAGACAAGAAAGACCTGAACTGTATATTACCTTTAAGACCAACCATACAGAAAAGATAGCCAGCTTCTTTTGCTTTCTTCTTATTGGATCCTGCTGAAATAAAGACCAGTATCAAAATCAAGAAGCAGTTACCATGGTTTTTAGTGATACAGCTTTCTCTGTAAACTTTTGTTAATGAAATGTTTATAATAAAGATTGTGTATTTTATTATTGATATTTGTTAATACAGCTGTTCATTCAAAGATGTTTTTTGAAAACGCTTGTGTTAGAAGAATCTGAAACCACAGGAATAAGTCCATTTTAAGGAAAGTATGGGGATATACTGCCTTCTTGTTTCCAAAATCTGTGTAATCATTATTTCAGACACTTAATCGTGAAATAAAGACATTCAGAACTAATCATTGTGCACGTCTGTCTATATCCTTAAAGCATTGCTCACAGTACCCACTTCTTGATGAACAGACAGCCCGTGCTCTACATCTGCTTAATTGCAGTAAGCACTTTTGCTCAACTGGGCACTTTCCAGTTTTATTTCCCTTTTCCGTGGAAGAACAAGCAACAATTTATGAAAATTAAGCTAGATTATTGTTGGTAGCATTCTAGATATGTAATCTAAACTGGAATTTTCAAGCAACGGTTTTACTACAAAGGTGGTGAAATAAAAAAGGACAAATCAATATACATAAATGCTTCATATTGATAGGGAGTAGGCAAGGTACTTTTTAGTGCTTCCTTTTGCATATTTGAAGCAGTAGTGATACCTGCTTTGGGGGGAGAAAAAGGGGGGGAGATGTGAAGAAAATGAAAAAAGAAAACCCCCAAACACCCCACAACCCAACCACTGCTACAACAATAAGCTGGACTTCTGTTTTGATTATGTGTAAATATTTGTAAATTGGTCAGCTACTGCAAAATAAATTTAAATAAGTAACCTTGAAAATTTCAGCTTTTCCAATATAAAGTTGTGAACCCTCTTTTAGACCTGCTGTAGCACAATTTGTGCCTCTCCTATATTTGTTATTGACTATCAATTCATTGTTAAAACTGTACTTACCATTGATGTCAAATTAATATTCACATTTTAAGTTTAATATTTTGTATGGTGTTCAGTGGGATAAAGTTTATATGTGCAAGATAAAGCTTATTTTTCCAGTTTATGGTATTTTGTGCTGCATATTTGAAATATTTCCTAGAATTAAGCAGAAAAGGAAATGCCCTGTAAAGATAAGGCCCCTGTTGCAAATCATAAACTTCTATATGGCTATTCTGCCCTGCATCTGTGTACAGGTAACAGTTTGAACTACTGCTGTTTCTAACGAGATTGTGAAAACCCTTATAACTGTGTAAAATAACAAGCATTATCTCTTCTGGGGCAAACTTCTAATTTATTTAAAGTTTTACAGTTTAGAAGCTGTAGAAACTGTAAACTATTTGCCTGCTGCAAGGTTACTTACTGCACGCTTCATCATGATCTAGTCTGTGTAAGATTTTGGCTTGCTTCTTAAAACAGCATCCTTCTGCAATTTTAACAGTCTTGCAGTTTTAATCCGACTACAGCAATATACTAAAATGTTCTCCCTCCATGCGTATGTTCCCCCTCACTGCCCATCCTCTTTATAAAAAGATGGTAGACTTGGTCCCAGTAAAATATTCACTTTGACCTGCTTTATGTAAAATGAAAGCACAACTTTTTAGTACAGGATGCTGTCTGTACCCAAAGATGCCTTACAAGCCCCAGATAGGTTCTGGGGAGAGAGGAAGGCTTCTCTTTTTTCTGTGTGTGTTTGTTTGTATTTTGTTTTTGTTTTTAAAGGTGCTGGCTATCTGGAAAATGTGTAACTTTCCCATCGTAGGATAACTAGGAAGGGACATGTGTATTCAAACTTGGCAAAAATGTATTTCAAATGAGCTGGACGTGAGGCACAAAACTGTATGTTTGCCTTGCATCACCGAAGGCGTCAACATATCTCACACCTGAAATTACTGGCTTAGGTATGAGACTGCTTCAATTAAAAAAATGGTGGTAACTCCATGCAACTCCATAAACATGGACCCAGCAACTCAGTGGTCTTTTTAATACAAGCCAAGATCTGTAACCATAATGGCCTGTTCCTTTGTTCCTTTCAAAAGAATATTTTTCCTTTTTTTTTTNTCTGATAAGCTGCATCTATAATCAGAAATTTAAAGTCTATAGGTGGTAGTTTTCCCTGACTGTTTGAGGACAAGCCTGTTTGTCACATCCTCTCTAACAATGGGCAACTCCCCAGTAGTTACTCTGTTGGCTAAGCAAGGTGCGAGATGGTGTAGCTTGGTTTTAGCTCATAGTGAAAGAAGCTAGTGGGTAATCTCGCAAGAGCATGGGAAGTGGCAGCGCTCTCATAGACTGAAAAATAATCTGAGAGGTTTGGAAAACAAATTTCACCACGTGCCATGTTATGTTACTCTCCTTTCAAGGCAAACAAAAGCAGCACCATCTTCCCTGGAAGTGCCGGATGACTGGAACGACGCTGAGCAAACATAATGGTATTTGTTAAATGGTGGGCTGCAACATTTGTCAGAAAACTTAAGATAAAATACCACAAAATAAATGGTTTGGGAAGAGCAAGTTAGGAGCTGAACTTTAACTAACTTTCAATTCAGTTCTGTGTAGGCTGAGGTTGTTCAGAGGTTTAACGACCTCGAGTTTCATCTACTCTGGGCAGGTATCCAGAGACAGAAATCCACTAATGGCTATCATAAATCTTAATGTTAGCGTGAAGTTTTCCCTTCTCTTCAACTTGAAAATAAAAACCTTCAGACACCTATCCCTTGGCATACAGTCTAGCAGGAATAGTTTGTCTGCGAGACCTTTAGTAAAAAGTGCTTTTCAGGGCTGACCAAAGTTTCAGTGTCCATGCAAGATGCGAGCTTCTCTGAGGCTTCTTACTGCCTTGAAATAAACATGCTTTACTTCAGCTCTGTTTGTTATTTTAGGACTAGTTTTGACTACTTGTTTTGGCATTGGGTTTGCCTGTTGTGTCTCACCTGATAATAGTATCAGGAACTGCTAGTATCTTGTCTAGGATTTTAGGAACTCTCTTTAGTCTTCTAGCAGTGTGTTGCATGGGAGAACCAAACGTTAGGGAGAGCTTCCCATTCAATAACAGTAGTGCCAGAACTGTATAGGCTGTATACTGTGAAACCTGAAGTTTCTCTTCTAGCTGTCTTGCTCTGATTTCTAAAATGTGATTGTGCAAGTGTACTCTCTGTACCTTAAGCTCTGACAGTATGACAGGTTATTTTTAATAAATCCCTTACAAAGAATTCAATATAAACCAATTTTAAGGCTCAAATTGAAGGGTGGCATGGTTATTTGGGAGAAATGGGCAGCCATGATAAAAGGATGTGAGACAATTTGTAGATAAGCTGAAGCTAGCACTTGTCAACACCATCCCTAACGCTTATTTGGAACCAATGCTTTACTGGAACTTGGGTCACAGGACTTGATTCACAGTGTATTTGGTGTTAAATTTAAGTCCACCAGAGAATGTCGCTCTTGATTTAATGGACTCTGCTTGCTCTGAGTTCTCATGTGTCTTTTGTAGTGTTTATTTTTGTTAGGTTTGTCTTGTTTTCTCTAATCTTTGTGTGCTTTGATGGAAGTCTTACCCTCATTGATTTTACAGAGTATGATGCTTGTAGGAAGAGCGTGAAAGAATATGCTATTTTGGTCAACTTACAGGTCGAAATAAGTTGTGAGAAGTACAGAAAGGAGAGCACTGGGTCTGGAAATAATTTGAAGGCATTCTGGTATAAGGGTGCTTACCTTCTTACCGCGCTGAAGACTGAATCAAAGCTTATGCAATATATGTGTCCTTCATGTATAAGCATTTCTAGAAGATTGTAATGCTCTTCCAAGTGTAAAGAATGTGAAGTCCTCTACCTTAAATTTCATTCCGCTCTGTGCACCGTCTCTGTGCCCATGATAAAATCTGGAGTTTAGGTTAGTATTTGTTTCAGGTACACTTCTTTGAGAAATTATATTCTGACCTTATAAATTGTGTACCTCAGTGGGTAGGTCAAGAGAGCACACAGGTTTTACTTGTATGTACTGTTCAGGAAATATTTCACTTCGAGTGAGTTTGTCGGTAGAGTTTTAATTTAGCATTGCAGAGAGAGTTTGTACTCAGAAATACCTGCTTGGGTGTTTCTGTACTTAAAACACAAGGATGAGTTTGCTGATTGATTTATAACCAGCNAGGATTAGGCTTTTACTGTATATATGATGTTTTATACCTGAAATAATTTAGAAGTTCTTTATTTAGAATCAGATAGGTGCTTGTCCCCCTTTTCTGAAAGATAGTTTTAAATACAGTCATCGGGAAGCACAGGTTGGAATTATTTCCATTTTGTCTGTGAAAAGCACCGCATTTTGTAAAAAAAAATGCAGAATAATAAAGGATAGACATGGCATAACATAAACCCTAAGCAGTAAAGTAGTTTGTCTTTGCTTTAAATGAAAATTGGTTCATGTCCACTCAAAGAGGACATTTTAAATGTCCTGTGATTTAACACAGTGACACATTTGGCGGTTCAAATATATTGCCTGTGTGGTGCTAAAAACTACAGTGCATCTGAAACATGGTACAGTGTGGATTATTAAAGGTGTGTGTCCAAGGCTCATCCACTATTAATTGTATTGGACCTCTCCAGCTCGCATTTGAGGGGCTCTGAGTGTGCTCAGGGGTGGAATTTGCTTAACTTGTGAAACGCACTTTTTTTTGGCGAGGGGGTGAGGAGGGGGAAGGGATGACAAGAAAAGTTCCCCTTCGCCTGTGCTGTCCACCCCCAGTTCTCAGGAGGTGTTTTGGGAAGGTCTGCTGGGGCCCCAGCCCCTTCTCCCCGCCGCACAAACACCTCCCGGGCAGCAGTGGAACAGCGGAGGGGACAGATGGCCGTGGGGCGTCCTGGCACCCGGTTGGTGCTAGGACCCGGGGTGGGACCAGCAGCCACTCGGCGCTGTAACTTCGCTGCCTTCTATTTAAAGACTGCCCTGAGTCAGGAGAAGCGAGAGCTGCTGGGGATGACAGTTGCTTCAGGCAACCCTGGGGAGGACAGGGTCGGGGGTAAAAATCACCGGCGAGGGCCTGAGCTGGGAAGGGCATGGAGGGGTACCGCAGCGCCCAATGCGACAGGGCCTCTGAGACCTCCTCCTTCGTAGAGGATGAAGAAGAAGAGGAAGAAGAGGAGGAGGAGGAAGAGGAAGAAGAGGAGGAGGCTGTGGACCCAGAGGAAGCAGAGGAGCTGACTAACAGGTACGGCCTCCCCGGGGACTCGCAGCCTCGGGGGCAGTTGGCAGCTTCATCCCAAAGCACAAGCCTGGGGGGATGCCGGGATTGGGGCCCAGTGCTGTTTTTAGTGCCTTTCCCCCTTCCCGTCCCCATTTGCCACAAATAAAAAGGTGGGGTGGGGGTGTCTGCTAACGGGGGGTGTTTTGGGTGGGTTTGGCTGTAATTAAGTTTTGTGCAATGAGCGCCTGCCCTGAGTTCCCTGGAAGCTTTTCTATTTAAAGATTTTCTGCCGTGCCAGCTCAAGTGGCATCTCCCTCTGCTCCTCCCTCTCTGGCAGACTCCTTGTCACATATCGGTCTGAAATGCGCTGCGGATTTGCTCGTCAGGGAGAAAAACGGTCAAAGATTATAATGGCGCGTGGAAACGTGCTCCGTTTTGCGGCCCTTTCTCCCTTCCCGCTTCTCCCTCCCTCTTCAGTGTCTTCTTCCCCAGAAAAAGGAAAGACTTGTTGTACATGCTCGCCACTGCCCGTCACGATTTGCGTGGCTGATTTTTGGGGTGCAATGAGGAATGTTTTGTCGCTCTGATTATTATTTTTATTTTGTTTTTTTTTTTTTTTTTCCTTAATAACTCTCGCACAGGAAGCTTGTTGTCCTAACACTGCGCTCGTACCACCAGGAAAATAAGGATCAGGAGAGTGTCCCGGTGCCCAGCACCCGGCCCTGCTCCTGCGCAGGATGCGGAGGTGGCTGCAACCTGACCTGGGCAGACGGGCTACCCCAGCACTGCCTGCACTGGCCCTTTCCAAAAGGGGCCTGAGAGTCCCCCCCGGCACATATTGGGTCGCGATATTTCTCCCTTGTCTTGAGTAAAGCCTATCTGTTTTAAGGGGATACTATAGGAAGAAGTTTAAGGTATTTCCAGAAACCAGTTTCTTAAGAAAATTGGGTCATGCAGTTCCTAAAACCTCAGTGCTGTGGGGCCGTCCTGTGCTTACAGACCACTCTGGGTGTATCGTGGCTCAAAGCGCTTTCTGACATTCCTGGTGGTCACTGGGAGAAAAAAGATGGCAGAAGAGAGGTGGGGAGGCAGGAATGAAAGTCAAACAGGGAAATGTAGCCCAGGAGTGCAGGAAAACCCCCTTGCCAGGGGGAATGGAGAGCTGGTTTTCCAAAAAAGTGGGGGGACAGCTGCTGGTGTGCAATGCGGTTTTTTTCGGAGGAAGGTGTTGACTCTTCAGTCCTGTACAGGCAGAGAGAGGGGTTACGTGCTGGTAGACACAGCTTGCACGTGGGTGCAACCCTATGAGAAAACCAGCTGAGGTCGGTGGCGTGGAGCTACTCACTGCGGACAGCTAGAACACAGCTGACTGAGAATTTTTTAGTGCATTCTGCGGTTAAGTGGCTAATAATAAAACTCAAATTGCAAAAATGTAAGCGGGAATGGCTAACTTTTCTCTTAAAGGGAGGGAAGTCTGTGGAGCCTTGCAGTTATTCACTGCCGGCACTGGGAGGACAGCTTCTCCATGGGTGCCCATTAGCAGCTCCCCACAGCTGGGTCTGGATGCTGGGTGTCAGCCTCCGCAAGGCAAACTCAGGCACTGCCTCTCTCTGCTTAATTAAATCATGGCAGCCATTCGCTTTAGCTCTCCGTTACATTAAGAATTGTGGAGTTCGCCTCTACATTTAACCTCCTTACGCATAAGAGAGGTCAGAGTCTAACAGAGAGGTTTCTAACAGCTGTGCTCAGTGGTAACTGAGTATATTTAAAACCATTTGATTAGTTTAATTAGGCTGCAGGAGAGATTAAATTTGGGGGTTGGCACAGATATGGCAACTGTACCAAGCACTCAGCAATAGCTTAGTAAAGTTAAATAAAACTGATTCTTTAACTGCTTAAATTTTTGTAGTTGCAAATGTCAGCGTGGTTGTTGAGCTTACGGCCGTCTCCTGTGTGGAGTGCCGGGACAGAGCTCCTGGGAGGTGCTGGCTAAGCAAGAGCAGCTGGGCTGAGCCCCTGAGACAGGCTTATTCAGACTGTCAACTAATTATTTGTTGATAAACAGGTTTTCAAGCCCCTGTGGCAGAACAGATTTTTTTGAATTTATTATTTTTTTTTTTTTATGCTTTGAAAATGTAGCTTAGAGGAGATGTAACCAATATGCGAACTTGGCTGAAGACAGCCTGTCCTGGACCCTGCCGTCATGGATTTATTTTTAACAACCCCAAGCTCTCTGCTGCTTTTGTCTTCCTCCTCTGCACACAGTTGAACAGCACCTGGTTGTGCAACATTGCAGTCAGAAGGAAATTCCCCATTGGCTCCTCTTTCCACCTTTCCAGCATGCTAAATATCCTCATTCCTGTTTTATAAGAGAGTTATGCAGCGAGATATCTGGCCTAAGGTCAGCGAATGCTCGTGTAACAGAGGCAGAGGAGCCCCGGTGTTCCCCGGGACACTCACCCCCGAGTCCCCACCGACCTGCTCCGCTCCCATGACAGTCCCTGTGCAGCAGCTGCAGGGAATAAAACCCCAAAAGAGCTTATGGCTTGCCCCAAAATGATGATGCATGCACGCCAAAAAGCTGAGAAGTTTAGGGTTTACATCTTTATTGCCCTTTTTGATGTAATCTTTAAATAATTTGCTTTCCTAAAACAGGTATTTATGCAAGTAGTGAGACTAACACATGGCATCAGAACGTATTATAAAGGTGGGATAAGACATCACATCCTTGTCAGCATAAATAACCCATTCATCTTCAGAGGGTTTGTACACTATTTTCTTGTCTTTGGGCATTTTACTGTCTGAGAAAGACAGGTCATGGCAGATGTCTTTTGTTTCTAGCTCCATGTAGGATTAATCATCTAAACAGGGAAAATATTTTCAAAGCGTAGATTGTGTGTTTTAAGACAAACATGGGTATGAAGTTAATAGGTTTAAATTTTTGTATTGATAAGGGTGAAATTAAAGCCTAGCTATAAGGTAGTTTACTAGTTAACTGTTTTACATACCCACTGGACTGTCTGAGTCCAACAACTGCGCGATGGGCAAACAGCTCTGACACGGTCCTGTCTCTTGGACCGTTCCCAGACGGTTTCCTTTTGCAGTGGGCGGGTGTCTGGATGTCTCTGTGTGCAGGACTTACCTAAAAATGGCTCTGCAGCCAATTTACTTGTGTTTCCAGGTAGCTGGTTTGCCTGGAATGGGTATGGGGCTGACGTTATCTGTTCATTTAGTGATAAGCTAAGAGCAGTAAAAGGGGAGAAAGTCCTGGAGTTCGGGAAATGTTTTTAGTTTTTTTTTTGTTTGTTTGTTTGTTTGTTTGTTTTTTAAATGAAGCAGGCCTTCCACAAGACGATCAGAGGTGTGGAAGCTTCAGAGCTAAGTCTAGCTTAGGATGAGTGGTGAAAAGGATGAACGGGGAAGCAAAGCGGAGCAGGGGGCTGCTCGCTCATGGGGGAAGCTGCAGTTTCTAGGAGCGCAAAGGAGTGGAACCAATGGCAAATGGGAAGGTGGGAATGGGGGCACTGGGGATTTGTCTTCCCAAGGGAAAGATTGCCATGCTCTCTCCAAAGCAAGAAAGACAGACAGAGGGAAATGATGCATGGTTTTAGTTTCCTAGATGGGGCAGTGCCTGCCTGGGGCCAAGGCAGAAGGTGGTGTCAGGGCTGTTCATCTGCCGCTGGCTGCAGGGGAGGTGAGAGCAGTGGGAAGCTGCGGCGTGATGGGGCAGTGGCTTGGGCTACTGGCACCGAGAGCAGCTGAATGGGGTGAAGTGTGGAGGCAGAGGCGTTGGTGCAGCTGGTGAACCCATCCCGCACCCTGGCCCCTGCCGACAGCTGCAGCTGGGAGATACACCTCGCTCCGTGTCTGGTTTCTCTCCAGCCTTCTAGATGACATTAACCGAGTCTTTGACAGAGGTCTGGATTGCTGTTTGGATCTAAAATAACACACAGACTCTGAGAAGTTCCCTGTTAGGTCTCAACAAAGTGTTTAAATCACTGTGTAAAGGAGGTCTCCCACCCAGACCTAAGGGTTTGTTGGGTACCTGGGCTCCGTCCACGACCTGTACGGTGGAGAATCCAGAATGCAGGAGCAAGGCAGACCTCGGGGGTGCTGTGATGTCTCAAGCAGCGTGTGAAGCTGTGACTGGCATCGCCACCAGGCCACGCCATGACCTGATGTCTGGAAAAGGGACCAGCAGCACCACGTCTGGTCGTGTCACTTCCCGGGCGTTTGCAAGCGTTGAGGATGGAAAAAAATGTCTGAGACTAGCCCAGCTCCTGGCTCCCAGCTACACTTTATAAAAATCAGCTTTGCATCAGTGCAAGCCGCAGTCTTGCTGCTTTTACATAGTTATTCATTTGAGTTTGGACAGACGCGTGAGCCACTGTGTTGCCAAAAGGGGCATCATTGACACTGAAGGAAGTTAGGAGTAGGTTAGCAAGTGAAAGGCTGGGTTTGAAATCATGGCTTTCTGTAGCTTCTAATTCTTTTACCCTGAAGAGGGAGGCAGACGAGCTTTAGCCCTAGGAAGTGCAGAGCAACAGGCAGAGACCTCGCTGAGCATACCGATTGCTGCAGGGGAATGGGGCAGCATGGTAAAGGCAGAAACTACAGGAATGCAGAGAACGAAAACACAAACACAGAAAAATAGAATATTTCCTTCAACTGGGAAGGCAAGCTGGCCAGTACCAATTTCCATCTCCCCTGCCCTGAGCCCCTGCAGGGTTCAAGTAGGAGCCCTCAGGGGCTGAGATGTCTCCTCAGCACAGGTCATTGCCACAGCTTGACACCTCGGTCATTTCATCTGGTCTGTTTTCAGCTTGCGAGGTGTTAGGCAGCAAACAGCAACAAGTTTTGCTGATGCCAGGAGTGACAAGGTCTGATGTGAGGTGGGTGAAGGGAGGCTCTGAAGGATTTTAGAGAGCTGATGGGCTGGCTATACTTCTCTGTGACAGTGGCAGGGTAGCACAGGTGGGCAGACCTCACCCAGCGTGTCTGAACACAACTGCTCTGGCAGCTGGGGAGGTGTGGGAGTTCTGCCCTGTTTTGCACAGGGTTTTATTTAATAACACCAGATCAGGCAGAAAAATTAGGTTTAAAAATATATGAGGGTGATTTAGAAGTTGAAAAATCTAAAAAAATATTAGTCATCTGTTATTTTGGACTGAAATAAGACCTGAAGGCTTCCTTAGTATTATTGCTATTGATTTATTTTATTATTTTTTTATTTTATTTTTTTAAATTTTATTTTACTTTACCATACCCAAGTCAACCTAATGCCAAGCCGTGAAACTGACAAAGGAAAAGCTAGCAGCAAAGTTGGTATAGATTTATTTGTTGTGCCTCTTCCTCCAACATTACGGAGCTAGCCTTGCTAGAGGGCACTACACCAGGGCAGACAGTCAGCTATACATCCTGCCTTTTGTATCTGTTTGATGGCCGGTTTTATTGGGGTTTTTTTCTTGGCTAAGATGGCATTATTTAGTATTGCACTGTCTCGCTTTGAATTGTGGGCTTTAGTCCAAGCTGTCCGGCTAGTCCTGGTCTCCAGGCCAGCTCAGTTACTACAACTGGCTTTAAGCNATCTGGTCTGTTTTCAGCTTGCGAGGTGTTAGGCAGCAAACAGCAACAAGTTTTGCTGATGCCAGGAGTGACAAGGTCTGATGTGAGGTGGGTGAAGGGAGGCTCTGAAGGATTTTAGAGAGCTGATGGGCTGGCTATACTTCTCTGTGACAGTGGCAGGGTAGCACAGGTGGGCAGACCTCACCCAGCGTGTCTGAACACAACTGCTCTGGCAGCTGGGGAGGTGTGGGAGTTCTGCCCTGTTTTGCACAGGGTTTTATTTAATAACACCAGATCAGGCAGAAAAATTAGGTTTAAAAATATATGAGGGTGATTTAGAAGTTGAAAAATCTAAAAAAATATTAGTCATCTGTTATTTTGGACTGAAATAAGACCTGAAGGCTTCCTTAGTATTATTGCTATTGATTTATTTTATTATTTTTTTATTTTATTTTTTTAAATTTTATTTTACTTTACCATACCCAAGTCAACCTAATGCCAAGCCGTGAAACTGACAAAGGAAAAGCTAGCAGCAAAGTTGGTATAGATTTATTTGTTGTGCCTCTTCCTCCAACATTACGGAGCTAGCCTTGCTAGAGGGCACTACACCAGGGCAGACAGTCAGCTATACATCCTGCCTTTTGTATCTGTTTGATGGCCGGTTTTATTGGGGTTTTTTTCTTGGCTAAGATGGCATTATTTAGTATTGCACTGTCTCGCTTTGAATTGTGGGCTTTAGTCCAAGCTGTCCGGCTAGTCCTGGTCTCCAGGCCAGCTCAGTTACTACAACTGGCTTTAAGCCCTATAACTGGACCTTGATACCATGTTGTCCCACCACTGCCTGGTCAGGCTGTTGTCCCACAGGGTGACTTCAGTTTTCAGTTAGCACCAAGGACATCAGGGCTGAGATGGTCTGTGCATCGGTCCGCATAGACCTCAGCATGGGCCAGCCCCGCCAGGCCTTCTTGTTCTGTGCTCTGGAGAGAAAATTCACGTTAAGGGAAGGCCAGCACTAATAGAATCAGGATTACCTTTTTGTTTCTGATAGGAACTGAGCAGTTTTGCTGAACGCCCTTTACCAAAACTTTATGGTTTGGAGAGTTTTCTGGATGGCACGATTATGGCTGTCCTCAGGATTTCCTCGTCTCCTCCTTCAAAGACCTCTGCCTTCTGCCAGGTGCTTGGCACCCTCTGGAGCAATGCCGACTGCTCCTCAGGGGTGTCCCCCTGCTTCTGCAGCCATCTCTGGCACCCGGGTGGTGCTGAGCCGCAGCCTGTGGCAGTGGGTCAGATGGGTTCTGCTTCTCCGATCCCATGGTCAGGAGCCAGCTTTCTTCACTCTTGCTGAAGAAGTGCTTTATCCTAATCACCTAGAAAGTGACCCTTCCCTCTGTTCGGTGGAAGTAGGACCTTGTGTGGCCACAGGTTTGCATCCTTCCATGGGAGGTACAGAGACTTCACCACTTCTCCTGCTCTACTGAAGCCTCTGCCAGCAGATACTCTGCCTTTCTTTCCATCAGCTACTAACATGATTTCCCTAAAGGAAACAACAAATATTGGGGTTGAGTGTTTTGATTACGGCTTCTGTGTTTTTTTTCAACTAACTATTGCAGCCTTAAAAATACTTTAAAAAAAAAAAAAAAGAAAATATGTCTTTTAATTGCTCTTGCTATTCTTTACACTTTTATTTATAAGATTTTTTAAACTGAGAGAGATTTGATTGTAGCATATTATAGTGTACTGATTACATATCATAAGGTTTAATATCAGCTTTATAAAACATTGTTATTTCGTTTGGGGAGGGCTCAGTATATTTTTATTTTGAATGTGTTCCGAATTACTTTTTTAAACATGTAGAGTGCTTAGAGGATGAAACATATAAGAGCACAGTAACAAACTAGTGGATAGATTTCCTACTCCTTTGAGCATTTTGTAATCATTTACACTTGGGCAAAACAAGTGTGGGTGCTATTAAAACACTGACAGTATCTTATAAGTGTTTAATGTAAGGTTTAAATTATACTGTGAGATAACCACGCACTGGAGAATCACCCCAGAATCGGCTCAATCTCACACTGGCAAAACAAGGTCAGATCAAAGACTCTTTTTCCTGCGTTGTCAAGAGCATTTAAACACCTCCCCTTCATTGAACTGACCTTGCAACATGCAGCTTCACAAAAATTTATCTAAAATACATTTGTCAGATAAAATATGACTTTGCTTATGCTTGTGTTTCAAAATTTATGTACGTGCAGTAATTTTACCACTTCGGAAATTATTTTTGCTTTAATGAAAAAATTTAGATTTAATTGCAATAATTTCATTTTTGTGTGTGTTTTTACAGATATTTTTTCTTTTGTTCTTCTTGTTTTTAGTTTAAAAGTTCTTATCCAAAGTGAAGATGTGAAACCCAAGCTGCAATACATCATGAATAACCCTTCCTTTTCTATGGTAACCGTTCAAAGCGAAGACAGTGGGATAACCTGGGAAACCAGCTCAAGCAGGTGTTCTACTCCCTGGACCTCAGAAACAAGTACAACTTCTGATCTTTACAGTATAGAAAGTTCACCGGTAGGTTCTCCTCCAGGAAAAGTCATCTTTATTATGGATGAAGGTAAGATTATTCGGAAGAGGAAGCGCAAAGCTTCAAATAGGGTGCCGATGGCTACAAGTCTGAAGGGAGGCCAGGGCAATAAAAAACGTGACTCTTCTGGAATGCAGAGGCAAGAACAAAGAACTGTTTTAGGAGATGTGCAGGCGTCCGTGTTGAATGTTGAACAGGTCGAAGCGCAAGACACAGATGAAGAAATGCTGGACGACAAAGAATATCTAGAGAACATCACAGAAGAGCCAGTAAAACGTGCTCCAATAAGATCAATATTTAGAGAAAGCAGACTGCGAAAAGTAGGGCCGATCCTTGGAGGACCAGTACAAGCTAGAATCCAGCTGTTCAACTCAATTTTTGGAGGGACTGAACCAGCCCCTGAAACATTGGAGAAAACCAGAATACAGAGAAGCAGGTCAGTTTCAGGAGATTCTGAACAGTTACTTGAAACATCAGTAAAAGAAAGATTGCAGAAGTTCCGTTCACTTTCAGAATCAGCACGTTCAAAAACTTTCCAGAGAGCAAGAAGTAGAAATCTTGAAACACCATCGGAGAGAAGAAGGGAGCAAAGACAACAATCCACAGCACGATCAAATCAAAGCTATTCTTCACCAACACCACCTCTTGAAAAACAGCTTACTAATAAAGGTGATGTTTTATCTGAAAATGTTAAACCCATTAAAATGAAAGATAAACCGAGCAGATTTTCAAGCTTTGGTGCAGAAACAACTCTTCAACATGAAGAAAGAAAAGACAGTCAGTCTCTTTCGGGGACTCCAAATCAGGTATCAGGACATTCACTGAAGTCCTGCCCTCCTGAAGAAGCCAGGAAGCAGCAAAGTTATTCACCTGCAGCCAAAACATCAGTAATGGAGCAAACAGTCTCCATTTCATCAGAGTCTGATGATAAAACAGAGAAACAAGTGTTGCTTCCCTCATCTGAAAATGCAAACAAGAAACCAGACCAATCCCTGGTGACAGCATCAGATCATCTGGACAAACCGAAGGAGCAGGAAATTCAGCCCAGCTCTGCACCACAATCTGTATCAGGAGATTTTGTTAGCGAATTAGATAGAGAAGGTACCCAACCTATTTTGCCTACGGCATCCCTGTCAGAACATCCTGAGAGAGAAGCACAGAAGTCAGCAGTTGAGTCTTACTTACCTAGTGCTCCATCAGCTAAATCCAAATGTTCCACACTGTCTGAAACAAGACAGGAAGATGTTATTCCTCAGTCATCAGAAACTGCACAACCTGAGTCTGAATATGTGCTTCTACCACGTTCTGTAGATGAAACAGAGAAGCAAGAGACTGAGTGTCACTCATCATCGAGTGCACTGTCAGAAAATGAGCCTTCAGGTCTATTGTATTCTGCTAAAAAAACAGAGGGTCAAAAGACCCCACCACCAGAAACCCAAAATGTTCACTCAGAGAAGAAAACAAAGTCTGAACACCACTTTTCCTCCTCCCCTCATGAAACAGAGGAGCAAGGAATTCAGCTAAATTCACCCATTCCTGAAAAGATAGATTCTAAGTATTTTGGCATTTCATATCCTATTTGCACAGAAACAGAAGTAACTCAGAAAACTTCAGCTATGAATAAAGCAGTAGATTTGGATCACCCTGACTTTTCTGTTGAAAAAAACAAGCAAGCAGAGAGTGCGGAAATGGAGATGGAGCATCCAGATTTCTCATATTCCAGTAAAGAAATTGGGGAATCAGAGAGAACACAGCTGGAGACAGAGCATCCAGACTTCTCATTTTCCAAGGAAGAAACAGAGGAATTGGAGGGTGCACAGCTGGAGATGGAGCATCCAGACTTTTCTTTTTCCAGGGAAGAAATGGAGGAACCAGACAGTGCACAACTGGAGACAGAACATCCAGTTTTCTCATATGCCAGGGAAGAAGTGGAGGAACTGGAGGGTACACAACTGGAGACCAAGTATCCAGGTTTCTCATATTCCAGCATGGAAACAGAAGAATTGGAGAGTGAAAAACTGGAGACAGAATATCCAGAATTGTTTTTTTCCACAAAAGAAAGGGAGGACTTGGAGAGTGCCCAACTGGAGACAGAGCCAGATTTCTCGTATTCCATGGAAGAAACAGAAGAATCAGAGAGTGCACAGCTGGAGGCAGAGCAGCCAGACTGTTCTTTTTCTAGGGAAGAAATGGAGGAATCAGAAAGTGCACAGCTGGAGGCAGAGCAGCCAGACTTTTCTTTTTCTAGGGAAGAAATGGAGGAATCAGAAAGTGCACAGCTGGAGACAGAGCATCTACATTTCTCACATTTCAAGGAAGAAATGGAGGGATTGGAGAGTGTTCAACTGGAGACAGAGCAGCCAGATTTCTCATATTCCACGGAAGAAGCAGAGAAATCAAAGAGTGCACAACTGGAGAAAGAGCATCCAGAATTTTTTTCCAAGGAAGAAACAGAAAAATCAGAAAGTGCACAGCTGGAGATGGAACATCCAGATTTCTCATATTGCAGCAAAGAAATTGGAGAATCAGAAAGTGAGCAACTGAAGATGGAGCACCCAGATTTCTCATATTCCAGAGGAGAAACAGTAGAATCAGAAAGTGCACAGCTGGAGGCAGAGCAGCCAGACTTTTCTTTTTCTAGGGAAGAAATGGAGGAATCAGAAAGTGCAATGCCAGAGACAGAGCATCCAGATTTCTCATATTTCAGCAAAGAAATTGGAGAATCAAAAAGTGAACAACTGCAGATGGAGCACCCAGGTTTCTTGTATTCCAGAGAAGAAACAGTAGAAACAGAGAGTGCACAGCTAGAACATCAGGAGTTTTTATTTTCCAGGGAAGAAATGGAAAAACAAAAATCTGTTCCTTTTGAACTGGAACAGACAGAGTCTTACTCCCCTGAAGAAGCAGAGCAAGAAGAAACAGCACAGCTTGCGGAGATACCTTCAGATTTATCATGTTTGATGGAAGAAATAGAGAAAGAAAACACTAAAGAACTCCAGTTGGTACATCCAGATAAATTTGATTCCACCAGAAGATCAGAGACACAGCAAACTGGGTCTCTGGAAACAGCACGTTCAGTTGTACCATATCCCACGAATAAAGAAAATCAGCAAGAATTGGTACAAGCAGATTTGGACAATTCCCTTATGTCATATTTTGGTAACAGAGGAGAACAGCCACAGCCTATACAGGACGATTCACAGCCTGGAGGTAAGCTGTATTCCCATGCCAAGGGAGTGCAAGGCGAAACTACTCAACTGCGGAGAGAGCATCCAGTTTTGTCATATTCTACTGGAGAAGAACAGCAACATAAAACCACACAGCTGAGAGCAGAACAGACAGAGACATCATATTCCAGGGGCAAAACAGAACAACAAGAAATATTGCAACCAAAGTTTGAACAAGCAGATTTGCCACATTCCCAGGGAGAAACAGCACAAGAAGTTGTACAAAGAGATTTAGAAGGTTCAGAGCCATCAGATTTCATTAGTGAAGAACAACAACATGAAAATGTACAACTAGCTTCAGAAAATAGGGATTTCTCATTTATCACTGGAGAAGTAATGCCAGAAGGAGTGGAATCAGGATCTTTGGGGACATCACATTCAATCGACAGAGCAAAGCCCTGGGAAATGGCACAAGTGGAGCAGGAGCAGTCGCTTCCATCCTGTTCCGCTGCTGGTGGTCAGCAACAGGAAACACCACCACCCAGTGTGGCCCAGCCAAATATATCATATTCCTTTGGCAGAATGGAACAACAAGATATAGCAGAAAGAGAGCTGGAACAGCAGAAAACAGCCCAACAAAAAGCTATGCTAATGGAAATGGAGTATTCAGATTTGTCAGGAACCTTGGGGAAAGAAGAGCCCCAGGTCATAGATCAAATTAATTTGGCACAGCAAGGAACAGCTCAACCAGAGTTGGTGCATCCATCTTTGTCATATTCTGTCAGTGAACCAATGCAAGAAGAAATGCAAACAGAAACAGCATATCCAGAACCACCATTCTATGTAAGTACAGAAATACAGGAAGAAATGACTCAATACAAATCAGAGCAACCATTTCTTTCAAGTTTTACTGGCAAAACAGAGCAACAAGAAACTGTACATCCAGAGCTAGAGCAAACATTTTTGCCACCTTCCAGTGGAAAAGAAGCTCCACTGGAAATGGAAGCGAGTTCAGAATATTCAGATTTGTCATATTCCATTCATGAAGCTGAACAACCAAAAAAGTTGGAACATCCAACCTTACCATTTCGTATGAAGGAACAAGAAACTGCACCACTGGTAATGGGACATCCAGATTTTTCATGTGACAGTGGTGAAGCGAAACTAGGCGACACTGTAGAGCAGAAGTCAGGACATCCAGAAGTCTCATACTCCATGGAAGAAACAGAAGGAAAATCAGAACATTTGGGTTCACCAGAAGCCCTGGGTGCAGCAGCACAAGATGAAAGTATGGAAGTGGAATCTAAATACTCAAATTTGACATGTTCTGATAGCCAAAAAATAAAGGAAGGAACTTCACAATTGGATTCAAAATATCCAGATTTATCATTTCCCTTTGGTAAAGCCAAAGAACAAGCAACTCAAGACCTTGAGTCTAAATATCAAGAATTGCCTAAAATGGCCAGAAAAAGAGGTTCTCCAGCAACTGCACAAGTAGAGTCAAAACATCCAAATTTGACATATTCCCTTGACAAAGCAAATGAGCCGGAAATTGCACCATGGGAAATGAAGCATCCTGATTTGCCACATTGCACTGATGGGACAAATCAAGAAGTAGTAGTGTTGGATCAGAAATACAGAAAAATTTCTGTTGGCAGAGAAAAGCAGCAGCAAACCACAAAACAGCAGTTAGAGCAAGAGAAGTTATTACATTCTCCTGCTAAAACAGAGCAATTAAAACATGCCCAGGGGGACTTGGAAGAATCAGATTTATCATTTTCCATTGAGAGGCGGGATGATGAAATGGCCCCACCAGAGGCAGGCCATGCTGATGTGATATATCCTCTGGACATCACAGAGGTGCGACAAAACATACAACAAGAATCGGAACAAACAGGTTTAACTTACCCCTTTGGCAAAGCAGAAGAGGAAACGGTTCATCCAGAAGTGGAAATTCCGCATCTGGTTCATTCTGTGGGTACGTCAGAAGAAGAAGAAGAAATGGCAGAACCAGAGCAGGGACATCCTGCCTTGCCTTATTCCAATTCCAAAGCAGGAGGACTGCAGACTCCACAGCTGAAATCCGAACACCCTGGTCTAGCACATTCCCTTGACAAAGTGCAAGAAATGACCCAGCTGGGGTTGGAGGTTTGTGACAAAACAGAGCAACTCCCACCTGCCCAGCCAGAGCTGGGCCACACAAACTTGGCATCCCCTGCCAACGAAGTGGAGCAGCGAGGGATGGAGCACACAGCCTTGGGACGCCCTGGTGAGGGACAGTCTGTCAGCAGCGCAGAGCATCCCCAAGCTGCAAAAGAGAAACTAGGAGCTCCAGATGCATCATCTCATAGTGGAAAAGCAGAGCAAAGAGAAATTACAAGAACAGAGCCAAAGCATCCTGATCTATCATATTCCGTTGATAAAATGCAGACACAAGAAACTACACAACTGGCGTTAGGAAAACAAGATCTATCACTTTGGCCTGGCCAAACAAAGCGAGCACAAGCTGCTGAAGAGGAGCATCCAGGCTTCCTATATTCCTTCAAAAAAGCTGCACAAGAAGAGAAAGCACAGCCAGAATTGGGACATTCACAGTTATCTTACTCTGTTAGTGAGGCAGAACAAAAAACTGCACATGCGAAATCAAACAGTTCAGATTTATCTGCTGGCAGATTAGAACACCATGAAATCGTACAACCAGAGGCAGAACTAATGGATTTATCGTGTCCAATTGCTGAAAAACAGCAACCTCAAATGGCTGAAGTGGATTTGGAGTATCCAGATTTATTGCATTCCACTGGCACAGTACAGCGACAAGAAAAGATTCAACCAGAGCAGGAAAAACCAGGTGATTTTTCATCATCTCTCAGCAAAGAAGAGCAATGGGAAAGTGCAGGCATGCAGGCAGAACACCCTGAGCTGCAGTGCTCTATGGGGAAAACAGAAGAACTGCAAAATTCCCAAGCAAGATCAGAATATGCAGATCTGTCATTCTCTGTTGGCATAGCAGAACCTCATAAAACAACACAGCCAGAGTTGAAGGCACACGATTTGTTACATTCTTTTGTCAAAACAAAGCCATCATGGGCTGCTCCACTGGAGTCTGAACATCCAGATGTCTTGGATGCCATGGGCAAAGTACCGCAATCTGATTTTTCCTCTTCTCTTGGTGAAGCAAAACAAAGTGCACAAATGGAGGTCAAACAGGAGAGGGGAAGCTACACATCACACCCAGAGGAAACCGTCCAACTGAAATTGGAACAGCCAACGTTGTCAAGTCCTTGTGGCACAGCAGGGCAATCAAATAGGGCTCCAATGGAAGGGGAATTCCCAGACTTCTTGTATTCCTCTGGCAGAAAAGAGCAACAAGAAATGACAAAACAAGAGTTGGAGCATTCAGTTTTATCATATTCTGCTGATAGAACACAGCGACAAGAAACCACACAACTAGCATTAGGGCAACCAGATTTATCACCTTGCCCTTGGAAGACAGAGCAACCACAAAATGTTCAAGTGGAAGCAGAGCATCAGGACATACTGCATTTCACTGGCAAAACAGAACAGCGAGGAATAGCACAAGCAGAGGCTGGGCATCCAGATTTGTCATATTCCAGTGACAAAGCAGAGCAGCTACCAGCTACACAATGGAAATCAGAGCAGCCTGTAACACCCCATCTCATTGGGAAAATGGAGCAACAAGGAATGGCGCATCCAGAGCGGGAACTTCCCAGTTTATCGTATTCCATTTGCAAAACACTGACAGAAGAAGCAACACAAATGGACTTAGAGCAACAAGACTTAAAATATGCCCTTGGTAAAGCAGATGAAATGCAAATAGTGCAAGGTGACCTGGAACATACAGGTTCATTGTATTCATCTGGAAAAAGAGAACAAGAAATGGTATTGCCAGAGTTGCGACATCCGCAGCTATCTTATCCTGTTAGAGAAATAGAAGAGGAAGCAACACAGCAGAAATCAAACTATCCAGTTTTATCATATTCTATTGGTCAACAAGAGCACCATGAAATTGAACACCCAGAGGTGGAAGAAATGGATTTATCCTATCCAGATGGCAAATCAGAGCACTCACAACCTGCCTTAGAAGAAGTGCAACAGCCAGAGCTTTTGGAGTCCTTTGGCAAACTAGAGGAAAAGCGAATGACCCAGCTTGACTTTTTGCACTCCCTTGGTGAAGAAAAGCAGAAACCAGCTTCACAGTTAGGTTTAGTGCAACCAGGTTTATCACATTTGCTTGGCAAAACAGAAAAAAGGGAAGCTGCACAAGCAGGGTTTGTGCCTTCTGATTTTTCATATTCCACAGGAAAAGCAGAGCAGTTGCAACAGGAACAACTGAAATCAAAATGTCCAGATTTGTCATATTCTCTTGTCAAGGCAGAGACTCATGGAATGAAACCACCAGATTTATTGTATTCCTTTGGCAAAGTACAGCAACCACAGACTGCCCAGGTGGAGCATTCAGAGGCATCGTATTTCACGGGTGAAACGGAGCAGAGAGATGGAGTCCAACCTGAACTTCAGTGCATTAATTTGCAGTCCTCTGTTGTGGAAACAAAGCAACCAGAAACACCTTCTCTATCATATACCTTTGGCATGACTGAGGAGCAGGGAACTGCACAACCGGACTTCGAACAATCATATTTATTAAGTCCTACTGACAAAGCAGAAAAGCATGAAATGGCCCCGTGGAGAGCAAGACATTCAGAGAAACGAGACCCTGGGGCTACTTCATCTCTAACTGCTCATCTGGAAACTGAACAACGAGATTTATCCTTTTCCACTGAGGAAGCAGAGAGCCAAAAAATTCAATTGCATTCATCTCTTACTGAACAAACAGTCTCTGTGCCTTTGGGTGTTTCACATTCTGTCTCTGAAACAAAACTAGAAGGAAGACCTAAGTCTTCACCTGTAACTGGAGGCCTGTCCCCCAAGCACTTAGGTTTATCTCACACACACTGTAAAACAGAGCAGTCAGAAACTGCCCAGCCTGAGCCAGGTTTCTTCTTTGCAAGAAACGAAGCAGAGAACACAAAAAATATTCTACATTTGCCTGTGGCTGCACAGTCAGAGGCTGAACATGTAATTTTACCTGAAACTGAGAGAGAGCAGGCTCCACATTACTTCCACACAGCTATGCGATTAGAATCTGAACAATTAAATTTATCATGTTCTACAGATAAAGCAGAAACACGAGAAAGTCAAGGTTATTTAACTGTACCTTCAAAACTGGAGTCCGAACCTTCAGTTCCGTTTTATTCAGCTGAAGAAACATGTCAGCAAGAAATTCCACCTTATGAAAAGCGAGCTTCTGAGTATTTGGTTCCCACATGGTCGCTTGCTGAGCAAGAAAAGCAAAGCATACGGCCACTTATTTCCCAGTCTGCACAATCAGAGAGTAAACATGTAATTCCACCACATGATGGAAAAGAATTGCAAAAACTTCATCTCTGTTCACCTAAAACAGCAAGCTTGAAGACAGTGCAGTTGGAGACTACGTGTCTAAAGCACACGCAAGACCAAAACAAGCAAGAATCTCAAGATCGTTTGTTGGACACAAAATATTTGTCATCAGAGCAGCTGAGAAGTCCCCCCAGATTCACTACTGAGCAGGATAAGCAAGAAATGCAACCTGATGTGCCAATAGTGCCAAAGGTGGTGACCACAGAGTCAAAGGTGACTGATGTAGCAGACTGGCAAACAGTGTCATCAGATTCATTTGTACCTTTTCATACATTACCTGAAAAGTCAGTGTCAGTGGCTGTCAGTGACGATGTAGAGAAACAGAATATTCCATCATCTTCATCTGATGTAGTAGGCGTGCTTGGAAAGAAATCTAATGTAGTTTCAGGCATTTTTGTTGAAGGAGAGGATAGACGTGAAGTGCAACGATGTTTGGCAGACCAAAAGCAGACATCCTTAGAGCATCTGGGAGCTGTTTCATCAGATCTTGTTTATGAAACTGTGACAGACAAAACTCAGCAGTATTCTGATGAACCTGGCAGCCTTTCTGCAGCAGAGATGAAGTCTGTTATCTCTAGTTCTGATGAAAAGCAAAATCCAGATATTCCATCTTTTGGGCTAGCTAGCTGGCTGGTAGAAGAGGTGAAAGCTCGCTCAATTAGTCCAATAAGAGCTGCAGAAGTGGACAGGCAAGGAATCCATCCTTCTCCACATGAAGCTTCTGATTTTGGATCAAAACAATCCCCAGCTGGAAGTTCCACAGAACTTAGAGTTCATGGTGCTACAAAGAATAAAGGACGTATGTTTAGAGTTTCTGATTCAGTGTCAAGTGAAATTTCCCACAGAATGTCCTCAGACATTAGTCACAGAACGCAAAATTATGATTTGCAATCTCTGGTAGGAGACAATCAAGATCTAGACAAAGTTCCAGACCGTGAAACTAGCATTGGAGACTCTACAAAAATGGAAGAAATGCAACATATGGAGGCAGAGAAAGTGTCTGAAGTGCCTGAACATTACCTGAGAGGAGAAGAGGAAGAAATGGAACATGTGAGCACTGTAGAAAACAGACAGCATGCTCCAGAAACTACTGAACAAAAAGATCTATTTAATATAATTTCAGAAGGTTATGAAATACTCAATATTCATGCTCCTACACATATTTCTTCTGTTGATCAAGAAGAAAGTGAACACATGCCAGATAAATTAGAATACTTGGAAACAAGTCCTTCATTTAAAAGAAAATTAGCTGATGATGGCCATAGAACCCTAGCTTCTGTAACAACCACAGAAATTTCAGGAAGTTCAACGTTAGGAAAGCCTGCAAGCCATAAACTAAAAGAATTGGTCAAAAATGATGGTGTTGAGGAAACTGGAGAAACCCAACAAGAAAATCCCGTGTTGCCAGAAGACAATAATAATGCAGATCCTAATAACGGTATGGCCGATATGGATTATTTTGAAAAATATACATTGATTGATGATAAATCCCCAGTTAAGCCACATTTTGAAAGAACAAGTTCATTATTTCCTGTGGCAGAAGATCCCAATGAACTTGTGGAAGAAGCCACGACTTTTAAAGAAGGCACTGAGGTAGATAGTTTGGAAGAGGAATTTTCCTTACTTGAGGATCTAGATGAAGTCTTTTATGGTACTGTGAAAGGAGAAAGCAAAATGCAGTCCTATGCAGATGCTCCAAACCCTTTACCTTTGCAGAAATCAATCAATAGTAGCAGTAAAAAGGTTACAAATGTAGAAGATGAACGGAAGTCACCAGGGACCCCACTCTTTGATTCAGAAGAAGGGGTGCTAGAACGATCTCTGTTGTTCCCTACCACTGTTGCAGCAGTTAACCCAGAACTTCTAGAGGAGCCACCTGCTCTGTCATTTTTATACAAGGACCTCTATGCAGAAGCAATAGGAGAAAAGACAAAGGATGAGACTCCCTCTGATGAGGAAAGTGGTAATTCTAATGCGTCTTTCCCTAGTAGAAATTCAGACACAGATGATGGAACAGGAATATATTTTGAAAAATACATTCTTAAAGATGAAATTCCAAGTAAGGCCTCAGGGCCTCAAAAGGATCAGGTACCAGAGGATGAGTCCTTTAGTGGAGGAATTTCAGTTCAGAGCTCAGAGGACAAATGCAAGCAGACGTCTGGTGATGTTCAATGTGTCAGAACTGAGGTTCTGACAGAAAGGGGTGTTGTGGAGAGAGAGAAAGTCCAGGTTGACAGTGACATTCAAGCAACAATTTGTAAACCAATGCATGCCATTCCTTTTGGAAGCAAAGTAATTCTTTCAGGTGCAAGAGCTGATACCGCTGAACAAAGAGAAGAAAATGTACCTGTAGAAACAACTGATGAGCTGCCAGAGCAATCAAGTCATCAAGTGTATAGTCAACCAGTGGATTATCAGGGAGCTGCATATCAAGAAGCTGGTAATAAGCAGGAAGAACAGCATGCCATAACAGCAGTTCCTCAAATGGAAAAATATGCCCCATATGTGAGGACTCCTGTTGAAGATAGTGAAGATGATCAGTATACTCAGGAAAATCTTTCCTGTGTCCCTGCCATTCAGCAAGTGGAGAAGCCACACTTGCAAGGAGAGGAGCAGCATCCTGATGTTTATGAAGATCTCGCTGAATCAATGGACTATGATGTGATTACACAAGAAGAACTTTTGCAAGATGAAATATCATCTCAGTTAACACACGAGGAGCTGTTATTTGAAGACAGGGACTCTTTTGAGCATGCTGGAGATAGTTATGAATTTGTTAATGAGCCAGAGCAAAGGACACCCGTTGAGCTTGAAGATTCAGGCTTTGTGGTGATGTATCCTGAAAAATCAGCAGCAAACATTCCTCAAGTTGAGAGCCCACAAAGAGAATTGAAGAAAGCACAGACAGACACATACTGTTACCACTGCAAATGCCCAATATCTGCTATTGACAAGCTTTTTGGAGAACATAAAGACCATGAAGTCACAACACTGGATGATGCTGCAGCTAAGATGAAGGTAAGAATTAATTTGGGTAAGGGAAGGAGATACTGAGGCTAATTTCTCCAGACCTCCTGTGTTGTCAAGGGAGAGGCTTCAGAGAGCAGTCCAGAGGCTAAGTCACAGTAACTGTAAAATAAAAACTATTCCTAAACAGCTGTTAGAGATCTTGAAAGGAGACTATCTTATTAAGGTATTCTCCAGAGTCTTAGGTTGCTAAGCTGATATTTTTATTTGTTCAGAAGTTTGAATGACCTTGTTTATATGTAGCTGTTACCAGACTTTCTATCTTTTGGCTTTCTCACCTGTGTAAGTTTGCTCTGGTTTGTATATGTAGGGGGAGAAATGGGAAGAGTGTTGTTTCTATAAAAAGAAAATTTTAATAATAGCAGCTCTTTTCACTTGACAAGGTACAGAAACCTCCATATGTGGGAACCAGTATCATCATAAACTGTTCCCTGTCCTAGTTACATGTGTTGGTTGCTCGGAGATGTTAGGCGAGTTACAGTTTACACTACACTGTTTTGTTGAAACTGCATCCTCATTTTCTGTTCCGTTCATGTTCATCTGTGCCAACAGTGTTTCAGCTGTAGCACAGGTAAGTCTTTAACAAGTCCTACTTCTTCCCACTACCTCTAAGCTGTACCACTCTAAAGGACAGGTAGACATTCCCTCCATTTCTCTAGCCTAGTCCTTTGCTATCAACACTAGCAAAAGCACTTTCGTTTCTGTGGAAGTTCTTCTTCATTAAGTTGCATGTAATCTCTCACTTTTACATATCAGATTTGCTCATGTACAAGTATACAGGTGTTCCTTTCTTGCTTACCAGCTATTTAATCTCACCCCTGTATCTGAAAGGTGAGGTCACATGTTCAGTTGACGGTAATACAGCTTTTGTGTAATTTCATTAAAATTCTAGAAGGCCTGTATCTGTGGTGTTTGTGTTGTCTTTATGTTAACTGGTATGCAAAAAGGAGAAATTAAAATTAGTAGGACTCAATGTGGCAGTAACATATATCAGTATTTACAAACTGTCTCCATGGTGTGCAGATGTACGACAGCAGAGTTGCTTTTTATATATGGCCATTCATGCTTGACTTAGAAGTGATAATAAGCCACCAGTAAGTAATAAAGTCACAGACCCCAACTATCCCTCGAATGTACCTGCATTGCAGTGAGTCAAGTTAAGCCACAAATAAATGTCCCGTGATATCACTCCCTGGCTGTGAAGCACAGACATGAAGCCAATATTAAATCTGGCCACAACGCAGGCTTGGCTTCACATGATTTCTAGCACTCCGGGCTCAGGTTACTCTGAGATGGCATTTGTATGTTTCTTATTACTTCTGTGTAATTACTGAGAAAACATTAAGACAGCAAAATGCTCATCACTTGAGTTTTAACTGTAGGAACGCAGCTTCACAGTAAATTAAATGAGCTATGGATGGCATCTGTCAGATTTTATAGGTTATCTTGACAAACAGAAGTTTGCCTCTGAATCCTGGTGACTGGCCCTAAGTATTTATAAAGTGAGCCTTCAATTGTACAATCCAATGTGACATTTGTAATTAATGGAAAGTCATATGTAGTGCTCAACAGATCTAGTTGTAGAAGTTTGCCATATTAGAAAGGTGTTACCAAAGGAAGTTAACCTTCCTTTTAGATTTATGCCCACTAATTAAAACTAAGTATTTTTATAAATTATAAATTGCACCTACACAGATGTCCAGCTTGCTTTCACGAAAGGTCAAGAAGGGCTAAGAAAAAGTTCTGAGTTGTCTCTGATGGCTGTTGTCCCTTGGACTGCTTTAGTTTCCATATCTAATTCAATCAGTTATTTTGATGAATTCTGGTTTGTAGGAAATATCTTTCAAATTTTAATTTAAAAAACCCACAATAGTGCATAATCTATTAGCCTCATAATTACATGCATTATCTTCCTTTTTATGGTCTTGTTCCTGCAATCTCTTGAGGACCCTCATGAGGCTCTGAGTACACTCAGTCTAAGCAAAACTGCACTGGAATTCATAGTGTTCAACAACTTGTATAGACACTCAGCACCCTGTTGAACCGAGCTCCCTTTTTTTGGTTTGGAAACAGTTTTGTGACTGCTCTAGTTGCTATTTCAGTGCTTGTCTTTGTAGCCAGACAGACACTTGAACTTTATTTAGCAATTGTTCCAAAGGTGGCTCATGGCAAACAAAAATATTCACCTAAAATAAGTTGTGTGTAAAAACTCTATAAAATAATGTGCTTATGTTACTAAACGTTTTACATTTCAGGATCAGTTAGGTGAATTGCTAGTGGCACTGGAAGAAAAGTCAATGAAGATTGAAGAGTTTGTGGGTGATATTGAATCCCTATTTAACTCTGTTGAGGTAAGTCAGTCCAGTGTTTTATCGGACTAGTTTTCTTTCCCTCTACAAAATTATTTCTAAGATATGCTTGCCTTGTTTTGTAGCGTCATTGCTTACACAAAAACAGGCTGTTCCTTCAGTCCTCAAACTGACTGTCCCACTGGAAGGTGTTAACTTTAGTGGAAGAAAAAGATTGCCTTTTTTTGCAGATTATTGCAGAGTGGAATATGTGACTGTCAAGCACTGGAGGAAAAAGTTCCTTTAATTTTTTTATGCTTACAAAAAGCTCACACTGTTTGTGTCTTTATTTAGAATCCTGTGTGAAGCATCTAAATGAGTTGCCCAATGTCTTAACTTGTTAATGCCCAAGTTCTTAAGCCTTGAGGACTGTATTAATTTCAGTTGAAAGTATTGATTTTTAGCTATTTTGAGTCAGACTTCCTGTCTCAATGCTTAAATATAGAACTTTAATTTTAAAAAGTAACAGTAAAAAAAAAATAATTAAAAAATTTGCCATTGTTTTTACTGTATTTCTCTAGCATTATTTCTCCCTGATGAGCTTGCTTATAGAAATAAAGTTCTTTTATTCTCAGGATGCCCAAAGGAATATGGTGGATAGCTCATGTATGGGTAATTCTAGAGTTTCTGTGTATTCATTAAATGTTGTAATTTTATTCTGCAAATCAATTTACATCTGTTTTTAATTTGCAGGAAAACTGTAAGAAAAATGCAGGCTTATTGGAAAAGCAAAATGAAGAGATGCTTAAGAAAATGGTAGCACAATATGATGAGAAGTCAGAGAACTTTGAGGAAGTGAAGAAGATGAAAATGGAGTACCTGTATGAGCAGATGGTTAACTTCCAGCAAACTGTTGATTCAGCAAAGGAAACTTTGGAGGCAACAGTAAAAGAAACAGAAGAACTTGATGGATTTGTTTTCCTAAATGTGAGTAAAAATGGCTTTCATACTGTAGCTTTTATGATCTTAGTTAGGAAAGCACTTATACGGTATCTAGGCCAAGAATTTTACCTTAATTTTTTACCTGAGTTATTTACCTTAATATTTTTTTCAGATAGCTAAATCCTGCAAGTTCAGCTATTCTACTCTGAAACTGCTAGATCATTTGCTTTTGCCATGTGAATGCTCAGAGAGAATTGCAAAGATGATTCATAGGATGAAAACATGCCTTGTGCTATTAAAATGGTTCCGTATTTTTTCGTGACGAGAAGGCTAAAGGACACTTTGATAATTTATCTGGAATTAATTATTCACTGGGGAGTAAGTAGTGTTACTATAAAAGGTACTTTACTGTATGAAAAATAAAGGTGAAACAAGAGAGTGTTGAAAATTATCTAAACTGGAAGACGAGTTGTTGACTTGTGGGGATTTTGTTGTTGTTTTGGTTTTTGTTTTTTTTTGTAAATGAGCGGACACAGACAGTAGTTAGGCACTATAAGTACTGAGGCTGTGGTAAATGTTTACTGCTGAAAAACAGCGAGTGACTGTGTGGTGTTTAATTGCTGGCTGGGGTTAAACCATGGCAATGGGATAGGCTTAGCAATGTGCATGTGAGGTACGTGTCTGTAATGGTCCTTTCTGGATATAAAAACCTTCCCCTGTGAATCTGTCTGATTTGAGTTACCTAGTTTATGCAGTTGTCAGTCATAAGGTGGTGAAAGAGGGTCTTGCAGGTTAATCATTAACTGCCTGGGTCCTCCAAGATTGTTCTTGTGCTGCAAGACTTGTCCGTAAGTGATCTGTAACACTTCCTCCTTTATAGAAGTGTATCAGCCGCCTTGAAGGGGACTGATTTCTGAGACAATAATCTTGTACTGTTATGGAATTAACAAGTAGTCTGGAAGTAGCAGAGAAACCATCCTGGGATGCAAGAAAGGAAAAGTTGAAATTACTGTCTAAAGAGTGATCATTCATGCAAAATAAAGCAAATACAAAGGCCCTGGCCCATGCACCAGCAGTTACGGAAATGGTGAAGCAGTGTTTGGCTTTCTCTCCTGCTCCAAGCTATGCAATGTCCTAGTATCCTGTAACCAAGTGAATGCCATCGGAGACTGGCTATTTTGGGATGGATGAGAAATATACCTTATTTTCCTGGACTTTGTGAGGTGCTGGATCAGTACTTTGGCAAAAAGATAACTTTGTAATCAGAAAGTCTTTTGTGGGACGGGAAAATGGTTTGATTCCCTGCCCCTTTCTGTTTGCGATAAAGGAGAGGAACTTTTCTATCCAAGAGTCAGGAGATGTTAGCTGAAGATTCATGGACCATGGGAAAAACTCTCACTCCATAAGTACAGATCTCACACAGGTACTAGTAACCAGAAGTTATGAAGGAGATTTCAGCCAGAATTTGGATTTAAGTGTTCTTATAGTGCAAGTGATTTCTTTCTGTAAAAACCTTGGTTTACGAAAATATTTGAGTGTGCTCTGATCTTTAAACCTGGATATTGAATACTGACCCCTGAGGAGTTTAAAACCGGATTTAGACTTAAACAACCCACGGAGCCAGAGCTTTGAAGTGGAATATTCTTAAGGAACCAAATTCTCTGCTAGTGTGAATGAGCAGTATCACAGACAACATCAAGTCAAGCTGTGTGTGTTGTATATCTGTGGAGACTAGCAAGGCTGTTAGATGAGTGGCTCTTCAACATTTTCAGGGTTTTGAAAACTTAATGCATTTCTTTTTTTCCTCCTTTAGTCATCTAAAGAATTGAATAAAAGGTATATGAAGTATGGCTTAACTGCACTGTAGTGAGTACTAGGCCTAGCATGCAAAATGCTTCATTTAGTATTTGCAAGCTTTGAAGATGCACTGCTAATATTCACAGCTATTTTTATAAACCTTGCAAATAATGAAATGAAGAGAAGAGGTTTTATACTTGTAGCTGTAACAGACTGGTTTTGAAGTGTTTTGCACGTGCTCTCTAATACATCAGTTAACTAACATTTTAAAATGTCAGCTCAATTTTAAATCTCTACACAGACGCTTTTAAACAGATGTTCCTTGTAGTTATTATTATACAAACTTACACTAAAAAAGCATGTTGACCATGCTTCCATCTCTTAGACATCACGGGTATGGTCTTTTTTCACTAGTCTGGTTCTGCATTACCTGGCCTGTGAAAGGTTATAATGCAAAATGTCACTCACATCGCTGGGGTTGTTGGGCTATATTTCTAAACACAATTTCAGAAAAAAAAATGCAATTAAGTAGTTTTCAAAACTTTACCAGGAGACTATGTGCTGATGATTTCCCATGACTCTTCATTGGCACCGCCTGATTCAGGATGTATCAGGGGGCTGTTGCCTCATCACAGCTGCATCCTGGCACACCTACGCATATTGGTAAATACATGGAATCCCAAACAGTTCTCTGCTGTGCGTGATCCCCTCAAGGGAGTCATTTTAGTGAGACCCATCCCTTATGAGAGAAGTGTTCAATTATAAGCCCATAGTCCCCCGATAAAGTTGCCAAGGTGGGCTACAAATACTAAGACAGGCTGGCTGCAGGCTCCTCCTGTGCAAGCCCCCAAACCTGCTTTGCCCACAGCACCACCCCTAACTTTGTCCAAAGGGCCTGGGTGTTGTGTGGTGCATATCAGAGATACCCCAGTCAGTGCTGCCTCTGCCATCACAGCGACACACATGCCCATGTGGACTGGGGTATAAGAGTGACACCAGGGTTCCAGTTCGCCATCAAACTACAATCCCAGGAGGGTGGTCTGAAGTGAATGTGCCCAACACCCCTTCATGGTTCCCATTAGTCTACAGAACTAGGACTATACATTTGGACTCCCCCTTTCTAAGTCAAAATGTGACAGTCTGGCCACATATCTGCGTGTAGTTTATTGCATAAGAATAGAGCAGGTATAATGTGATGAAGTGATTTTCCAAGGCTTTCTGTATACTTGGTCTTTATTTGTTAACTTACACACTAAACTTAAAGTTTATTCTGTTGTGTGCATGGGTTTGGTTATTACTTCGATAATACCTGACTTGCTAAAAAAGTTCAGAACAAGTCTGTGTAATAATGCATGTTTTTCTAAAGAAAGTCTATTTTATATTTGTTGTGCTTTGTTAAGATTAGGCATAATTAGCTACTTTGGTGACTGAAAAAAGAAAGGGAGAAAGGTAAAATTCAGTTGCCTTGAAAAAAAAAAATCTTTCATTTTCTTGAAGCTGCTTGTGCCTCAGAATTAAAAATATGTTGGGTTTTTTCCTATGATGAACTCAGCAAATATGGACTAATTAAGTGGAATCCATCTTCCTTCCTTTTTTTTTTCCTTGCCACAAGCAGTTGCTTTACATTGCATTTACAACTGGGCAGCTGCTGTACTTTAGCTCTAAGGTTTGCAACCTTTAAACTCTGCCTTAGTAAGTCTGAACCTCTGTGCTCTTGGGAGTCTTGCTGTGAACTTCAATTCCTCACATTCTCTGGGTCAAGTGCATACATACCAGGTACTCCCTCTCTGCACTCCTGATCTGAAATCACAGTATGCTCTAAATGTTCAAAACCAGCAAAACAGCTTCTCCTTGTATGCTGTCCTCAAGTTCATGGGAAGTATTTAGAGAAGTGTACATTGCATGGTCTTTTCTTCTGGCCTTTGGAAGCTATGTGATGCCACAAGGGATTTTTTTACAGCTATGTTTTTTCTTCCAAATAGGTTACTTTCTGCAATGGATACTACTCTCTCTTTAGAAAAGGTGCCCAGTGCTTTTTCACTGTTTGAGCACTACGCGGACAGTCCAGGACAAAGCAACCAGCACTCTTTAAAACAAGTGGCTGGTAAGCATCTCTAAGTATCCTCTTTACAAAAGCTAACATTTTGGCAATGCTTTGGAAATTTTATGGTGCTAAAAACAGAATCTATTTGAGAAGTATAAATTTGCAAACCATGTAATTAGCAGAGTTGAATGTAAAATGAAGTCTAATTGTGCACAAGTGTTTATAGTAGGACACTAAGATGAGAAACAGAGGGAAAAGTGCTGAAGTGGGGGATTCTTGCATCATTTTAGATATCTGCACCTCAGACTTAGAAGGTCTCCATCTGTAAATCTCCCAGGGATAAAGAAATTGCTGTTCCCCTGCAGGCAGGGACAGAGGAGGCAGTCGAAGGGTCTCCTGAGCTCTCTGCCTCCAAGGGGGGCAGCGCCAACATCGCTGGTGTGGGGAGGAGAGCAAGGGACTGGCTGACCACTGAGGTCCCTGGGTTTGTGCCAAGTGAATGGAGGTACCTGAAACCCCCATGGGACGTGAAGGGAAAGTGGTTAACTGTAGCTGGAAATAGCCTCTTCTTCAGAGGGTAGCAGTGAAAGTTGTCCATGATAAAAGCATTTATTCATCTCTATCTGATAATTTGTATTCTGTAAATAGCCTGCTTTTGTGGACTTTCTGCTCTGCCTGTACATGTACCTGTAGAAATTATCTGGACAGCTGTCAGCAAAGAGTTGGCCACCACCAATTTTTGACTTCATTTTCATCATAATGAGGTCTCGCTCCAGTGCTTCTTTCTCATGAGAAGATTTGTTTTGGGAGCTTGCATCTCGCTGTCATGCTCTGTGACCTCCCATTCACCATACGTGCACCCCCACCGTCCTAGTCACTCTCTGGTTTTTCAAGGGATGCTTCTTTATCGCGTGTTTGGTCCCTGAGCACTGTAACTAGAACATCGATTTCCCTAATGTGCTTTGTTTCCTGGCTGGGTTTTCAGGAGCCTAACAGGGCACTGGACAAGTGCCATCCTGCACAGACTCTCCAGTGTCTAATAAGAGCTTAGTGCGCTCAGCAACGTCACTGTGGGGAGACCGTCTCTCTCTTCCGCATCGCTACTCTTATTAGACCTAAAGGAACTGGATATCTCTGAGACCTTACCTTACTTGTCAGTTTTGTATTAATTTGCCTGTGGCATTCTAGGCTTCTCAGGTGAGGTTGGACAGGCACTTGTGCAGGCAGTGTTATCTTCTTTAGGAAGTCAGATAAAAAGATCTTTTTTGTAACCTGTTCTGAGCGAGACTTAACTTAGTGGTGCAAATGTGCTATGTGTCTTGGTTTAGTTCCTAAACTCCCTCTTGCAGTCCCATGGGTACAACCATTCATTCTTCCTGAACTGCTGCCTACTGCTGAGGTCATCCAGGAGGACAGACCTTCTTTTGCCGTGCTGTAATTCCTTTTCCCACAAGTCACTCCAATATGTTTTTCCTCAAACTACTGAGATCCACTTTTCAGTTTGATTTGCATTAGCTACTGCATTTGCAGAACAGCAAATGGCTCCAGACCAGTATGCTTTGATAAACTGGAAATGAATGACTGTCCACTAGCAAGTGACCTTCAAAGCTCCTCATCCTTTATACTTTCTTCTCTTTCTCTTTCTAAAATACACAGTTTTCATTCTTCACTTCCACTACCAAGTATTTCAATTGCTATTGTGATTTTTACTTTGGTTAGCAGTAGACAAAATATATTATTATTGTTTCAAGATTACACCCTTCCTGAAGGAAAGTAGAGGTAAATTCCTACATGAAACTTTATTTGGAATTGAATGCCTTGAATACAACTTTTGTCACATAGCAGAGGCAAATGTCAGACACTCTCCAAATTCTTTCTGACTGAAGCCATTTGATGAAATAAATGTGAATTAGCCTTGTTTCTCCAATCCATGTATTTTTCCTTGAGAAAGTATAGTCTTCTACTGAACAATTTCATAGAAATTTATTTTCACCACTTCATAAACATCCTTCCTTCAAAACACCCTTCATTTCCAAATTTTCCATACCCAATAATGAAAAGTCCTTTCCATCAAATTCTTCGTCTTTCATATAAGTCACCCCACTAACAAATGCATAAGCAACAAACACCCTTGCAGCATACTGTTGAGCATACTGGAACCCAGGCTGTGCCACAAGAACAGTGGGTAAAATTAAAAAATTTTTAAAATTTTATTTTCAATGCCTGCTTTGAGTCCTGCCCTTTTATACCAGGAGGCAAGGACCTTTGCTGATTATAACAATCTTCCATTAAAGTCACAGAGGAATATGACTGCTCTCCTTCAAGTCCACAAAACCAAGGAAATGTTATTTCTCATTACATTGGAAAGGGGCAAACAGTCATAAAATATTTGGCTGTGGAGATTAGGTAGCGTGAAAGAAAAGCTTCCTTACGCCACAGCACTTCAATGAAAACTGAACTGACAAGAAAATGTCACGCTTTTCTGTTGAAAAATATGATTTAGTCAAACTTGTGGTACAAATATCTCATTTCGTTGACTGAAATCCATTTAAAAAGGGACCAGCACTTTGATAACACATAAATGTTCTGTTTCTGAAGAGAAGAGTTCAACTTCTTGCTTTGAAATTACTTCCTTTCCAAAGTTAGTTTCATATTAATCAACAGGAAATTAGAAATCAAATGTTTCTCAATGTTAAACTGAATTTTGATCTATAACTTTTTTTCAGAAGTTTCATTCATTAATCTCACTTCTGTTCAGATTTGGCGTAATAATAAATCTTGCAGTTGTGGGGTTTCTGTTATCAAAAATAGTGGTTTCTAGGCAACTTTACAGGAAAAAGCCTTTCTTTCCCCACTGGATCCACTGAAAGGAAGTCTTTTCCTAAAGGTGATCAATTTTTAAATTGACCAACTGTAGATGCAGCCAAAAGACAAAATGTGGATTGTTTTAGTGATGAGAAGGATAATTTTTTTTTTTTTCAATGGGAAGCAGATGTAATCCTACTGTACTGGTAGCTTTCTGTATAAATCATAAGGAAACAGCCAGCATCTGCATTTGCCTTGTTCATGCCACAGGGGATCATCATCATTTCTGTGAAGATAACTGAAAAAAGGCAAAAGCTTTCTGCTGAGATTCTAACAGAATTCATGCAATATGGAAATTTACTGGGTGAAGAAATAGAGCCATGTATTTTCGTTCCCTGCAATCACTTTGACAATGAACATCTTTTGGGGCTTTTTTGCTTCTTTCTTTTCCCTCCCTCTCTTTTAAGCCGTAATCGTAGAGCGGAACAATATCTCATCACAGATGGATCTGTGCCAATCTTGAGACAAAGTTTGTATGAAATTTGGGGAACCTTGGAGGTCTTTGAAAGCACTCTTTGTGAAAGATAATCCTGGTTGTTCCATGAGGTTCAGGTGCTTCATCAGAGCTTGGGTTAACCTGCACACCAAGGATCGTCTCTCCACTGTGTCTGTAGGGAAAATGACCATGCCAGGCAGGAGCACCTGGTAGTGCAACTGCAGTAGGCGTCCACCTCTGGGCAGGGGTGGACCCAAGGCTGCAGGGACCCCCGTGCTCCCCAGGATGTTAGTGCAGGAGCTCCGACCCTTCCTTTACCTAAAGTGCATCCCTGCTGCTGTCAGACCCAGTGGATTTGACACACAGCATGAATCCCTTCTTGGTGTGGCAAGTCCTTTCCCCTGTCCACCTTTCTGGGATCAGCTACATACATCTGCCTCTGGAGGAAACTTTCTTCTTCTGCAAGCTCTCTCTCCCCATCAGTGAGTTATCCCATACTGTTTGCTGTGAAGAAGTGCTTTCAGTCTCCGTTTTCATGACCATCCACTTCATAGCGTGTCCTCTCGTGGCTGTGCTGCAAGGCAAGGTCAGGTAATTGAGAAGACAGTCACCCAAAGGAACATGGTAAGCTCCAGGGTCTTTTGGCCTTTCTGAGGAGGTGGACTGAAGTTATGAGGAGTCTCTTGGGGTTTCATCAGGACATGTGCATCGAAGTGGAGAGGAGAGCTGGAGAGCTCTCCATGTGACTAAAGGGAGCAGGTTTCCTGAGAAAAGGAGAGGGATGGCTGGAGTTGTGTGACAGCTCTGTCTGTCCAGGATTGCCACAGCCCTGGGAGCCTCCCTGCCAGAGGTCGGAAACAAGCAGCCATACCATGACTTGTCTGCCTGATAGTCCTGCCCCATAGGGGAGGAATGCAAGAACTGTGCAGGGTGCGGACAAACACTTTGCACTGGGTTCAGGTGGTGCCAGTACTAGGACTGGATCTTATTTTGTCCAGACTGTGAGGGAAATGGACAAATTACAATGCCAAGCAATTAACTTTTCAGTTCCTAATTTAGGAGGAGCTATTGCTTTAAAACTGCACCAGTATTATCCATATTTCATGTACTTGCTGTACTGGTTCTGTGGAAATAAGCAACCTTACTGGAAATAAGCAACCTTACTGAAAATAAACAACCAGGTTGCCTCATAAACATGTAGGTAATTTGGCTGAAAATACAGGAATGTGAATAACAACAGGAGACTTTCCTCTCAGTCCCGCAGACACCGACTGTCGTACCTCAGGAACCAAATTCGGCCACCAGCACCTCCATTGCTGTTTACTGGACTGTGAATGACGGGGATGCCATTGACTGCTTCCAGGTCTACTGTATGGAGGAGCCTCAAGGCAGCAAAGATGCAGGAGGTGCGTAAGGTCTTGTCTTCATGATGGCAGGTCTCCTTTGTGCTCTGTTCTGGTGTCAGCAGAGGGGAGGCCAAACTGCAGGGGAGGGCCCAGGATGTAGAAAAAAGAAGAGCTGTGAAGACATCACGTGTAGGACTGAGGACCAGTAACAGTGGAAGAGAGTGTGAGGTAGATGCCATTCCTTCTTCTCCCCTTTTGTCACCTAAAATGCAAGATAAATATCATGGTCTGTAAAGTGCAGGACAGTTGTTTGCAGAGAAGCAGCAACATCCCTGTTGAGGTGCCCTTTTATGAAGTAGGCTGACCTTCAGAGAGAATGTGTCCATGCTGCCCTGTGGGTACGCCTAGTGACTGCAGATAGAGTTCCCAAAGGGGCAGGCTTCATTAGGTTTTTAGGGCCTTGCAAATGCTTTGGAAATGTCTCCTAATAAAAACAAAAAATAACAGGAAAAAATAATCAATATTTCCACATGTGGACAAAGACTTTTTGCAAAATTACATTAAAATACTTCAAATGTTAAACATTAAATTCAGAAAAGAGGATTGAAATGCTCATTCATTAAAAATCTCAGACTGACCATAAAGTCACTTTAAGCAACTGGTCTCTGTATGTGTGCATGAAAGGATGTTGTAGAGAGGTGGGTGTTGGCCTCTTCTCCCAAGTGAATAATGACAGGACCAGAGGAAATGGTCTGAAGCTGCAGCAGGGGAGGTTTAGATTAGATATTAGGAGGAATTACTTTACAGAAAGAGTGGTCAGACACTGGAACAGCCTGCCCAGGGAGGTGGTTGAGTCACCATCCCTAGAGGTGTTTAAGAAACGTCTAGATGTGGCACTTCAGGGCATGCTCTAGTGGCAGAGATTGTAGGTTGTTTGTTTGTGGGGGGTTTTTTTGTGTTTTTTTTTTGATGTGTGTATGGTTGGACTCAATGATCTCAAAGGTCCTTTCCAACCATGAAGATTCTCTGATTCTATCATTCTATGTTTGCATGTGGGTGCATGTGTATATGTGTGTGCATGCCTAAGGATGATAAGGGGGTTTTATAACAGCTAATTATATATATTATAACAGCTTTGTAGCTCAGGGCTATAAAGTCCATTATGAGAAATTGTTATCTTACAGAGCAGTGAAACCAGAGTTGACAACTGCTAATTGTACATCTCAAACTTGCGGCCTAGTCCTGTGTAGGACTGAGGGCGATAATCTCCTCTTGCCATCAATGGGGTTTGAGTATCCTCAACTCAAGGGCACATCAGAAAATTTCTGTCAAAACTGAGTCAGAGTAAATATGGAGATCTTGGTTAGTAATGCTTTCTGGATTTTTTTTTTTAATTGAGTGGTTTTTACATGTTAGTCAAGAGGTGCAATTATAGGCCCTACCAGTGCAACATGTGAGCATGACGTCCCGTGCATGTGTGTGTTCCTCCTAGCTTTGGTGGAAGAGTACAGAGTGACAGTGAAGGAGAGCCACTGCATTCTGGAGGACCTGGAGCCAGATCGCTGCTACAGTGTGTGGGTCATGGCTGTGAACGGCACAGGCTGTAGCTTACCCAGTGAAAAAGCCATTTTTAAAACGGGTATGTATGTATTTTGGCATTTAGTTATTATTTTGTCATTTTCTTATTATAAACTTCAAGTCCTTAGACCAATTCTAGTCCATGGTGTTACTGAAACAGAAGAAACTGCTTCGTTGAGCCCGTCTGGCAGATAGCAGGCAACTTGCGGTTGTTTCCCTTTGACTGAGAGATAACAGCATAATTGCTCCTGGGAGGAAACATGAAGGCATTTGGATCTGAAGAGGTTTCCAGGCCTTGTGACTGGGGCATTGGGGCAGCACATGATGAATTTCTCTTCTGTGTGCGCTGTGATGCTCCAGGGCAACTCTGGGAAAGCCACATGGCTGCTCCCTGCTGCTGCTGCTTCTCCTGTGTAAAATGAGGCGACGGCTGTGTTTTTTGCCTCTCTGCCATCCTCCCAAATACATCTACATTGCATTGATTTAAATAATCAACTTTTCAGGGGAAGGCCTGCTTTACTGCTGTTACATGCTGTGTCTAGCTCAGTGGGGCACAAATCTCAGGTGTGTCTGAGAGGCTCTGCTGCTGTTTAAGTGCTATAAATTGAGTAATTAGATGAGTACTGTTTATAAGCTTCATTAGACTGATTAGTTTTTCTGAGTTTTAATTTCTTTAGTAATTTGTATTGACAAAACGAATGCTTCTTGAATTATGAGCAAGGTGAAGCATCTTGTGTCTGAGGCCCTCTTGCCAGACAATCTTTTTAGTGCTACAGGATAAAATTGTTATGTTCTTGCAGTCACAAAATGCAGACAAGGGTATTTAACAATTTTGTGATTAAATATGTCTTTACAACACTGAGTGTATTGTTGAAATCACTTGGCAGCAACTGCAGCTTCAAGTCTTTTTCTTAATCCACTAGACTTCACATTTGTTGAAAATTCTCCTTGATATTCAATTTGCTATTAATAACTTTAGCAAAATTATTTTCCAGAGAATTCAAAGTAGAAATTCAAATGTTATCGCTTCTACAATTTAATTGCGAGCACAGTGCAGAATTCTGCAAAACAGTAAAAAAATAATGAGTTATTACTAGCTAATAAATCATAGTTTAAAAAGGGGTTCTCACCTCTCTGAAGCTGTTATTTTTAAGAACTGTCTTTGCCTTTTGGCATTAGGCTCACCGTTCTTTTTCCCCAAACTGAAGCCTTCTGAAGAAGTTAATTTCCTCGAGTCTTTGATGCTTTCCTTTGGCCTGTTTCTTTAAGAAAACAAACTAGATCAAATAAAGGCTCATTAATCACCTTCCCTCAGCTGAAGTGAACTCGCTGTGGGGTGCACTGAGCCCACATGGACTTGTGGGGACACTGCTGAGCACTGACTGATGCAAAACCACTGCATCCTCTTAACTTCAGAGGCAGAATGATGAGCACCGGTAATGGAAACCAGTTCTTCAGCGTGACCCCAGCTACTTTTATATAAAGTTGGAATACTTCGGTTCTTCAAGTAGCCCAATGGACTCAGGAGCAAAAATTTAGAGAGTTTATTTTTAGTCATTCAGATTAAAAGTTGGCACATACAAGAAAATAACTTGCTAGTATATGCAGTTACAGGAACAAACACATTAATGATGGATCAAAGCTGCGCCTCTCCAGGTGCTGGGACCCCCCACAACATTTCCCTGTTGGGAGTGTGCCCGTGGAGGTGGCAGTGGGTCTGGGGAGTTGTGTGTGCTGCTGCTGCAGCATCCCCCCAGCACCTCCCATCTCCCGCTCCTCCACCTCCCGAACTCACAGCCTGTCCTCTCCTCCCCTGGGGAACACGCTGTTTCCAAGCAGTATTTTCTGTGAGGGAATGATGCTGAAGGCAGCAAGTATCCCTCTACCCAACTCCTCCTCCCTGTCTGTCTCAAACTGATCAAACAGTTTCAACTGATGAAGGCTCTTTGCAACCCTAAAAACATAGGAGTGAATGCATTGCCTTCTGTTGTTCAAAACCTATGTGATTCTCAGCCTGTATCCAAGGAACAGAGTAAGAACTTACCCTTTTTGGCTCTTTCCTCTTCTAATATCACTTATATGAGTGCTGGAATATTACCAGGAAATCAGATATATATTCTACCTGCAGTTAATTTGTTAAAAAAATCTCAGAAGCACAGTAACAACTTTTTCTGGTATACTGACCCTATCTACTCTCAAGACGGATAATTTCAGATAAAGAAAAAAATGCCTGATGTCTTGTGACATATTATTTGCACATACATAAACATGGGTATGTGTGTCAGTTGCTGAATGCGGGTACTAGGGGATTTAGCTATTTATTTTTCATTCTTTAGAAGCAGATGCATTTAAAAACAGACAATAATCAAATATGTCAGAAGAGAATTAAGGGATTATTTCTAAGGGAGCTACACAGATGTATTACCAGATGACAGTCTATCCCACAGATTCTTTCTTCTGCTGAATACCTAGATTAGCTATTTCTGCAGTAAAATATCAAGTACAACTTCACCTGAACTGCTAACCTCCTGGTTTTCACTAAACCAGGAAATCAGTAGTACTTGTCAGTATCTTTCTTTCCTTTTCTACTAATAAAAAATTAATTTTTTTACAAAACAGAATGCACCTGCAATGCTAGTTGCAGTTCTATAAGATTATCTTTTAATAAAATTATCTAATTTCTACTTTTGTTTTAGGCCTCCTATTTGGGACACAATGTCTTTAAAAGCAAAATAGTTTTCTAGGACCTTTTTTTAATTACTAACCTTTCTTTTAAGGATTAGTATTAAGACCATGTCTATGAGTTTCAACAACAGGTTGTAAGGTTTGTTTATGTTACTATTCCCTGGAAAGGGAAAGAGCAAGTGAATACTACTAATGCATTTTCAGCCTGTGATGTTGGATGTGCAGTTTCACACAATAGCTTTTGATTACTTGCATTCAGTGCTCTGTATTATATTCAGTTTCTGTCTTGCAGTTGGGCCTGTAGTTCTTAAACTGAGGCTCTAGAGAAGAGAAATTATGGGACCAAATGTTAGCATTGCAAAAATAAACAGGACATAATTAAGCAGTAAGTCAGCATCTCCCCATCAGTTCTGCAGCAGCACATTTGTTTCTGATGCGGTTCATGCAGGGATGCTGAGCACAGGTTTGAGGTGATGCAGGGAGGGCTGTAGGCAGTACTGCCTTGGTGCTCTGCTCCTTGATCTCTGGCAGAAATGAGGAAAATGTGTTAAAGGAAAGGCACAAGAATCTACACAGACATTTTATTAATGTGCAAAAATGTACAAACATTCACAGTGACTTTCCCAGCATGTTCCACACCCCCACCCCTCCCCCCCAGTGTAGAAGCAAACAAACAAGCAAAACAAAAACAAGCAAAAAATCGTTGCTGAATGGGCAAAACTGACTATCCTGTGGGGCTTGGGGGAGGTGACTCTTCCTTTCTGTCGTGAGTATCCCCTGCCAGCTGCTGGCACCCTCCTTGCAGTATGGCTAATGTGTCCTTGTGTCCCCAGCGCCCGCTGTCCCCACCATCAAGGCCGAGGACTGCATGGTGTGTTGGGACACGGCCACCATCCGCTGGCGCACCAGCTCGGCATCGGCCGAGTCCTTCACCCTGGAGTACTGCCGACAGCACTCACCAGAAGGAGAGGGTCTCAGGTCAGTGCTGCGGTCGCGAGCGCCACTCAGTCAGATTAGGCAGACACTAAGGAGTGTCCCACAGACTGTGTGTCATTATGCAAGAGATTATTCAGCCTTCAACCACGCAAGGAAGAACTCAGCTTCTGCCTGCTGAGGAATTTACAGGACAGGCACTAATCTATGAGATTAGGCTGAGACACAAAAATACTTCCTTTTTGTTCTGCGTAACTGGGCAATCCCTTTCATTTGGGTCCAAAACCCTGGAGACGTTGTGCTGTCTGCAATCAACCAGAAGTCGCAGGGCCGTGCTGACTGGGGAAGCAGTCGCTGCCCCGCAGCTGCCATGGGCCGGGGCAGGGCACGGGAGGGCAGCTGGGCTCCACAGCAGGGAGTAGGATGGAACAGCCCGGCCCAGATTGCTCTCTACTTTGTGGTGAACAAGATAGGAGCCATCTTGGGGCATAGGGAGGGTGATACAAGGGTCCCGGTAATGTTGGTGACCCATCTGTCCGTGTGTGGGGGCAGACCCCTCCCAAAGCACATCCGAGCCCAGCTCTACCTGGCACTGCAGGCATGCCACAGTGTTCAGAGAGCAACTCAAAGAGAAGCTTTGACACTGGGGATGGGGTCTGCTTATGCCAGACCCTCTCTGGTTTCCCCTACACTAAGTCTGTGCTGCACAGAGGAAAGGGCGGGGAGCAACGTAGGCACCACTGAGCTGTGAAACTGTGCACTGTGTTGAAATGCAGAGAAAATTATGTGGTACTCTGTATGTCCTTGGGGCTTGGGGTTTTTTGTTTGTTTGTTTTTTTAAAAAGAAGGACTTCCAGCAATATACAGTTGCAGAGGTCAGAGAAGCTTTGGGAGGTGGGGACTTACCATAGGGAACCTTGTGGAAGAGCCTCAGCCCAGCTGAGTTTGTCTGTGTTCACCTCCTGGGCAGCCTGATCAGGGTCTTCACCTGGGGGCTAGCTCACATGGACTCCATGGAGATGCGACAGAGAGGGAACAGCTCCACCCCTTGCAGTCAGAATTCATTAAGTGGACTAAGGGTTTCACGGTGTTCTAGTAAACCAGTATGACAGTGAAATTGTGCATGCCTTGCTCTTTACAAAAGTAGGATAAACATTGAAATAAAAAACTTCTGCAGGGTCGGGAGACCTTTTTTTCCATGCGGTACCAGTGGACTGTGTTAATGTAATCAAGAAGAGGTCTTGCCCAGCTCCCCTATGTCTCAGAGGACAGCCATGACCTGTTCTGTTTCATACATATTTCATGAGGCCATCAGGCCCCTGTCAACCTGCCAAAGTCACTGTTGGTCAGGGTTAATGTAGCTGCTCCCAAAACCTGTGCTGTGTGTTTACCCTGGAGTTTCTTTGCTGTTAACTGGAATTGCCTCTTTTTATCAAAACTGAACCAGAAACTGTGCTGGTTTCTGCAATCTCTGAGTGAGGTGTTGATAACAACATGCAGTTTGCTTGCGTGGTGATAACTGTGGCAAAAAGCTGCCAGAACTGACCCATTCCCTTTCTCAAGTGAGCTTGTGCAAAATCTAGCATGTTTA
>VXBH01006670.1:155487-208672 GCA_013400035.1 Rynchops niger
ATGTGGAACGTACTGCCTGTATTGCTCCTATCCAAGGGCCCCAAGGTGCTAGTTAGGACTAGAAATCAATTCCTTATGTAGCTGACATAGTGAGAAGCTGCCTTCTGGAAGTACCTTAGGGAGCTTAAAGTTCCTAGGTTAGGAACATATATCAGGTGGAATAAAACTTGTCTGGAGCATCTGGGCCTGGAAATGCTGTATTTTCTTCTGGTTGCTTTCCTTGAAAGCTTGGAGTTTGTCCTTCACAGGTTTTCTGAGCAACACTTGTCCTGGGGACCAGGCAAATGTGGAGCCCTTGGACAGACAGCCTGTGCCTTTCATGCTTGCAGTGGCCCCGTAGTTGAGTGATTCCCCAGTCCCGGGGTGGGAGTTCAAACATATTTCTCAGCAACCCTGGAAATTTCATACAACTGCTGCTGGGGGCACAATGGGAAAGCACAGGTCAGGGAAGGATATCCAAAGGAAGTCCTGGAGAAAATGGTACGGTTCCATCCCACAAGGCTGTTTTTGCACATGTTATTCTGGGAGCTCATCCAATATAATGATACCACCAAAGAAGCAGGCAGGGAGAAATGCCCCCGTTTAACAGCCGGAGATGTGTGTGGAGCCCCTAGTCTGGGCTCGACCATGTAGCCTTCAGCATGTCACAGAATCACAGGATGGTTGAGCTTGGAATGGTCCTCTGGAGGTCATCTGGTCCAAACCCCTGCTCAAGCAGGGCCACCTAGAGCTAGTTGCCCAGGCAGCTTTTGAATGTCTCCAAGGAGATCCTTGGAGCAGTCCTGGATCAGTCCCAGCTCTCCAGGGAAAAAATGTGAAAAATGTCTGGAAATAAATCCTCATTAAAAGTTACCTTCTGAATACCGTTAAAAAAAAAATCTATATTTTCCCCTTTGGGTTCTCTCTCCTTGCCAGCTTGCCACCTGAGGAACATAGTTTCATTTAAAACAGTCTTAAATCTTCTGCAACAATGAGTCCCTAGCCTGCTGCTGTGGTTTTAAAGCTCCTTCCTGGGTTTATTCTTTTTCCAGAATCTTTAGGAGGCTTTGAAATGTTTCTTTCAGTTTCCAGAGCTCTGCTATTTTCTCACCGTTCAGCCTCTTTGTGTTGAGAAGTCAATGGAGCTGTGGGTGGAAGATGGAAAACTGCAAGAAATGTAGTCCAGGGATTAGGTGTGTGGGCTGTTCAGATGGAAACCATGTATCACATCATGAGAAATCTGTAAGACTCAGGGAGGCAGAAATTGGTACGGTATGCCCTGAGTTCGTAAGAGTGGAAGTGACTGTCATCTGCTCTGCCAGTGTGAGGCTCTGCTTGCCAGTGCTCTGCTAGTGACCAAAATTTTCCATCTAGCCATAGAGCAGGTCTAATGGTGGAAAAAGGGGAGCAAGCCTCCCTCCTGCTGCATTGCCCACGTGACTGTCCTGCCAGCTCAGGAAACAAGGTGTGGAAAATATGGAATCTTCCTCCCCTCTGGCTGTGCTATGCTTGACATCTGAGATAGCAATGAGGACCGTTGCAGGTGGTACTTTGGTGATCTAACACCACGACAACCAGAGCTGGGACAGGGGAGAGGAAAGGAAGCATGCAGCACAGCTGGCAGCAAACTCAGAACTATTTGTTCTTTATTTTTAGCTTCAAGAGCTTTTTTCCACCCATGGTACAACCCTTCTGTGTGCTTCCATGAGTATCTTGCGAAGTTTGCATGCTTTCAGCTCTGACTGCACATTGGTGGTACCAGCAAAGGTCTGGAGGTGCTATTTCAGTGGGATCTTAGGGGCGGAGAAGACAATTACGGCACAGAGGGCGTTCTGAATCACTGCTAGGCATATCATTTGCTGGGTTCATGCCATATTAAAAATTATCCTCTAGACTTTTCCTTGAAATAAATGAGGAAGGTGGTGGGAGAAACATGCATCAAACGCAGCATCAGATTTCCCTAACCCCAGGAAAATCACAGCTTTAACAGACAACTGCCACTATAATATTCATTGGCAATTTTAAGGTGAGGTACCTCTTTTCTGTTGTGCTTTGAATATCATGTAGCTGAAATTTGGAGACTGGATTTTGAGACTTAAAGATTCCTCTTATAAAAATATTTAACTTCAAATATTTCTTGAATATTTATGCACTGAATTTGGTATCATAATACCAAGATGTTGTGGGGACAGTGCAAATATGATACCATTTATGCTAGAGGCTAGGATGCTTTGGTAATAATATTATTACATTTCCAACCATCTATAAAATGGGCAGGTGTATTTAAAGGATAAAATAGCTGACATAAAACATGTTGTAGGTGGATTTCTCTTTCTTTCATTACCAAAATTACAGAGTTCAATACTTAGGTGAGCTTGAGAAAGATCTAGCTGCAATGGGGCTTACAAGAACTTGGAAATGAAACAGGCTTTCCCCCAACACAGTCAGGATGCATTTTCCCTTCTCTTCTCCTGTGCATAACCTGTATGCTGTAAACTAAGCTGTAATCACACCTTCTCTTTATCCTTGCTTTTTTATCACTGATTGCAGGGTCAACCTGAAGCATGACAAACTACATTGATTGCTGGGGAGCCCGCAGTATTCACTTTCCCCCTTCACTGTGTCCTCTAAACAGAAAGAGAGGCAATAGCAAGATCTGTTTCTTCCCTGCACGCAGCCTCTTGTGAGCTTGGAGCTGGCTCAGAGTGTGGCAAATGAATTTCCTTCATGTTGGCATATTCTGTTTTATTAGTTGGCAACAGCAGGACTGTATTTTAAGCCTTAATTTTAGATGAAATTTGTGGGCTCTTATTCTTAGGCAGTTTAAAGCTGGCTAAAATAGATTACCAAGCAGAGTATGCTATTCGAAAAGCTGATCGCTGTTTTACTGATCAGATCTGCTTCAAGTCCAGAGTTTTCTGTCTCACTATTGCAACTGAAAAGAGGCATGCTATTGCTTTCAGATTTAAACGTGCAACCAGATTCTGATGTGGTGAATTTCACATTTGAAAGAGACCCAAGTCTGAACTTTGATGGCTGACCCTATTTTGTAATTGACTGGACCCAAACTCTTTTCTGAATACCCAGGCTCTACGATCCAGACGCCAAAATATGAATGTCCCAGGTCTACTTATTACATGAGAATCACAGAATGGTAGAGGTTGGAAGGGACCTTTGGAGATTTTGTCCAACCCCCCTGCCAGAGCATGGTCACCTAGAGTAGGTTGCGCAGGAACGCATCCAGGCCGGTTTTGAATGTCTCCGGAGATGGAGACTCCACCATGTCAGTGGGCAGCCTGTCCTAGTGCTCTGCCACCCCCAAAGTAAAGAATTATTTCCTCATATTGAGATGGAATTTCCTGTGTTCCAGTTTGTGCCTGTTGCCCCTTGGGTTGTTGGGCACCACTGAAAATAGTCTGGCCCCATCCTCCTGACACCCACCCTTTAGATATTTATAACCCTTTCAGTCTTCGCTTCTCCAGGCTAAACTGGCCCAGGTCTCTCAGGCTTTCCTCCTGAGAGAGGTGCTCCAGTCCTTTGATCATCTTCGTAGCCCTCCACTGGACTCTTCCCAGTAGTTTCTTGTGTTTCTTGAACTACAGAGCCCAGAACTGGACTCCAGTACTGCCGAAATGGCGTCACCAAGGCAGAGTAGGGGGGGAGGATGACCTTTTTTAATGCGCCCCAGGATACCATTGGCTGCCTTGGCCACAAGGGCACATTGGTAGCTCACAGAAAATGTACCTGACTACTTGGATTTAGAAACAATTTTGGATTTTGTTAACTAGCCATCAGTTAAAAGCATGTACTGGAAAAGCAGACCTTTGGAAGGACAATAACTTTACATGGCATTTTTCAGAAAACAGAAGAAAGACCCATGTGCTTAAGGCACATTGATCTACATGTTGACACAAACAGCTTCTGATGAATAGCTTAGCGTATCCTCCCTTCGTCTCACTTGTAACTGTTGCCCCAAAACTTCTTTCAAGTGGTTTGTGCTGCAGATTCACACCAAAAATGTCAGGATGGTGCTTTAAAGGAACAGATTGGGTGAGACTTGTCTAGGAAGCATGGACAAATTTCTTCAAAGCTTAGGTGCCCACTTCTTTTCCCATGCCCCTGCTTCCATCCTTATTTTTCCTTCTCTCAGTTCTTTTATATTTGCCTCCTTGCCCAGTTCCCATCTTGTATTTTTCTCCTACTCATCTTTCCTTTTTCAAGGGCTCAAATGAGCCTTTTTCCTCTTTCAAGTGTGAAGATCCCAGGTTCTCACCAGGCAACTCATCAAGTTGCACCTCTTCCCTGAACCTTTCAGTAAGAACCAACCAGCCTGATGAACTCCCGGTGCCTTGCTGAAGTGCTCTCATGGTTGGGAATTTGGTTAGTCACGAGGGTGAAGCAAACCGTGCAATTGCTACCATGTTTGTGCAACACACTTCTCTTTACTGCAGCAGTCCCAGCATTAAAATGGCTCCAAACTCCCTGAAATTCTTTCAAATAGAAAAACAAAAAATCACAGAAACACCTAGTATTTTTTTCCTCAATGCTTTCAATCACTTTTAATGACAGCTGTCAGTACAAAATACCTGTTACAAACTAATAAGGACGATGCACCAGTCTTTCCTCAGGATGCCATTCTCCTAGATGCAGAGCTTTATGTGGTGTTTGCAGGAATTGTTTTATTTTGGGGGTATGTGTGTGTGTGTGTTGAATTTTACCTTTATGTGGTAAATGCAGCAGAGGCAGGCATGTGAAAAACCCTTATGGATAAACACGGATTATTCTTCAGATTATACTGCTCTCTGGTGGGACATATGTGGAAAAACAGTCACTACAAATGAATAGCAGTGATCTGATCTGACTGCTGATTTGCCTGCCTTACCTCTTCTGGGGCTGCGGTAATCAGTGATGGTACAGGTAATTTGTTTAATCTAGCTCCCCACAGAGACACTGCCTGGCGGAGGGAGACCTTCCTGGGCTCCATTCTCAAACCTGAGGTGGAAGTGCCTTGCATGCTCTCCAAAGGCATATCTCCTGTTTGTGAATTTGCTGGAGAGCAGAGCAAGAGTCCTGTGTTCAGCCCTTCCGCACAGCACCGAAGTTATCGCCTGTTAACGTGGAGGAGAGGGGGGTCATCTTGCAAGGTCTGCATTACACTTGAAAATTTAAATATTTACCTTGAAGATTCCTATAAGCATTTCTGGGAGGAAGTTATCTAATTTATACAGATAAACAGTCTTTACCTGCAGGCGTACAATGCGGTGGATAAATACTGTCTGGCTTTGCCGTTATCATACAAGGCAAAATTGAGGAAAATCAGGATTCGGTATATGAGAATTTGTTAAGTCAATTTTCATACTCCTGACAATACAGAAAATAAAATTGGCATCTTTCTAGACATCCAAAGTACTTGCACTGGCACTTCAAAGTGCCTGTGAAGCAGATTGAGTGGGTGATGACTCTCGCTTTCCTGCCGTGTGTCAAGATACCAGCAGTGGAGGATGTGAGGGATGGAGCTTTTGAGGCACCACAAAGGGGAGACTACTAAGACTACAAAGCACTGAGGGCACTGTGCAAAGGCAGTTCCTCTGCTGCTGCCTCTTGCAAAACCAACCTGTTAGAGTGTACAGCAACGTGAGGGAGACAGAGCCAAGACTTTGTTGAAGAAGAATTTGTGAGCGAGGAGTTCATAGTAAGAAGTGCATGGTTTCTGTGCGGTCTCAGGTAAGGGCATCTATTCTTTTGGATCAGTACGAACACAACAAGCACTTTCACTGTCAGGCAACTGAATTAATTAGAAGGAGTTTTTTTCTTCAGAAGCTTGTTCATTTTGTAATGCAGCCTTTTTACAGGAGGCGGATGAGAATTTGATTCTGTGCTGCTTGCATTTTATGTGATGACTTATGCTGCAAAGTGAACATGAAGTGAGCGTTACACCAAATGACTGCTCTGAGTGACAAGGTGGTACAAGAACAAAGGCTTGAAACTTTGTCAGACGAAATAAGGATGTTCCCTCAAGTAAAATGCCAAAGCTCCTACATAACCCAGTTGTTCGTGAAAACAGTGTTTGCCCATCCCATTAGGAGTTTCTCTATGGTGCCTGTTGTTTCAGTAGTCAACAATACTGTTAGATGGCTTAGCTGTTTGCATAAATTATTCGTTCCTGGTTTGGATATCTGCATACATTTTCATGTATGAAAATCTTCGAAATTTGCAGATCTTTTGCTGGTATAAAGAGACCTGAACTGAAAGTATCCCTGGAGCCCAATGTGAACTATTTCTTCTACTTGAGGGCTGTCAACCCATTTGGGACAAGTGAACAAAGCGAAGCAGCTCTCATCTCAACTAAAGGTAGATCACCATTTTCTGATGTCAAAAGAATGGGATGGAGGGGCAGAGCAGCCAAAGATGGCATTTTCCTGCAGAAGTCATAACTGAACTTTCCAGTACGGGAGTAAGAAAGTTATTGACATGAAAGGGATTGTATTTAGTGTGCTTAAAATTAGCACAATCAGGAACAACTTATCTTGAAGTTGGTAGATTTATGTCAATGTAAAACTGTTGTGACGTCAGAAGCAAAAACGTTTAATTCTGTCAGAATTATGAAATTATTAAATATTCTTCAGGCATCTCAGTTTGCTTGAGTTTGGCAGAGCATATTCTGAAAAAAGATGTAATGATCTTTAAAAAACCCCGCAATTAAAAACTTACGGACTTTGGGTTTCAGGGATGAGGAAGCATGCAGAGCAGCTTTAAATTGTTGTGGATGATTCAAGCTTTAAGGTTTCCAGACAGTGTTAAATTATGTATGGTTCTTCCAAACCACCCTGAAAATTCAAATTTGCTATTTTGAAAAAGCAATTTGTTGAAAATTGTTCAACCTTCTTGAATACTGAAGACTTCTTTGTCGCCGGGACACATTTCTGAATAATAAACTGCCATCCCAGTCAGGCACAGCTTGGGAGAGTCCTTGCATTTGCACCCAATATTCTGATGCTTCTATTTGCCAGCAGACTCAACTCTGTCCAGCTAAGATGGCAGTAATTGTTGCTTAATTTTTTATGATTCAGCTCATGTTAACATTGCCAGCCTCGCAAAACTGGTGTTTCTTTGTTTTGAATGGTACCAGGAACTCGATTTCGCCTGCTGAGCGGCACAGCCCATCCTGCTTTGCAAATCTCCTCCAATGCAACGGTGATCCGCCTTCCTGAGAAAGCCAAATTCACTGGGTGAGTATTCACCAGCATGAAGAACATGGCCACCCTGCGGGTTCAGGATGGGTCCCTCACTCTTATTTTCGCCTATAGGTAGCTTTCACATGGCACTAACCAATTTTGTAGAACAACTGAATCATTTCAGCCATGTAGCCCCTGGACATCGTGTGATTGACCCCTCTTTCAGTCACTGCAATATGTCAATAAAGCCAGTAGCAGCATTGATGGTAGGTGCTGGGAAGAGTTTGATGTCGCACTGAGGAACCTCCAGAAAGTCAAAGGCAGGGGTATGCACTGGGACTGCTGGCTTTGCCTCAGTCCATGGTCACTGCTTAATCCTTCAAAGCACTTCAGTCTTAAAGCAACTTGTTGATGCCCTGAGAAGACCAGATTTGTGGGCTAACTTTGAAAATATTGTGGGTAGAAATAACCCATGCTTTTACTTCGCTCCTCTACCGAGGACATTATTGGTAACATTTTCCAAAGCATCTGTGGCTTTGGAGAACTCAGAAGGGTTCCTGGAATATGTTAGAACAGTTGTACCAGGCTAGCTACATCCATTGCAAACATGATTTTTGTTTCGACACACTGATATTAACCCCGTCACAGCACAGGTCCACTTGTTTAAGTTGTGGCATACTGATATGACTTCTTAAAAGGTAATGAGGTATTACTGGTATATGTACCTTTTTTTACCGTTACAGCTAAATACACACAAGATGTTTGCCACTGTGTCTACTTTAAAAAGCCATGCTTCCTAGTTTGAAAAATACTGCTAAATTGCTAAATTTGAGGCCTTTTTTACCTCCTAAGTCACCTTTCCCACCTTTTCTTAGCTTCATATAATTTTGAGTAAAGCTGCTCTATCAGTCCTCAATATGAGTCCATCTCAGTGCAAAGATGAAATGACTCGCAGTGATGACATTCAAATCCTTGATAAAACCCTGCAGTTAGAACAACGGAGTGGAATCCATTAGTAATTTCAGATGCAGCTGCATGACATGCTGTAAGATATATCACAATGTTCTTGGTCTACCACCACACTCACTTTACTGTACACCCCTTCCACAAACAGGATTGCTTCAGTCCTGGGTGAACTGCTGCCTGCTCAGGGACGTCATTACTGGGAAACCGTTGTCTCTGCCTGCAGAAGCTACCGGATTGGGATTTGCTATGAGGCAACACCACGGAGCAGCATCCTGGGGCTGAGTGATACCTCCTGGTGTGTGCGGTGCTGTCCTACACAAACCAGGTAAAGCTGAATCAGTCTAGCTGCTTGGGAATTTACTTGCCCTTCAGGTAAATAAAGCTGGCCAGCTTCAAGAATCAAGAGAGCAGAAAGGACCTGGGTGCCCCCTTTCTGTAAATTTGGGTAACAAGAAAAGGACAACTACAAAGGAACTTTTGACCTCCTCTTAATTAAAAGATCTTATAAAGCACCTTAAGAAATAAAATTCATCTCTAACAGACCAATTTACTGCCCTTCACCCAGCTAGTGAATAAAACTTAAAAAACTCTTTTGCCACTGCTTTGTTATTCCAGGCTCATATCCTGACCTGCTTCACAAAATCCCAGCAAGTGTATTTATTTCCATAAATGCAGTCTTTTAAAAATCTACATCCATCTGCGGAAGGCGTCAAGCCTCCGTAGCGAATGCCTTCTCCTACCTTGTCCTCCACAGTGACAGGCACGCACCTGCCACTGTGGCAGGACTGCTGGACACTGGGGCTGTCTTCAGTAGGCCCGTGCCAGGCTGCTTGGAGGTTTGTAAGGCATAAACCCTGTTAGCAGTTTAAAGGTGCTCTTGATCTAAACAAGTGTGCTCTTCCAGTGTGAAATCATACAGATGCATGAATGTAACTACCTAAATGGAACATCTGAGATGCAAAGGGTTTTGCCAAAGTAGAGCTCATGCTTAAATCTCCACAAAGACATGTAATAAGAAAGATATAGATGAATACGGTTACAGCAAGACTGCTTTTATCCTGACAGTCCAAAGACACCAAGAGAAAGGGCTCGTCAGCATGCCAGGCAGGCTTTGATGCGACGCCACATTCGCTTTGCTTAAGCACTGACCAAAATGCTGTTGCCATGTGATACGCTGCTGTCCACCTAGGTTAATAGGGAGGAATTAAGTGGTAGATTGTTTCTGGCAAATTGCCATGAGGAAGCTCACTGTATTCTGGTTTCCATTTTCCTGTAGCTTTCTTTACAGATTTCTTCACACTGGTGTGGTGAGCGACATCCGTGTGACAGAACACCCGGCCAGGATCGGCATCCTATTGGATTACAGCCGTGGCAGACTGTTGTTCTTCAATGCAGAGAGAGGACTGGTGCTGTTCGCCATCAGGCACAGATTCACTGATGCTGCTCACCCAGCCTTTGCCCTGGAGAAGGCTGGAGCGCTTACCCTGCGTGCGGGCATGGAGCTGCCAGAGTTTGTGAAGCACAGCTAATCCCTTGCTTCACACACTCAGGAACACTGACAATTAGAGTGTCAGGGGATAGGGAGGGGAAGGGGGATATCACGGAGGGATGTCTAGTCTTCACTGATGAAGACCACGCACACAGCTCTCCCCCACATCAGTAGTTAGTGCTCAGCCACGCAATCACTCTGAGCCTGGAGAGAAAATCGACGCCTTCAGATAGAGTGTGCACCTAGTGATATACACAGCAGTACTTCTGAGGGGAAAAAAAGAGTCTTGTTAGATGTGAATATTAAGAGGGGGGGGGAAATGTACTTTCCCTGTGAAAATAGTGACAGTGCTAACTGTCTTTTTATAGTTCATGATGAGTCTGTGTATAAAATAAATGCATCTCTCACTGCAATACATGAAAGACATCATTTCATCATTTGCCAGGACAGTCGGAGCCCAAATCCAAGATAATATGTTCGAAAAAAGTGCAAACGTTTCAACAGCTGAACCGTTTTGCAGGTTAATATATCTTGTGTTATTGTTTGCCAACACTTTTCTTCAAATGCACAAGTTAACAAAACTTGGAAACTTAGAAATCTGCACATTTCCAAAATGAGTGAGTCCCAGACTAGTCTTCATATCAGTCATGTAAAGTTTGAGTATGCAATACCTACCTACCCTGCTTGCAGCAGACTAGCAGACAGCTACCTGACCCTGTCAGTAAATATCTGTCCCTGGAAGTACTCATGAAACACATGTATGAGGAAACTTGATAATAGTGGTAAAAGTCTTCCCTTTGTTTTTCGTTCTCAGTTTGTTGACTGGGTATTTTCAATGGTGAAGGGAAAGTTGTCACCTGGGACTGAAGAGAAGTATCTGATTGCCAGCGACCTCCTTGTATATCACTCCCTTTTCCATCACGACTTTTTACCTTTGCACTTACTGATTTGGTGCTCCAGATTTCAGGCTTGTGGACATTTTCCTGTATCTGCTCTGCTCCCTTCTGTATCTACACCAGCACCACACCAGCAAGGTGCAGTGTTTCAGGGCCAGCAACACAGGCAGGCAAAAAATGGCTGGTGCAAGAAGAGCGATAGGATGCTAATTTTCCCCCTTGGCTTTTTGAAACCGTTTTTCCAAGCACTTCACACATTGGTGGTACGGCTGTCTTCTTGCCTGCCCCAAGGGCTGAATGCATGAGTGCCAGGGTGCCAAACTCCAGTGAATGCTGGGGGAAAATTAATCTTAAGGCAGGCGGGCAATGCTTTTCTTGCTGTGCCTGCTCTGGAGATTTCTGCCGCAGGGGACTACGCTGCCAGACTCATTTCTGAGCTCAGCTGAAGAGCTGTAATCCCTGAAGTAAAGCAGATTTCAGGAGTCTAACAGAGAAGGTTTGCTTCTCAAGAGAGGACTTAAATGAGTTACAGGAAAGCTTCTGCTTTTTGTGCTCAAAGGAGGTACCAGCTGCTGGTGTTTTGTTTATGATTTAACACCACCAAGGCATGTGCTTGCTGCTTTAGCTTGCTGTCCCGGACGAGCCACACTCCACACTGTCACAGCAGGCTTGGACGGGATGGTTGAGGCAAGATAAACAGGAACCTGTGACCATTTATTTTAAGCCAGAGCTCTTTTTGGCGTTTCAATTAAAGAATGGCAGTTCCTAGTCCCTGCTGGGAGACAAGGGAATGAAAAATCAAGGTAGTGCCCTCTTGGCTCAAGTGAGTGTTTTGTAGAGGTGTGCAGGATGGCAAGAAAAAGGTCCGGGATTTACTGGGAAAGAAAGACAGAAAAGGTGTTGAGGGTTGCGTTATCATGAAAGCTGAGGAGGAGGCAGAAGGCAGGCTGGAAACTAACACAGAGCAGATGGTGACAAACAAAGAGGCAGGTCAGTGGTGTTGGCAGAGTGAGTTCCTCAGGCTCCCACAGCCAGTGAGATTACCAGAGGTTTGGCTGTCTCCAGAGCTTAACGTGGCGCTTTGAACTAACCTGAAAAATCCCAGCTTTGGGGTCATTTTACCTGCATTCTCCTCGCCCTGGTCACTGCTTTCCCAAGCGTGGGATCGTTTCATGGACACCAATGTGAGGTACTGCCAAGGGGACAGCTAGTGAGAAGGAGACCAAAATGACGTGACATTATTTGGGTGGCTTTTTCAATGAAGGCAGGAAGCAATTGCCCTGTCGAAGGTAACTGCATATTAGTAAATAGAGATTTTAACATGAAAAGTGAAGTCCTCATCTATTGCCACTCATTATTACTCAGGCAGTACTGCAACATTTGAGTTTGGCAAAATGTTTTTATTGGAGGCCCCTCGTTCTTAGAAATATGTGGTACAATTTGAAAAACTGCCTGACTCTGTTTTCTTGCTAATTTTTGTATAAGGTTTGGCTTTCAGATTGGGCAGTATCAAAAAGTGTATTTAGCTTTTATGTGAAAGCTGGATAAATTATTTGAAATTTGAAATGTCACTCAAAAAGCCTAAACAGTACTGATTTGAATGTCTAAATCTGATCTGCATTAAGGTCCGCCAGATGAAGAAATGCCTAAAGAAAATACCTTGTTTGGAGAGATGGAACAAAGTGCACCCTAAATGAAAACCAACATACAAGAATTAAGATTCAGTAGAGGGAGAAAATTCATACTAGTGAGGAAAGCAGATCCTGAAAGCCACAGTTAAGCTGCTAGGACTTATAATACATGGTGCAAACTCTCCTGCCCTTGGGAAGCCTAGAGCTACATCTGCTGTGATCTTTTACTTGCCTGATGGCCACAAAGTGGCACCAAGTTGTGGAATTCACTTTCCAGGAGGTAATTGTCCATAGGCGCTTGAAAGTACAGTGCAGTCCATCGGATTTTGCATTCAGATTAATTGAGATTTTGAGGCTTGTTGCACCGATTTTTTTTTTCTGGCCATCATGTTTTGTAACTGTTCTAGAGAAGAGAAAGACTAAACCCTCCAAGGGGTTGCAGTTGATGAGTTTGGCATTTAGAAATACTTTTAAAGCACCGTGACTTATTTTTCAGCAAAGGATCTTAGTTAGTTTGGCTGATGGTAACTAAGACTTTGTGCAAATTCTGATAGGGTTGTGGGGTATGTGTACACATCTGTACGTCTGATCATCATTCCATGCTTAGAATTACATAGAAATACATTTTAAGAGTTACAGAAAGAACTGTAAAAGAGTTCACCAGTAATTGGGGATCTATTTTCATCGTGGAAGTACAAAAGCTGATGCCTAACACTGTGAATATTGTTAATAAATATTTGGACTGATCTGAAATACATTGCATTAAAAGGAACGATTTCCTTCCACTTCAGCAGGTTTTAGGTTAGACTCGCCAAACCCTTGTGCACTGAAATGAGAATACAGGCCTGACTTTACGAAGAGAAACATTAATTTCTACTGTCAAAATAGCGCTGAATGGGGGAATATTGCTAGTATCAGTGGTATTGATCCACAAACCTCGCTTAGGTCTTTCTGCTCCAGAGAGAGTTTAATGTCAATGCTTCCATGCGACATCAGGCAGGGGAACTTGGCAACGCGACTGCAAACCCCAGCACATGCGATACAGGCACTGCATTGCTCTTGTCCTGGATCTTTTTAAAAAAGGCAAATGTCACAAAAAATTAACTGTTCATACTGAAAATGGTCTAGTGATGCCCTATTTTAGAAACAGGTACATTAAAAAAACCCTCCCACTCCCCGCTACTGTAACTTAATTACGTGTTAGCACTAAGCCTGTTGTAAGACATAAACCCAGTATGGCACAGTACCAGTAAGCTGTTGCTAAATCCACAGTGCTGTGATATTGTCTGCGATATACATGTGAAATACGATTTCTATTAGCGCTGCAGGGTTTTGAATAGGTATGTAAAGATGCATTTAAGAATAATATGAAAATATTATATTTTTGAATCATCCTCATTTCAGGATAATGAATAGGACCTCTGCCATGTTGAGGTTTAAATTGGATTTGAAAAATCACATTCTGTGGTGGAACCATGGTTATGTTACTCTCATTTTGCTGATGGATTTACTAGCTATCAAGAGGCACAGTATGCTGAGATAGTCATACAACCAGCAAGGAAGTGAGAGCATCTCTTCCAGTTCCAGCCATGTGCTGTGGAAGGGAGATTGAACTAGAAAAGTACCTTCATTTTTCCTGTTGAGTTTGTCGAATTTTCTACCATAGTGGAAAGTAGCATTTGCTGACCAGAGACCACTCCACGGTGCAGTTCCTACAAGAGCACAGCCTGGAAGGGAATGGAGCAGATGTCCCCCCCAGACCCACTATAATTTTGTCAACAGTTAGAAAATGCACCGTTTCAAGTACACTTTTTTCAGTCTGGAAAATGTCTGTGCAGAAATGACACCTTCCTTTCCAGGACTTGTGTTACACAGGCACTATTTCTGAATCATAGTTTTCTCAACCCTGAAGAAACAGCGCTGCAAGCAGAGATGGAAGACACCCATAGGTTGTCATACACCATTTAACGCAGTGGTCCGTTGAATTTCAACCTGCCAGATTGTGTCCCATGCTACTGAGGAGTGAGGAATGGAGAGCTGAACACCAGCCACAACAGGTACAGGTGAGAACTGGCTTGTGCTGAGCAGACAAGAAACCAATGCGGCTTTTAATTCTGGGGCTGGCAAAAGGACACTTTTATCTGAGCATCCCTTTATACAGCCCAGCCTGCTGAGGCTGTAAAAGCCCATCTTGCATCACTTCTTGAGCCTGCATCAGAAGGCACAGTGCATATGTAGTCCCACAACTCTTCTTTTCGTATTCTCCATGAAGAAAACAACCTTTTGAGGTAAAATTAACAGAGGTTATTTTTCCTAATGCTGTAACTGTCTTTTAGATATGAGCCTGTCTGCTTCCTGCCATCTCTTTAAAAGGAAGAAAATTACTGAAAAATGATACTTGTAGAATGAGGCACAGCCTTCAGAGAAAAAAAAAAGTAAGAAATGGAGGGAGCTTTACATGCTACTGCAACATATCCATTGTTGCTGGTGTCCCGCAGTGGCTACCACTCTTTACCCGTGAAGGCTTTTTTTTGTTCTGAAACACGTATTAATAAAAATATTATATGCAAGGTGTGTAACTAGCAGGGCAAATAACTATTAAATGAGTGATACTGCTTAGGAAGTAATCTGCATCCATATTTAATATACCAAGTGAGAGCTTTCCTTCCAAAGCAAAAAAATGTGTGTTGAGATAAGTAAAGAGGTTTCTGTGGTTCAGTCACAGGGAATTGCACGGGAGCACAGACTAATAGTCTGCCTAGGAACAGAAAGGGCATTATTCTCTAGAGTATTAAAGCAGATTTTGGAAGTTAAACAGGGGTGTTTCTTGGTGGTAAAGAAAAAAAAAAAGCCCATTGTGTCACTAAGACCAAGTTAAAAATTGCACTCTTTTGCTCAGGGCTATATATTTCTATTATATGCTTCTCTAGGAGAAACTGATGCAACGTTCTCTGATTGCACTGCAATGCAGTGAGACTGAGCTTTGCTGCATGGCACTGCAGTTATTGTTGCACACATTCAGTAAGTTCAGTGGAGCCTGAAAATGTTGGACCTGCTGATCACATGTGACTCATTTGGGCAATTAAAGAGCAATAAATCAGACAATTCCTTGAAGTGCAGGATTCCCAGGACACCTGCATTTCCATGGTGGAAAAATGCCATCCTATTTTCTTCCAGTTATTCTTCCACAGCTGCTGGACCCTAGAAATGCTCAAGGAAGGAGTACAGCAGCTAGAATGCATCAGAACAGTGCTTCTGCTGCAAGAAACATTCATGCTGGAAGGGCTTACTTTGAGCCTTAATCATGCCTGAGGTACACCTTCTGCTTGAGCTAACAGGATGAAGGCAGGTAGGTCACATTCAATTTACCAGGCAAAAAAAAAAAATGTCCTCTTCCCCAGTACACTGTAAGGAAGCATTTGTTGTTCTGCCACTGAAACCTTGCTTTCCAACTGCTTTGTAGTGTATGCCTCATCTTTAAAAAAAGCAGGATCTCTGCTAACAGCAAAATGAGTTACAAGAAATCCCAAGCAGTTACACAGAGCTCTGTCTTTGTCATTACTTTTACACTGGTGTTTTGTTGTGTTCTTTTTTCAACCAAGACTAGAAGTAATCTAAGATCTTCACACTAGTGAAACTCTTCCCTTAATTAATATAGTTCTGATCTTGAGTTAAACAGGTTGGCTTTAACTATCCAAGCTTAAAATAGTTATCTGCCTTTTATAGGTAAGTATCTGTGTTTTAAGGTGGTACACATGCTCCACTCATATACCACCTTAAAACTGCAAGGCAGCTCTGTTATCTGCAGTGCAGTGGTGATGGCGGACACTAAAGATTGTGAAGTAATGGGTTAAAGGAAAAGGCAATGTGGCTCTAGCCCTCAAGAGTATGCTAACAAAACAGCAAATCCATGACCAGCACCACCCATGTGCAGACAGCAGGATGTCCGCATAGGGAAGCTAAAGCTTGGAGATGTTACAGAGCCCTAAGCCAAGGAAGATGCTGACTTTTACTGCACAAAGAAAGGAGTGAACAGGCAAGAGAGATATCTGGATGTTAGGACCAGGAACTTATTTTTGTCAAGCTGTAACAGCATGTCCAATCCCTCTTTTTAATGTATAGTTAGTTAGACCATATATGAACTCAATGGATTGCATGCGTACGCATTGGAAAAGGAAATGTTTTGCCAGACTCACGGCACTGAAATGAATCCAGAGCAACTGTTCCCACAGTACAGCTTGACATAGTCCTGTTTCTTGGATAAACCCAGCAGCTGAGAGCTGTGGAACAGCCATCCCCAATTCACCGCCTGCTTCAGCTGAGGTTTCCAGTCCTGTTTGTAGACAAAGGAGAATGAACAGGGCCAGCTTCCTCAGGACGGACACCACGGGGGCTGCTGAAGAGGTGCACATGATGCTGGAGTGCAGTTGCACTTTCTTTAGCCCTGCAGAAGTGCAGCAGAGTGAATTGTTAAATCACCCTTCTCAGCCACTGGCTTCTACATTCAGGCAAATCAAAAACCAGGAATGACAGAATGGTAAGTTTCAAATCAGGTGGCAGAAAGACTACAGAATGTGCCGTCACGTGAAGCAGCTGGTCTCCACAAAGCAACAGCTCCTAACCGCAGATGGAAATGGTAGCTAAGTGTGATGTGCACTTGACTTACAGCAATTTCACAGCTATGTGTCTCTTGATGTAATTCTGAAAGAGTGCAATTATTGTTCTGCAAGTCTCACTGAAATTTGCATAGTCCAGCTTTCATAAACAGGCATTTTTTTTAAATGAAAAACAGCTTCATAAGGAAATTCTTGACTTGCTGTGTGCAAGCAGCACTCTGTAATACCTTCTATGATCTTTCTGGTCTCTCCAACTCAGGGAAGGTGTCTGTACTAGGCCAGCTCTGGTATATCATCCCTCCTGAATGATGCTTGCTTGGCTAGCAAAGACTGTTTGGTTGCGTTACCAGTGTGGTAAACATAATAACAGTCAGCCAACAGCTGGTTCAATCCTACCTACCTTTCACAGATTAGCCAGTTCCTGATTGCTTTTTACTTTTAAAATGTTTGTACTCTGCTTGCAGTGTCCTTGCACATCTACAACCAGTAACATCTAAAAGTAAGCAAACTAGGAGCCATAGCAAGTACCACATTTTCTCTCTCATTTCTCCTGCAGCCTGTGGTGACAGCACTGATTTTTGCCAAGTGTCTAATTCAGCGACTGCAGCAGTGCGAGAAGTGCTCTCATTTTCTCCTACTTTAGTTAACAGAGTCAAAGTAGGCATGTGTGGGAGTACACCATGCAAGTACGGCTTCACAAGAAGGACTGACAAATTTTTAAAACACTGTTTTCTCTGATCTCACTCCTGGAATGATCCTGGTGCCCCCTATGATTATTTGGGCAGCTTTATGCCAGCACACCAGTTCTTGTAGCTGAGGTTGAGGGGGAAGGAAGAGTATTTTATTTTCAGAAAAGAATGGGCTGTGTGGAACTTCCCAAGGGAATAGCCGAAGACAGGGTAATGTTTCTGAGCCACAGAATTCTGAGTTACTCAGTAACTTGAATGAGACGGGTCTATATCTTTCGTTATATATGCTGCTTTGGAAAACAATGCCATTTCCTCTTGAATCACAAAGATCTACCAATCTAAAACCTCCATTACCCGAATCACAGAACAACAGAATGGTTGAGGTTAGAAGGGACCTCTAGTGGTCATCTTGTCCAACCCCACTGCTCAAGCAGGGCCAACTAGAGCTGGTTGCCCAGAACAATGTTCAGATGGCTTTTGAAGATCTCCAAGGACGGACACTCCAACAGTTCTGTGAGCAACCTGTACCATTGCTCCATCACACTCGAGATACAAAAGTGTTTCCTGATACCCATATAACAACCAGTCCAACTAAGAAAAGACGACAGGTGATAGTAGTAGATGACACTCTCCTGAGAGGTACGGAAGCACCCAGTTGCTGACCTGATGCACTCTCTAGAGAGGCGTGCTCCTTACCAGGGGCTCATATCAGGGCTGTCACCAAGAGATTACCAAACCTCATACAGTCCTCTGACTATTATCCGCTTGTTTGTTCCCATGCACCAGTGATACAGCCAGGAGCAGCTTAACTATCAAGAAAGATTATAGAGCTCTGGGGGGTGGGACTCAGGGACTCTGGAGCGCAAGTAGTTTTTACATCAGTCCTCCCAGTCAAAGGGAAGGCGATTGACAGGCCCAGTCAAATCAAGACATGGCTACAGGACTGGAGCCACAGCCAGGGGTTTGTCTTCTTAGACCCTGGGAGTGGCTTTGAGAAACCTGGGCTACTAGGGCCTCATGGGGTGCACTTGTCAGAGAAGGGGAAGAGCATCTTTGGTCAGAGGCTTGCCAAGCTCATGAAGAGGGCTTTAAACTAGCGTTGCCATGGGAGGGGTACCTCAATCCATCCCAATCCTGCCATGTATGATGCCAATACCAGTAATAGATGCCCAGAACCTGGAGAAGGATCACAGGTCAGCAGTAGAGCACCTGGAGTACAGCCCAAAGGAATAGCAGCCACTCCAGCCAGTAAATCAGCTTCATTGGGGGCCCAACTTAAATGCCTCTATGCAAACACATGTGACATGGGAAATAAACAAGAGGAGTTAGATGTGTGCATGTGCCTGCAGGGCTGTGATTTTGCTCGCACCATGGAGATCTGGTGGGATGGCTTCTATGAGTGCAGTGTTGAAATGGAAGGATATAGGCTCTTCAGGAAGGAGAGGCAGGGGGACCAGGAGGGGGTGTTGTCCTCTATGTCAACAACCAGCTGGAGTGCTTGGAACTCCACCTGGAGATGGATGAGGAGCCAACTGAGAGCTTATGGGTCAGAATTAAAGGGAGAGCAGGGATAGGTGATGTTACAGTGGAGTCTGCTGCAGGCCACCTGACCAGGAAGATCAAGCAGATGAGGCCCTCTATAGACAGATAGGAGCTGCCTCATGTTCACAAGCCCTGGTTGTCATGAAGGATTTCAATAGCCCTGATATCTGTTGGAGGGACAACACAGCAGAGAATAAGCCATCCAAGAGGTTCCTGGAAAGCATCGATGGCAACGTCCTTCTTCAAGTGATAGAGGAGCCAATGAGGAGGGGTGCCATGCTGGACCTTGTTCTCACCAACAAGGAGGGGCTGGTGGGGAATGTGAAGCTTAAGGGCAGCCTTGGCTGCAGTGAACATTAAGTGGTGGAGTTCAAGACGTGTAGGGAGGTGAGGAGGGTGCACAGTAAGCTCACTATCCCTGACTTCGGGAGAGCAGACTTTGGTGTCTTCAGGGATTTGCTTGACAAAGTACTATAGGATAAAGCCCTGGAGGGAAGAGGGGCCCAAGAAAGACGGTTAATATTCAAGGATCACCTTCTCCAAGCTCAGGAGTGATGCATCCCAACAAAGAGGAAACTGGGTAAAAACAGAAACGGGCCTGCATGGATGAACAAGGAGGTTCTGGATAATCTGTGACAGAAAAAGGAAGCCTACAGAGGGCGGTAGCAAGGAGAGGCAGCCTGGGAGGAAAGCAGAGTAATTGTCAGTGCAGCCAAGGATCAGGTCAGGAAAGCTAAAGCCCTGACAGAATTAAATCTGGACAGAGATGTCAAGGTCAACAAGAAAAACTTCTATAGGTATGTCAGTGATAAGAGGAAGACTGGGGAAAATGCAGGCCCTGTCCAGAAGGAAATGAGAGACCTGGTCACCTGGGATACGGAGAAGGCTGAGGTATTCAATGACTTTTTTGCCTCAGTTTTCACCAGTAAGTGCTCTAGCCAGACTGCCCAAGTTGCAGAAGGCAAAGGCAGGGACCAGGAGAATGAGAAGCCCCCTGCTGTAGGAGAAGGCAAGGTTCGAGACCATCTAAGGAACCTGAAGGTGCACAAGTCCATGGGACCTGATGAGGTGCTGGCAGGAGGCCCCAGCAGGGACAGGGCTGTCAGCATGGTCTCTGCCCATGGCACCCAACTTTGCAGGTCTTCAGGACAGGTGTCCTGGCTGATGGCCATGGGGCATCCTGCCTCGGTGCTTTGAAGGGGGAGGTGGGGAGGCTGGAAAAACATGGCCCACGAAGGTTTGTGCTGTGGTTTTGAAACGAACAGGCCCTGAAGGCTTCAGTATCTTCATTCAGTTTCAATGTATTCAGAAAGCTGCCCTCTCAGTGACCTCATGTCCAAACGGATGACAGGTCCATCCGCCAACCTGGCTGGGTGCTCCCCTGCAGCCTGATGGGTGGAGGCAATGAGGATCCTTGGAGCTGCGTTTCCCCTCACCCATCGCTACCTCTGCAAACCCCTCCCGGGTCATTGCCATTGTGACTTGGGCACAGGCGGTAGTGCTACTGTGGGGATCTGCTGCGTGCCCTCTGCCTGGCTGCAGTCCTCTGCCGGCGGGCGGATGAGCCGACCATGTATTCCTGGTAGTTGATGTCCACCTTCATCATGGGCAGGATGCACTCAAAGGACTGCCTGCAGAGCAGGCACAGAGCTTTCGAAGCCATGCACTGCTGGGTGCAGCCGAAGCAGAAGGCGTGAAAGCAGACGTCGATGTAGGCTGTGTTGTCGATCTTGCTCAAGCAACTGGAGCATGAGTGGTCTGCCACTGCCTCCCACAACCCTGCCTACTGCAGCAGGATGAAGACTGCTGCAGCATCAGAATTGGTCTGCTCTGAAGGCTCCTCAGCACCCAAACCCATGTCCTGCCAAGACAGATGTTCAAAGTGACTGAGCTTTCCTCGCACTAGCAATGGAAAAGCAAAGAAAGCCCCAGGAAATGGTAGGAGCGGGGAGGCAAAGACCTCCCAAAGAGTCTTTTTGCAGGATGAAAGCTGCAGCAGAAACAGTCCCGTGGGACAGCCAGCCCCAAGCACAACCCTCCCCACCTGCCTGTCCCTCTCGGCTTCCCCCAGGGACACTGCCCATAGTCAAAATCCCCCATCCCCTACATTCTCCCCCTGGACAACTGGCACGACTCGATCTAGCACAGCTCACCTGCACGAGGCAGCCGGGAAAGGCAGAGGAACTGGCTGGAGGACTTCAGTGGTGCCCACAGCCCTGGTACAGCCACCATGTGGGACCCACAGCATCCCTGCCAGACAAGGCTCCACACAAAGGGAGCACTCCAGGTGGAGGTCCACAGTCCTGGTGAACCACCAGGATCCCCAGGTCCTTTTCTGTATAGCTGCTTTTCAGTCGGTCCCCAGCATACACTGGTGCTTGTTCCTCCCCAGGAGCAGGACTTTGCCAGTCCTCTTGTTGAACTTGATATTGTTCCTTTCATCCCTTTTCTCCAGCCTGTCAAAGTCCCTCTGGATGCCAGCCTGACCTCTAGAATATCAGCCACTCCTCCCAGTTTTGTATCATCAGCAAACGTGTTGAGCGTACATTCTGCTTTATCATCCAATTCATTAATAAAGATTTTGAACAATATCGGACCCAGTATTGAGCTGTAACTGCTAGTTACTGGCTGCCAACTAGACTTCGTACCGTTAATCACCATGCTGAGCTCACCTGCCCAAGCTCTCAACAAAAGTCTCCTCTCTAATCCCTTAAAAAAGTATTTTAAGCTGCTGCAGTAAAATTAGCACCATATAATGGAAACTTTGCATGTAATCACATCTCAGTGGGATGTTTGAGCTTCACCATGACATTCTGGTGAGGCAGATCCCCAAGATTTTGTGGAGGTCTAATGCCCACATAGTTACTGCTTAGCAACCAAGAGCCTCTTCAGGAGAAAGAAAATCCATTGCAGCCTGGGAGTTGGTTGCTGTGACTTCCATCCAGGAAGGAGGAGGAGAGCTGAAACTGTAAAGTGAGTGGCGCTCAGCACATTCATCTCTAAGAAGATACCGATGGCTTCATTCCTCACTCCACGATCTGTATCACTGATCTGTATCTCTATCTGAACCAAGCACAGCTCAGAGCCAGTCCCTGCCTTGCAGACTTTCCCAGTGCCCTGGGGACCTGAGGAAGACTCACGTCTTTCCTCAGTAAGTTTATTGCTTATAGGTCTGCAACAGAAGCCCTGCTGTCACAACCCAGGCTGTTCTGAAAGTCTGTCCACTTTTATACACTTCAGTGAAGTCCAGGGAACATTAGCCCAGCCTTGAGAAACGCTGGCCGTGCACCTGGTGGGGAGCTGGGGCCAGCTGAGGCTCAGCACTTGCTTGGTATGGAGGGGATCTGCCCCCTCACCTGTAAAATTACCACAGGAGACCTGCTCCGTAAGGTGCAGTGTCTACTGATCTTCCAGAGGTCTTCACTGGCCTTGCAGAGAGACAGGTGAAGAAAAGAAGAAATTGCTGACCAGACTGGAAGCAACAGTTATTTTGCAGTGAGTAATGGGCCACATCCAGAGGTGTCTGACACAGTCCATTCAGAGTGTGCTCCCACTGCAGCCTCACTGGCAAAGAGATGATTGTCTTGTGTTATCAATACTGCCTGAAGTTGGACTCACATTGACACTTTGCACCTCTTCTGGCGGATAAAGAATAAGTGCTTTTTCTCTTTCCCTCTTTTTGTATGTTTCCTTGCCATGAAAACAAGACACTGTATACAAAGAGGAGAAAAAAGGAAAAAAAAAGTGCTTCTCAGCTGTGTTTCAAATGTTCTCCGTGTTAAAACCTGAGCTTAAATCTCTGATAGCATCCTAGCTAACTTACCTCACACTTCTCAGTTTTTTCTGTCATTTTCATTATCCTTCAATAAGTCCATTCTGATGTGTGATTTATATTGCTCTGCCACTCCTTAGGGTCCTTTCTGTAAATATTAAGAAGTTGCCTTGGAGTTCCTTTTATAAATATTAAGGCAGTCTTAACTGCCATCTTATATGGTCTCTGTGGCAACATTTCGGAGCTATTTTTAGGCCCACAGTCTTGAAGGCTGTTGTGCAGAATTCATCATCACTTTGCTCAGGGAGGTTCTCTTGTCCAATAAAATTTTAAATTCTGTAACCTCTCCAACAAGCAATCTGGTACTTGATGTTCCTTGTGGCTCCAGACTTTTTCCTTGTTCCAAACGTAAGTGTTCCTTGCTATGATATAAGCAGTGACCTTTCTTACAAGTAACACACAGAAAAAATCTATTTCCTTCCAGTTTGCAGATACTTTTTTACATTATTGTGTCTCTGCTCAAGCTTTTCTATGCTTAAATCCAATTTTTATTCTATTTTCTCAGAAGTAATACTTTCCACACCTCTGAATAATGACTTTTCCTTCTCCGGATGCTCTCCAACTGGTCTGCTCTTTTTGTGTTTTGTTTTGTGGGATTTTTTCCTAACTTCTACTGCCTAACGCAATAAATAGAGTACTGAGTCAAAAAGAGCTTTTTTCTTTAAGTCTTGTCTATGTTTATGTACTCCCATAAAATGTTTGCCTTTTGTCCAAAGGCATAATGCTCTTCAGTTTATAATCCAGTGAAACCTACAGAGCCATTCCAGAAATGCTGCTGAAAAACATATTGTTCCCACCCTATGCATGTGTAACCATATATTCTTACCTAAGTTCGGAGTTCTTGCTCTTCAGGATTTTCACCATCTTCCTATTGTTACTGTCATTTTGGCCTCTGCGTCTGTCTTCCAACAGTGTTGTGTCACTGTCACTGTCAACAGGCTCTTGCATATTCCAGCGTTCAAGACACTGAAGTTGCTCTGGAATAGCAGTGGACTCACAACGACTCTCCTGGCCTCCACTTCCTATTTCTTACAGTAATCCTTCTTCTGTCTGGGTATTTTGGAGATGAGAAGCATGTATTCTCCAACAAAAAAACTGGTAAAAAATCTGTTCTTTTCAATAATCAGTTTTCATGCTGTTTCTGGTCACCTGTGGTCCGTAAGGGCAACATGTATGTTGCCATGTATGGCAAGAAGAAAAGAACTGTTGAGCTGCACAGAAAGTGGTGTCAAGACCCAAGATTAGGTGTATCTTTGCTTTTCCCACTGGAATTTTTCTCTGTTTCTTCATCTGAGAAGGGATTTTAAGGTTCCCAATCCTATGATGTTATTGTTTTTAAAAACAGTATTATGTCTGATGGCTGTTGAGAAGCTCGTTTAACTTTGCACAAATATGGCCCTCAACTGGGACAGTTGTGCTGTATTTGTCTTTTGCTTTCCTGTAGATGGGGAGAAAAAAATATTTGTAAGAAAACAGGGCAGCATATTTTTTCTCCTTTCCAGTGTGCTCTATCAAGAACTAGTACAAAAATACTGTTCAGCTGAAGCTGTACAATCTTGGAAAAATAAGTTTACCAGAAATGAATGAGATTACAGGAGGAATATCCTCTCTGTGGTATTGAAAGTGAAGTCTAGACCAGCTTACTAGCATTTCATCCACCTTTATGGTGTCATAGCAGTGCTCTGTAAAGAACTGGGAGAGGGAAATTTCCAACTCCTATGTGACCTTGCCATTCTTGGACCAGCCCGATTCTTCACATAAAATAAAGAAGCCTTGTGACAAGGTGCCATCAATACCCAACAGCTGGGATTAGCCAGAAGATGATGTTCCAACCATGTCCTATTTCCTTTACCTGCGCTGCAGTCTTGGAGTGGGACACAGCAGTGCACTGAGAGTAACACTCTTCTGTATGCAGCACACAGGGTGTCTGCCTGTGCCAGACATGGCTTGCCATTTCTTTTTGTGGTGCAAAAGTGGTAGTGCGGTCCGGTGTGTGTCACAGTGGTGTGCACTTGCACAATTACTTCACATCGTTCTCTATCAGACAACAGCAGTGAGCATTCCCTGTCTATAAAAGCACATAGTATGTGATAGGCAAAAGAAGACACTGTGTGGTAGTTCCAGAAGGAAAATCATGCAAAGGAGACCCTGGCTGTCTCACAGTCTTTTCTGTTAGACAGAGACTGAAGAACCCCAGGAATCCAGATCCACCTAGCTGAGGACAGTGATTGTGAACTAGAAGCCAGGAATTGTACCTGTTAAGTGGGTCTCTAATAGATTTTGGTTGGTTCCAGCTGCTGTCATCTGAAAATCTACTCTGAAAAAATTGTACTATTAAGTATTTTGGTGGTATGGTAATGTTTCTGAATGCATGCCAGGAACAGTAGCAAAAAAATACCTTCACTATGCTAATGACTAAAGTCCTTAGCTTCTACAGAGGCCAGCTTCCCAACATCATTCAAGTATCAGGCAGTCTGAGTCAGTCCTGATGATCTCTTTGGGAAAACAAATTCAATCCTTTGCCAAAAAACAGCATGAGAGAGGAGTGACCTTGCAATCTCTCTGCCTTTCCACGGGGCTGGGGATGATGTGTGGAGCATAGCACATCTTCCCCAGGCTTGGGGTGGGCCATCAGGCAGGCGGCTCTTCTATGCTCTACTGCTGCAGGGTGAACCAAAAAGTATTTTAGTCTCTGTGATGCTATCCTTTCCCCTCTGTACAGCCTAAGCCTTTTTCTTTTGTGGCCCTCTTCCTTTCTAGGCAGCAGCAGCCACCACCAGTGGTGCTCCAACTTATTTCTCCATTTGACTTTTCTTTTATGCTGCTTGTCGTTAAAAGCCTTGGAAAATCCAGGCCAGGCTCTGTGCTAACAGAGAGTGAGCCCTTGGGAAGGGATGGTGGATTCATATTTGTACTGCCTCTCCTGGGTCTTTAGCCCCAGGAAAGTGTTATGTGGGTATTTGGTGCCTCTTAGTTGGCTTCATGTATGGCTACACACATGTCCCTGCCTCGAACCGGGATCTGAGATGCTGGGTCTCAGGAGACCTCTGTGTGGGGTTTTGTGAACCGCCCCTGCCACCCTGCCTCTGCTGTGGCTGCAGCAAGCCAAGGCAGAATGAAGACTAAAGGACTCAGGTTGGAAGGTGTATCCTTAAACTCTCAGTGTATACAGTCTCCCTAACTGGCCACAAACTCCTCATTTCAACACACTCTCTGACTCTTAGTGTCAAATATATGTTTAAAATTAGAACTAACAAGAAGACTAACGAAACAGAAAAGGGAGATAAAGTGATTTAAAATTCTAAAACTGAAAAGACTTTTCTCTTATGAATTTGATATGCAGAACAGATGGTCCTCAAAAAAAAAAGAAGTTCAGGCAGAAGAAAGGAGCTGAGAATGAGTCTGTGTCCTGCTCCCACTGCACTGGGACCACGAGCAGCTGAAAGGCTAATGCAATTGATTATTCTGTTGAATGGAAATGTCCATCCCTTAGTGGTTCCGTCTGCAGAGAAAACAGCTCTGTTTTTTTCAGTCAGAGTTCGTTCTTTTAATTTTTTTTTCTCAGTAACCAGTCTGCAACAAAATCACATTATGTGACACTGAAACACACTGAAACCTTAGCTGGCCTTCTTAGGATACATTTTCATTAATAGTGTATTTGGACAAGAGCTAGACAATTTCTCTGTAATGATGTTTGTAATAGGATTGTTCCTTGAGTAAAGTGGTGAAGAAGAAAAGGCAAATAGTAAAATCTCTTATTTTCTTGACCCTAAAATATATTCTATTTCCAGCCCTCCAGACATTTGCTTAGGTCAATGTGCTTCTCCAGAGAATTGTTCCTCTCCAGAGATGCTCTGTAAAGCTGAGTTGTTGTTAACTAAAAACTTAGTCTCTGAAATGTAAAACCAATTGAAATGAGTTTGACCTGTAAGAAATTATTTGTCTGCTTCAAAAAACTAACGCTTCTCTTTCCTCCCCTCTTTCCTCCCACCCCCACTAGTCGTAACTGAAGGACCAGTAATTCCTTCAACTCTCTGCTAAACTTTTCTTGAAGTCAATGTATTACCTGCCTTGGTGGGCACCACAAAATTCATCAAAAATCCAAACCATCTTTTCTTCTTTTTCTTTTGTATTCACAGCTCTCTTAAGCTGCTTTCTAATCACCTGGGAATCATTTTTAAAGTGGAAGCCAAGCGAGTGGTTCTCCTGTGGAACATTTTTATTTCAAGTAATTGGGTTATGAGCAATTTGTGCTGGCTTGGTGTCTCGCCATTCTTCTGTGGCAGGCCTGTGACAGAGTGTTTACAAGGAGGGTTGCTTCTAGAACCAATGTTCAAAGCCCACTTCAGATTGAACTGGTTAAAAACTTAATGTTTACCAAATGCCAAAGGGAGAATACTTTGGGGCATTTCCTCCTAAATAAGGGTTTGAACCCTCCATCTTGGAAATCAAAGGATGCTTCCTCAAAGCAAATGTTTTCTATTCCAGCTTTGGTAGTACGTTTCATACTGTCCCTTCAATTTGTTTCATTTGGCAGTACTGTAATTGCAGGCCAGTCATGGATATGTGTTCAAGTGGGGCAAAACACAGAGTGGAGCACAAGAGTCTCACTGAGTTTTCAAGAAGCATTTTTTATGGATGGTCATCCTGTTCTCTAAGCCTAAAAACTCAGGGAAATGACAAGGCTCTGCTTCTTCTAACTGCTTCTAAGACACCTATCACAGTCATTTTGAAGGGGAACAAAACAGAACAAGTTAATTCCAACGGCATTACACACCATGGAAAGACCTCACAGTTTCGTCCAGAGGGACATCTGTCAAATTCAGACTGCAGCCATTACAGAAACAACCACTCAGAAGCTGCTCCCGCTCCTCTGCAAAATCAGTCCTCTGATCACTTCTATCTCCTTTGTGCCATTGTAAGGCCTTGATTTTATAGACTAGCTCCTGGTTTATCCCATCGTCAACAGCAGGCAATATATTCCCGCATGTTCACACACCCAATGTAGTGGGGAACAGCAGGCAATACAATAATATTAAACTAGGAAAAAGAATTAGGAAGCGTCCTATTAACAAGACCACTTCCCCAGAGACAGAGGTAGAGGAGTCTGGCTTTGCTGAAGAATAGCTTCTGCATGTTCTGTGGTTTTCATCCTTTGGCTGCTCCAAGTACATGTCTGAAAGGGCCTTTGTGCTGGAAATAAAGTGTTCTGAAACTGTGCTTCAGAACATTATCACAAAAAGTTTCTGTGTACTATAAAAGTTCCCACCTTGTATACGTCCTTGTTGTTGTTACTGCTTTGTGATACTTCTCCATGAGGAAAGACCATTTTTGTAATTAAGAGTTGAATAAAAATAACACTTGAATGTGAAAGGTATTTGCTAGGTTTTAGAACATTTTGATTTCTGGAAACAAACCACCTGCTGCGTAGGACCCTTAGGTCTCCTAGCTAATAATCTTCTCTCCACTTGGACTAATTTTAGCTGTTGCCACTTGAAACTTTTAATGGTTTCAGCCACCTACTGCCTTAACGCAACTTTTCCAACCCCTCTCTGGCACTCTGCTTGTTCAGATATCTGAGGTTTAAAAATAGTTTTATTTGNAATAAAAATAGACAAGCAACCCCTGTGCTGCCACCTCTGTGTGGGAAACAAAGGTGTTTAGGGAGCTTAGAGAAAAAACAGAGGTGAATGAAAGGAAAGAGTTGGATGGAAAAGCAGAAAAGAGACTAAAATTCAAAAATAGCATCAGAGTGAGATCATCAGGGGAGAGCCAAAAAGGAAAAGGGATGTAGGCAGAAAATGGGCTCAGAGTAAGGACATGCTTCCAGTTGTGTCTCAGCCTAGCCACTGACTTCCCATCCACGTAAGCATACACATAAAAGCTTGCATCTATAAATGTCATACCATACATATCCATGGGGAGGAAATAGCTGAAGTGAGGCCCTACAGTCAAGGACTTTCCATCCTCTACTGATCAAAGAGCTTGAGACAGAAAAAAAAATAACGTTCACATGAGAAATGGGCACTCCAGAGGTACGTGAACATATCAGGAAGCACATTCACCCAGGTTAAAGCCAGGCTTCTCCTTTTGAGTTTCCTGTCAGTTCTGTGAAGAGGCTGAAGCTCCTGACCTGGGTGCTCTGAAACCCCCTGTGGAACATTTCTGCAACCTTTGGTTGGTCTATGACTTCAAAAAGTGCCTCCTCAGTCCTCATACTGCGGTTCCCTTAAATCTCAAGTTCCATGCTGCAGCCTCTGGACATACTTGAGCTCAAGGACAGAGACTTGGCACACCGGAGAGTGTCTTATGTTTTGTGCAGGAGCCTTCCCTCCTCGGACTTAGTTCATATCAAAGGCAAGTAGCTGCTATGGTGCTGCACCTCCCACGGCAATGAGGTGTCTGCTTGCATTCAGCACTGCTGAATATACGTTCTGCCACAGTAACACAGGCTCAGATTTCCTTCTTCTTAAAGCTTTTTATTTTAAAATAGCTTGTATATATTTAACCTGTGGTAGTTTAAGGAGGCCATAGGGAAGGCTTGTCAACAAGCAGTTAGGAGGAAATTGTTAGCAAGAGAATACATTGACTTGCATCTGACAGACTTAATGCACAGTAATGGTTAAGATTTAGGCAGAAATCAGTGGTATTGATCCCAAAGCTTGAGGACAAGCACCTAAAGGCATGTCCCTGGATACGTGAGTAGCATCTGTACAGAGCTCTATGGATGATGCCAGGCCCACTGCACCCAGATGCCTAAGTTAGAAGTGCGTTTGCCCACAGGTATGTGTGGGGTGAGTGGGGAGAGGTGACAGGTGACAAGGTGATTCAGCTTTCAGTTGGGCCAACTTGTCCTCTGCAGGTTCCCCTCAGTCCCTTCAGTGAGTCAAAGAGCACTTGTATTCCCAACCTTATCACCTTAGCCAAGGGTGGGAATGAGCCCAAGTCTACATCCCCAGTTTAGGCACTAAGACAGGTGTTCAAGTGAGACTGTGCAAGTTCCTCCAAGAGTGTATTGATTACTTATATGTGAAAACAAGTAACAAGTAACTGTGATGTGAGTGTTTGCATTAAAATTAATCCCACCTCCTTCCTCTAGGGAGCTGACGTAGACTTAGCATTGCATCTGAGGCTGCTGTGTGCTGCTCTGACACCCGAGCACTTTCTATAACTGGATGAAAAATAGAATTAATAGTTCTGGTATATTGTTCGTAATGTCACCCTCTCTGACAAAGGGAGACACTTGTATGATTGTGGTTTATGGTCTGGTGAGCTCTTGAGGCTTGTTTAAAGGAGTGGGTTTTTGCTTTGGTTTTGCTGTGTATTCACATCAGAGAAGGCGAACTCTAAAATATACTCTCCACACTTTAAGTAAATACCATTGAGCTCTGAGACGCTCCCTAGCCCCTGGCATGGCCGAAGAGCAACTTCCAGGGTCTTGGAGCAGCTCCTGAGAAAGTCATATCTTGTGAAACTGAGGTAGTAATTTATATCTCCGAGGCACCGAAGTAGGCCTCCAGAGAGGATATTCTGACTGCTGACTGGGAAAGATTACCATGAGGTGGCTACAGCAACCGACTAAATAACTATGTCGCAGGACTCCCCAAACAGCAGTGCCTGTCAGCCTCACAATGCTTCATACCAGCTGTAGATTTAATAAGCTTCTTACTGATTTTTTATTTTATTGTCAAAGCAGCAATTGATTTGAGCTGATGAAAGAAAAACAATTGTCTGGAAAAAAAATACATACAAAATACCAGTGATAACTTTGGTCTAGTAATGAGAAAGGAAAACGTCAAGTTTTCCTGTGCCACCAACACAGGGCACTCACCTGCCCTCTCATATGCCTGTGTTTCTGCAGCATGCTGCTCAGCACAAGTAGCAGGAAGAAAGAACAATGGATCTGGTGAAGAGATCCTTGTGATTACAACTGGAGTACCCATATCATGGGATAGTCAAAAAAATGAAGGGCCTTTGACAAGGATTTTTGGTTTTGATTGTCCTGCAGAGGGTGCTGGTGACAGTGGAATAAAATTCAAACTGATGTGGCTTAGATGAGAGGTGTTTCCACTGAAATATTGCCATTGTCAGCTGCATTTCTGGAGGGCAAGCACTGATGCAAAGTGATGAAATCACATTGTTTGCCAGACACAGAGTGACCATCAGCAGTTCCACCACTCCTGTGTGGTGCAGGCTCTCAAGAAACTGCATGAAGAGCTTCCCCCATCCAGCACCACCTCCCACCACTTTGGGGTTGGAAGGACTTTTCTGGTGTGGAAGGTGCCAGAGATGTGCTGTGCTACCATGAAGCCCATCCACCTGTGGGGTACTAATAGGCAGGCTGGTAAACCAACTGTTGAACACAGAGAGTGTACTCTCATTTCAGCGGGATTGGGAGTTACGGTGGGGGAGGTATAGAAACATCAGAAGCATGGGCGAGGAGCCAGACTCAGGGGGTCTAAAGGGCACAGGCATCTGCGTGCTTCAACGATGTAGTGTCCATGGGGAGCAGCATTGTGCTTGAGTGCCTTCCGGGGCTTCACAGCCCAGTGAGGGGGTAACACATGATGAACTCAGTGGTCCTCTATATCACATTTTGCTCGTTAACTGGATAAAATGCTGTCCACAGATTTAGGGGGACGAGGAAGCTTTCTTTCTCTCCTCCCTTTTCTGAAAATGAGTGAGACAATAAAGAGTGCCTTCAGCAGTAAAACGGAGGAAATCACTTTTGTTCTTATCCATCCCACTTCTACTTCTTGGTAAGAACACCAGCAAGGTCACGAATTCTTTAGCGGAAACAGTAGTAGAGTCAAATTCTCCCACCCCAAAAATATCAAAGTGAGGAGACAGAGCTTACACAGACATGGCAAAGAGAAAGTACTGGATGAAAAGTACCTTTTTTTTTTTCTACAATAGGTACTACCTTTCACTGACATAAGAAAAGCATGCTTAAACTGAGTTGTCTGGTTCAAAATGCGTTATTCTGCTCACATGAGGATTTCTGTCAAGTTCAGGGCTTTTAAAACAGTGAATTTACTGTACTTCATTAATCTGGTACCATTTAGTAGGTCACTGATGCGTACAATAAAGGACAGCCCCAAGAAATGGCAGTGCTATAAAGGCAGGCAGTGAAACTCTGTGATACAGCAAATGTTACCTATCTTTAAATGTCTGCTATTGCATTTAAGATGAAACTTGCCAGAATGAATCATTTCAGGAGAAGATGAAGTCTTTTGGCTCTTCTTTTAAAAAAAAAAAAGAAAAAAAAAAAAAGAAACGCTTGCCTGCTTCAGTCATTTTTTACAGGTAGAAGACATAGGCAAGGTGGTGCTGTTGTTCTCCACTCTCTGAATCGCTGTCTGCATCCACCTTTTGGGCGGACGGATGTGGGCAGGCTGCTGGTGTGTCAGTACAGAAACCCTGTAGGCAATCATGCTGCCTGGGACCAGACTGCAGACCTCGCCGTCGGCGGTGGTGAACTCTGCTGGGTCAGCCTGAGAGCACCTGGCTCAGCCTGGCGTCGGCCAGAGCCATGACTGCTCCCTAGGCACTGCTCAGCTCTGCCCGTCTTCTTCATGGGCCGAAACCTCAGTGAGAAGTATACCCTGCTTACATCTAAATTCGGTCAGAGCTCTTTGCAGAGTACCCTCTTCATGCCTTACCATGCTAGAGGCTTCAGGCACTCCATGCTCAGCTTACCAGAGCCACAATGGTGGTTCAAGGGGCTCCAAGCAGATGTGAGGCCTGGGCACGTCTCCTGTCCCACTGTTACATCGTGTGCTTTGCACTGCTGCCTAACACCCTGCTCTAGGACCTGCAGCAAATTTCTTTGCTGCTCTCTCCACGAGGCTGTTCTGGATTGACCTACCATTAACTAACAACACAGTAGTGGGGACAGGAGCAGAAATGGCAGCATCTGTACCTTTTGAAAAGCTACAACGGTAAGAGACATGTAAGCTAGAATTTTTCCTTGCTTCAGAGTACCTTTGGTTTTATAACTTTTAGGCTGAACATGACATGTGTTTTATAATTTACATGCTTGAACACATGCCTAACTTCAGAAGGCTGTTCCTGTAACTGGAGTTAAGTCTGTGTTTAAGTGTATTGCTTCATCAGTGACCGAAGGCTGATGCAGAATCATTGATTTATTATATAACAAGAATTACTAACACCTTAACAGACTAATAAACTGCTAATTGCTTTCTGCCTATTTGCACTGATAGGATTTAAGACAAATACAGTATACCTGCAAAACAATTTGGGATCCTTATTAAGCAGAAAGGAGTGGATGTGTCTGAACTCGTTATGTTTGACTGGAAAAATGATGTTTGGTTTTACTGATGGTGTAATTAATTGTGTCCAGATTAGGTGGAAAGTTTTTTTTATCAGCTAATGCCTTAACGCATTAAGAAAATTTTGAAAGCAAGTTTTTTCAACAGCTCACTGTTCGGTGGCATGGTTCTGGTCTGTGTATATGCTTGGCAGATGTGAACCTGGAATCTTACTGGGCTTTTCTTTTGAAAAAATATTAAGAAGGAATAACAGTAAGCAGATTTTTTTTTTTTGTATTCTGCCCGGAAGGCAAAAAGATTCTCTTTGCTGCAAGCATTAATTTTCCATTCAAAATGGGACATCTCAAGAGTTGAGGGCATGCTGGTACCAGGAGTAACTTAAGAAGCTTGCTCTTTAACATGAAGACAAGTGGAGATCCCCAAAAGACTGAGGGGAAAAAAAGCACTCTTTAGGGGGGAAAAAAAAAAAAAAAAAAGAGGAAAGAGGAAAGAGTGACATAAGAAACTAAGACACAATCAAGTTAACAAAGTCATGTAATGAGATACCCCCTTGTCTATTAGCAGCCTTCATCTGGAAGAGGCAAGTTCAAACCTGTTGTGCACAAGTATATGCCTTGAGATATGTTTTAACTCTGTTCTGCTGGGTGAAGTTCCTTATGCAGGGAGTGTGTCTTATGACCTAAGGTAATGCTTCATATCCCTCTGGAAAACAGCAGATTGCGTTCGAGGAATTTGAATCCACTAATTGTCTGGAAACTCAATCGGACTAAAGAGAGCGATACTCCTACTACAGCTTGCTACATCAGTATGCTAGATACCTGAGGCCAGGCACTTCAGTTACCCAATGCCACATTGGAGTTAAGAAGTCAGCTAGGGTTTTATGGGAATACTTGAAGGAGAAGTATTTTCCTTCAATTTATTCACCAGGTTAAAGTCTTAGGATATTGAGCGTGTCAGAAGAGCAGAATAAACTCTTGGACAGGGATTGCATCTGGAGCTAGAGTGCATCAGCATTTGAATAACCTTCCTTTCCAAATGCTGAGCTCTCTCCAAACTGCTGTGTTTATTGAATCACAGCATATCAATTAAATTGCTGATGTACCCATCTTCCAACAGGACCCTGGTAATACAGTGAAGGAGCAGACTGCTCCTCCCTTAGAATTGGTACAATATACAACAGGCCCTTTACAAAAAGGTCTCTCTTACAAAGCTGCTATTCTAAAGAAACAGTTTAAAAAAAAAAAAAGTGAATAATCTCTGTGGTACTTATTTATTTATTTGTTGTTCTCCAGCTTAAATCACACCAACATCACTTTTTCATACTTGAGTGTTGCCCAGACTGGGCATTTTTTAACACCCTGCTTTTGTCACTTCATCGGGAAAAGTTTCTAACTGGAATACCTTCCAAAGGCAGATACTTGATGTTGGTGCTATTTCTAGCAAAGAATACTGCTTAATGGGGCAGTGCTAAATGGGAATACCAGCCGCTTATGGCTTTTGTTCATCTCCCATTCCAGATAGTGCTGCAGGTTCCTGGAGTCACCTCAGATGCCAGCCCTCCAGCTTGCCTCAACCCCAAGACAGGCAGAAAAGCTCCTCTCTTGTGCATTCAGCACCAGCTATGTGTGTTGGGACACTAAACTGGAGATTTTATATGATCAAGGAGGAAAGTCCTCATCCCAAAGCAGCCAGGGCCCACCCGTATCTCCACTTTTATTAAGGGTATCATACGCCAAGTCAGTGGAGCCAGAGGGTGCTCAGAGGCTGTTCCTCTGAGAAGATCCTGCTCCAGTCACACAGCTTACGAGCACTGCCACCCTTCTGTGCTGTTTGTCTTTCCAGCGGGAGTGAGGATGTTTGAAGTAGGAAGCGCTGTGAGGAATCTGCGTGGCTTTGGAACCATTTATTCTTGTAGGGATTTAACACTGAGTTCCAGCTCTCCCACCAAGATAAGCCAGCTACTCCATAGCAGCCTGGATCAGAGTCTAATCCTGCCACATCATCAGTCTAAAAAGGGAGAAAACAGCCTTATTGGATTGGCTAAACTTTAAATTAAAATAGATGGAATGCTGAAACATTACAAATGCTTAAGCAGTAAAGTGAGGACAGGATAAAAATGAATGATTTTAGAAACCAGCACTGAGAGAGAAAAAAGAGTTCTTAAAGAAACCCAAGAGCATATGTTATATTTACCAGGAAGAAAAATAAGCACTAGGAAAGGAAAACATATTATTATGAGGATAAAAGGAACTATGTTAGAGTGATTGTCTGTAGACTCCAACATCAAAATTAGACTAAATAATTTCTTTACCCAGAACTTCAAAAGAGCTGTTTCCTCCACGTGAGTAATGTGTTTACCAAATATTTTCTTGTGCTCTTAATTACTGAGCCATTTTGGAAAAGAGCTCTGATTTTTTTCTTGGAAGATTTGCCCAAGTAACACCTGAGGCTTCCCATGAGCCATCAGTCCGAAGGTCTGTACATTAGTGGAGAAATCCGACATTCATAGTCTGATAATACCCATAGGCTTGTAGAAAGGTAAAAAGTGTTTCCTCTTTGCATGTGTTCCCAAACGACTGACCTTTATAATACATAGTACAGGTCGCTGTGAGCTAGGAATTCATGCTGGGAAGCAAAGGTGGATCCTCTATCACCATGGGGATGTAGCAGACTCAAACAGCTGTCTCATTATAGTTCATGTGTTTATAGCAGTCAAATGAGAGCATTTAAAGAAAAACACTTAAATAACTAGTCCTAGAGACCACTGAATATCTCCTGCCTTGTAGTGTAGTCTTTGAAATCTAGACATAAATAACCTGGATGGCTAAACCGTGCTCGATATGACTGGATAATTGTTTGCATGTGCATGGCAGCACAGTGTGTGGGTAGCTCTTGCTTTTGGAAAGCAATATGAATGTATTGATGCTTCTGTACCACATACCAAGCAGTGAACAGCCGAGCCCAGAACAGCAGCAAGGGTGGAAGAGCAAATATGCTCAAACACCATTAGCTCCCAGTGTGGTTACCCAGGAAGACACACCAGAGGCTCAGAACAAGGAGAAACTGCCTGATGAAGGGTTAGTGAGGAAGTCAGAGGGTGTCATAGTAAGCATGCTTAACCCAAAATGGTAAGACCGATAAGCTTGTGAGTGCTCTCCTAAATCCTTGTACTGCTGTTGTATTGGATTAGACTGCCCTGGGGTCCTTGCTAAAACCTAGAACTGTTCATCTTTTTGCCCCTGTAGTGCAACAAAGCTTTGCAAGCAACAGTGCTCCTCTGAGTATGAGCCTCTCCTTGCACACGGGGAGGGGGAGCTTCCTCGCTTCTCTTTTCTACTTCTGCAAATACTCATCCCCTTTGTAAGCACTACTTATTTCTTTCTTCCTTTCTTGGCTCTGATTTGTACCAAGAAAGATGTTCTCCTGCTGCAAACCCCCTTCTGCCTTGGATCGTGCTGTGGTTTGCCCTTACTCTGTCACATCCACCTAAGCCAAGCAGAAGTGGGAATAGAAGAATGGGATCATGCAGATCATCATCTCTGCCATGTCAGCTTTTAGCTGTTACCCATCTGGTTGATCTAAGGGGTTGTTGTGGGGTTTTAAACTCCATTTCACCATCTCCATAATAGGAAAATGTTCTGGCCATAATTTGCAATTAAGAGGAAAGGAGAATTTCAGATCCCTTTTTCAAACAATGAGCAATAAACATCTGCCTGGATCATCTGTTACTTCTTACACCAGCCTAATGGAGCCAAAACATTCAAAATGATGACCTGCTCTTCACCTGATCTCCTTCTCTGTGTCATGGCCAGCAGGTTATGTGGTCTGCTGGGAAGGTGTTTTCTGAGCACAAGCAGGGAAAACTTGAGCCTGAAAACTAAAAGTTGCTGCAAGCGTTTGTGCCATGGAAAGGGCACCAGCTTGGACTTACATTATCTAGAATTTGTATTATAGTTAAGCACACCTAGAGGTGTTAAGATAAGCATCTTGTACTTGTTGCCCATTTAGGACAGACATAAATGTATTCAGTGTCTAGTTTTCAACTTTTATATTCCACGTTTTCAGAGCATTTTGATGAAGCCTTTCTCTTTAGGAATGCTACAGCAAACTGTGCCACCTCTTAGTTTGCTCCCTGCAGGAATGTTTCTTTCTCTGCCACTAACCAGTTGCTGGTTGGATTTCCTGCCTTTGCTTCTTACATATTGAATCCCGTCTGGTCATACACCTTAAAAATGTAATGTGCTAGTGTGCTAGTTGTCTTTATACTGCGCAAAAGGTATAAACATAGGAGAAATCCATTACCTGGATTTATAAGCTGTCAGAGAGAGGAGATGACAAAGTACTGGAAAAAGATCTATCTGGACAAATAGAGATGGATGGAGTTATTCTGGGCCTAAAATACAAATGGGTTTTGTCTTCAATAGCAATTGGTCTCAATTTTCATTGTGGTAGTTTGAACTGATTTTTAAGGAGCATTGAAAGGACTGATAAACAGGAAATATTCAGCAATTCAGATTTTTCAGACCTGCAGAGGATATCAGAAAGATAAGGAAGAAGGAACTTTTTTTTGCATTTAATGTATTCTAAAAACAGCTTTTGTACTAGACTTGAGAAAGGGTTGGAGTGCTCAAGAGACTGTAACAAGAAGATGCAGGAATTTCTCAGAAGGTCAGATTCTGCTTTCTTACTGTTAATGGATGCATGGAAAGACTAGATTTCATTGCATTTATATAGCTGAAATTTCACTGTGTCACTCTGGCAGCAAATACAGCATGTCCCACAAAAGGCTGTGCCAGAAAGATCACCAGTGAGTATTCCAGATACTACAAGATGCCAGAAAAGTATGTATCAGCTTTCAGGCTTAAAGCAATAGAAACTGCAATTTTAAATCTGGATATCCTCTCAGATCCCTAGGTTTTATTGATAGGAACCTAGCGGAAAAACTGGGAGATTACCAAGGCTGTGGTCTGGAATTTTCTGAGGAGTTTAGCCATGGTATATCCTACTTTTTGATAATGACTGCAGGTGTCTGATATCCACAACAGGATTTTATTGCACGGGGGACTGCACCAGTCCTGACATACCTTTAGCAGTGCCATTTCAGGTTAGACTCATTTTGGATGTGCTCTTTCCTTCCGATATCAGCCATAAGCCCTAAGAATAGTAGCTAGCTTTTCTGGCCGATGTGCATTTCTTTCACATAATTCTAGTCCAGTGTCCTCAATTGTCTTCTAACTGTGTGTTATGGATGTGACGGTTTACCTTACCTAAATGTCGTATGTACAGAGGCTTAGTCCCTTCTTGGTGTAGAACTGCACTCCTTTGAAGAGTTTCTGCAGCACCTGTGACACACTGATATTGTACACAAGTCAGATTCATGCCAAATAGGCAATACGAAACCTCTGCTCTGTTTCACCAGGCCCAGTTAAATCTGTACAGACTTCGTACAAACCTGGCATGTATCTTGCCTTTGCAGCTTGTCAAGGGTTCTGTATCATCTTAGGTGAATTATCTGCCCCTCCAGCTACCAAGGAAATTGACCCTGAGCTATTCCAGTCATGGGCTGAAGTTCATCTCCAGGAAAGTTTCCGGATTTCCTGTTATAATCCAGCTGCCATAAGCTTTGCTTTGAATGTAAATAGTATTGCAGGTACCAAGCTATAGATGCCGCCTCTCCTGAGGAGTTCTGCAAGTCAGCAGTGATCTCAGGAATGACACACTGATCACCTTTGCTTTTGATCTATTTCCTCTGCTTTCATCTACTCTGTCTTCCAGTGAGGTTACTCCTGTTTTTCTGGTGATCTGACAGATTTCACCTTTTGTGGGCCCTTTGTCACAGCTGCCTCTACCCTGCTCCCGGGTTCAGAGCGCTTGTTCAGCATACATCTCAGTGCTGAGAGAGTCAGACGCCAGGGCAAGCCCCCCTCATTACTGCTACTTGCTTGCTTTAGACTACTTGCCTCACAGTTAGCAAAGACATTTCTGTTTATTTTTTTCTGAACTGTGGGCACTTTCCCTATTTCTTTATAAGCACTTTCTCTGTGCCTTTTTGCCTTCCAGATGGTAATGAAACATATCAAGAGTAAAGCTTGATTTCTGGCGTTTTATTTGTTCTCACTTAATTCAGAAGCCTTTTCCATTAACTATTGGAAAAGAACTCTGCAGTGTTGAATCTTTTCCCTGCCTTTGCAGTAACCTGTCCCATCCTGTCCTCTCCCATCCCTCTGCTCCACAGGGTTGACTTTTCCCCCTAGCTGTTTGTGTTGGCACCTCAGCAAATAGCATTTCAGCCACAGCATTCTTTCCAGGTCAGGAACAGCAGGGAGCTTTCCTTCTGACTGCTTCTGATAATTTCCTACAAGGTGAAAGGAGAAGAAGTGTGTTCTCTGAGCTCCCAAATGGGCATTGATTTACATGTTTGGAGTTACAGGTTTAGACAGACATTTGACTAATGACATTTTGAAAGTGCAAATATGCTTTTTTCTTTTTTTTTTTTAACCCACCTTCTGTCATCCTTCTCAAGCAACGATCAAAATGTCTTGCAGGTGGGAGCTAGCTGCCATGGCCTCTGGGTATAATAGGTTATCAATTTTTATTTTTTGAGAGCTAATGTTGAGAAAGGCAAGGACCTCTTAACAAAGCTTCAGGGGTGGGCTCGGTTAGGTGAAGTTCCCAGTTGTAAATTAAAAGTGTTATTTACTGTCTGCATAGGAAATTAGTGTAAGAAGACTAAGTACAAGACCCTGTTGAAAGGAGAGTGGGATTTTATTTTACAAATCTCTGTGTAAGTTGCTTCTACCCACTGACATTCTGACACACACATAGTCCAAAGCAGCAAAACATATAGGCAAGTTTCCTGACTGTTTTATTTCCCAGTTTGAGTACATAGGCAGCTGTGGTCTGTTGTCCTGTTGGGAGAGCTGGGAGAAGAATGGCACGTGCACCAGGCTATACTTCTGCTGTCATCCTCCTGGCACCAGAGCATAGCTTTATCAGAGCAGTCCCTCTAGTCTTGGTGTAAACAACACATTCCTCTGTGTTTACCAGCTTTATGGCTTACAGGCATGTTCTTAGCTGAGCACAGGCCATTCTTTTAACCCTCACTTTGTTTTTTTCCTCATGCTTTCACATGGATATTTCCACTTTACTTTAGAATTGTAATATTTCTGTTACAAATCTCTGCACCTGCCAGTAAATATCAGGATAGCTTGGGGGTGGAGGTTTTCAAAGGATACCATATGGCAGGATTTCTCACTAAGCGTAGTCTCATGTCACACACTAATGCCAATACAACCCCACTCTGGGTACCTCACTGGTACTTGTTTTCACAAAATACTGAGCAGCATTTTATATTCTTTAAGAAGCCATACATTCCTGATACTTGTGGAAGGCGCTAGGCCTGGAGAAGGATGGTCTCTTCCAAGAAAAACAACTGAAAATTAATTTGGGGAAGTGAAGAATTTGCCAGAAGGAAGCCACATTTCAGGTTGGTTCATTTGCTGTGTACATCCAGAACTGCCTTCTCTCCTGAAGCTTCAGCCAGGATATGAAGCAGTCATGGCTGCCTTTGAGATGAGACCTGCCCGGATTGAGACCAACAAAACTCATTCCATATGCATAAACCAAGAGTCCCTTGAGGGACAGGCACACTGTGCCATCTGCTGTCTCCAGCCCAGCAGAGGCATGCCAATAATTTTCAGCAAACAGAAATGCTGGAGTGTACAGGGAGTAGTAATACTTTCAATCTGTTAGCAGAGCTTCCTTCATTCTTTAAGAAGATCTGTCCTTCTGGTCTCTTGCCTTAATCTTTTGGGAATCATCACTAGGCCTGTCTTTATTTAAAAACTGCTCCTGTTTCTGCTGGTATGCGTGTAGAAGCGTACTTCTTGAGCACTGAGCTCAAAAGGTCTCATTGATAAGCTGCTGAGCTTCCAAAGAGTGTCATGATGAAGTCCTTGTGAGACATATGCTCCAAAGACCTTACATAAAAGATACACATTTTCTTTTACTATAAATAAAGGTTACAGGAAAAGGACTCTGACACTACGTATAGTGTAAGTAAATAAATTACATGGAAAAAAAAAATCTATCAGTGTAGTTATTCTATGGTTTTGTATAAAGACATATTACCTTTATTAGCTGTAAAAACAAAATTAGAATCATCTGCAGGATTCTGCAGTAATTCATTTAATTTCCTGTTTTCTGAGTTATTTGACTTCCAGATCATGATTGTTAAGGGCGGGGGGGAAGCATCAACTGCTTTTCTTTGAAGATGGTACAGGAAACTCAGGAAACTTAAATTTCAAAGATTAGCCAGTTCATAAGAGGAATGTATTTTACCAAGTCCACATACATTCCAAATAGTGAATTGACTCTCGACAGAGCTGTGGTGACCAGCAGCCTCCATCTGTTTTAAAACAGAGAAGATAATGTTCTTCCCATATGTTGAGGCCCAGGAAAAAAAGGGATATATGAAATGGTTGCGTAACAGTGTCAGAAAATAGGCACCTGCCACCTTTAACGTATCAAAATAGTTGAGTTTTTCTCCCCCCTCCACTGCCTCCCAGTCCCACTTCCACCCCAATGTAAAGGTCAGGTCTTCACTGCTGAGTTCTTCCCCATCAAAGCATGACAGCTCTTTTCCTTCCCACACCCCAAATCTAGAGCCAGAAACCTACCCTTCAGGGAAACGCAAGTATGTTGTCAGAGACTCGTGAAGCCATCACGTCAGGTTCACCCACAGAAACATAGGTAAGGGGTTTCACTCCCAGCCTGAAGATCTTCAGCGGCTCTGCCCTGTCCCTGTGGAGTCCCTGGGCATGTGTGGACCACGGTCTCACTCCCATTACCGGACCCCAGCTAATACGCCTTCCTCTGGCCTCTGGAGTGCCTCAAAAAGGAGGCAACAAAAATGCAGCAGCATGAATGCGCCACATGTAAAAGCTAATCCTGATGAAGGCTTTGGAAACATTCACAAGGATTCCACTTAGTGGCTTGATGCAGCAGAGAGAAATTGTGTCTGTGCCGCGCATGGCTTTATTCCTGCGTCACCTGCTCCCTGGACCCCATAACAATCTGGCAATCCATCCATGTTTCAGGGTTAGGAGGCAGAAGCATGAGCACAGTCTCACAAATGCAATTCATCTCCCCTCCAGCTGCTGAACAGTTTCAGCAGCCACCCTCTCTAAGCAAATTAAATCTTTCGTGGGCTAAAATCAGCAATTATTCGATGTTACCACCTCCTGGGGTGCCGAGGGAAAACCCTAGCCACACAATGCCACAATCCTGACTCAAAATGCACCCTTCTGCAAGGGCTTCATCTTTGCTCCTGGAGAAGAAAAGCAGCCAAGGAAGGGGAAGTTCCCTCAGAGAAAAGCTTTTATCTAACCTCAAAGGCAAGATCTTCAGAGAGCAAAGGATTAATGAGCTCATTATCAAACAAGTTGCATGGTGCTGCAGACAACAGCAATATCTGATTTCAGGCACTGAAAGCTTTTGATTCCTCTCTTGTTTGTAGGCCAGATCCCTTGAGCTATCTACTTCCAGGACCAAGTCTTAATTGTATGGCTGAAATGTAGGCCTAGTGTATGCAGATGAGCTGTAGTTTCAAGAAAGCTGGGCCAGGGAAGATGCAAGTGTCTCAGTGATTAAAACCCAGATGAGATGCTGTGACCATCCAGTCCACGCTTTTCCAAAACTCAGGCCAGAGAAGTGTCCTGGATTCATTTCAGCTTACATTAGAGCAGACTAGTTCGAAAACCAACCCTCTCCATTTTACCGTTTCTATGGGGGTGGAATGACCACAACATTGCAAAGAGGTCCCAAAACCTAAATATTCTCCCTATTAAGAATACAGTGCCACATTTCTGGTTGAGTTTATCACACCTCAACGTCTGGCCATTGAATTTGCCTATACCATTCTCCGCCAGAATAATGAAACTTAACAGCCTACTTCTATGCCCTTACAAGGCACTGTAAGGCTGTCTTAGACTGTCATCAGGAGTATGCAAACCCCTCTTTTTTTACTCAGCAGCACAGATTTGAGCTCCTGCAGTCCTTCACTAGAAGCCATTTCCCGATCTGTTAATCATTCCTAGCTCTGCTCTGACAGCCTCTAATTCACCAGCATCCTTCTGCATCAGGTTTTGCACGGATGTCACAGACATGTGGCAACTTCTTTGCAGCTGGATGCAGGCCCCTTTTCACGTCCTTCTTTAGTCCTTGTGGCACTCATGTCACACAGGGAGCCTGCAATTTTCTAAGTGTCTACCATGACCCCCAAACTTCTGCAAGCTACTGGGATGAGTTCCCTTTTTCTGTAAACCTACTCTACTCTTCACAGTCTTCAATGGATGATTTGCCATTTAGCTGTATTTAAATGTAGCCTGTTTGCTTACCCCACACAGTCAGCCTGTCTAGGTTCCACATGGTTATATCTTTATTCTGCACTCCTTTGCATTCGGGGGTATTTTTTACCATCTGTGCTGCTAACAGGCAGTGTGATAGAATATAAAAAGAGTATTAGATATACAGTCCAGGAGCTGCAGGGAGGGTGACTACTCTTCAGCTCTTTCCTTCCCTTTTTTTTCTCTCTCCTGTAGATGCTGCCATTTTGGCCGAGCACAAGGACTGTTACTAAAGAGGACAGTGCATAGTAACACAGATGGAGAAGAGGATGCTTTGGTTTACAGTGAATGTTGACACAATCGCCCAGGATCTGCTCCAGAGCCTCTCCTTGGCACTCGCTCCCACGCAGTCCATGAGAGGCAGTGCATGGACACGGGGATGGCCACCCTACACAGCTGAAGCTTCCTCCTTCACATGTATTGGAACAAGTTTTCACCTGGGTAACTGGTTAGCTGTGGGAGCTAGCCATGTGGGCTCACCACTGCTGTGCTCACCCAGGCTCTTTAGGAAGCCCAAGGTTGCCGTGACTGCTGTGCTAACACCCAGGCCCGTCTCTGCAACTGGCATAGCCTCAATTGTGCGTTATATACTCGAAGGCCATTCTGGATTCAGCAATGCTTTATTTTTTAAGGTATGGAACACCTTGCAGAATTGGAGTCTGTAAAGTATACTACAATGTCTTTTCTCATTTGCCTTTTGACTACAAAAGGAATTAATTAGCATCGGCGTGAGTGTAAGAACTGTGGAAAGCAGAAAGAGCTACATAAGCTTACTCAAGTCTGTTCAGCTCCCAGAGAGTTCTCATCAGAATTCACCCAAAATGTCATCCTTGGTTTGCTTCTTTCGGAAACCTATTATTCCTGTGTGTTTAAAATGATCCTGTGGATGTGCTCTTCATCCGAGCTAATTAAAGCCTGTAGACTAACAGGCACATTTTGCTCCTTTTTCTGTCAACAAATACTGGAGACGCTGTATGTGCAAAGACGTGTGGTAGATCTTGGGGTTATACTATGACAACTTTATTTGTAATAAAATGGATAGACTTAAGCTGGTACTGTTTATTGCAAAATTGATTTTAAGTGTTGTGGTTTTTATTTTGATGTTTCAATAATAACCTAATAATTTAATTCCAGGAAGGGGGAAGGAGGAATATATTACATTCTCATATTTTAAAATATTTTAGGTCTTATAAAAGCAGTTCATATGAATAGGTTAATGTTATAATTTGGTTTATTAACTCTTTCAGACATTTTTTTGTCCAGCTCTTGATACAGCTTCTTTTATTAAAATCTCTGGGGGTGTTGTGGTTTAACCCCAGTCAGCAACCAAGCACCATCTCTGCCTTTTAAATCTCCAGTGACCAGCTAACTAAATCTATGGCTTTGAAAGCTCATTCTTTATTCTGTGTAATGGCCTATTAAGCAAATAAAACAAAGGAGAGATCAGGTCTGGAAGGTGTCACTGTATGCCCTATTCTCATTTTTCATTGTTGTCACTACCTTCATAACATATTAAAGACTGCAATAGTTTGAATGGAAATACATACAAGGCTATTTTAACAGCCAAACCTGGAATGTTGCACAGGCACGTTTTTTGTTGAGATTTAAGAAAACTGTTTAATTTTTCTTGTGTTTAGATATTGGTTCATCTGTGATCTTCTATTGTTATCTACAATTTGCCCTGTTGTCTGCAACCCCTTTTGAAAACACAAGTGCTGTTCTCCGCTTGGAGCACGGATCAGCAAAGGCTGTTCCCATAGTATATATTAAGACCATATTGGAATGAAATGTCTGCATAACAAATTAGATTTATAGACAGATGGATAAGACAGGCAAACAGATGAATTGGGTAAAGATCCAGTTCCAGCTGACATATGTTGAATCAATATTAAAATAGCTGTGTTAAACCACAAGGCTTTTACACTGTGTATACGGACAGGAGTTAATGGGTGGAGAACAAAAGCAAGCTTTCTCCAAAGCAAGGTAATATTTTTCAATTAAAATCTCAGTACTCCAAAGTAGACAGTGTTTGCTATTTGAGAACATTCAGTACTGGTGCAGGTTTGCCAGGTTATCCTGTAAATCCAGAGCAAACACGTTATAAACACTGGATGAAGGGTGACTACTGCAAAGAAAATCACGTTGCTCCTAATGCTGAGAGCCACTGCTGTAACAGGGGCAGGCCTTCCCCTTCCCCTGCCTGGGTAGCACGGGAGAGGGGGTGTTGAAAGAGGTATCCCGAGACAGGTTGGGCTGCTTGGCACCAGCTGTTGGAGGCATATGCATTGCCACATAATGACTCCAACACCACTACAAGCTTTTACCCATTTTGGGATGTGTCTCATTTAATCAGCAACTCCTACTGCTGCCATATTCACGGCAACAGTGCCCAAAGCATCTGCTAGGCTGGGGTCCTTTATCACGAGGCATTACACAAAGTTGTAGCAAATTACAGTTCCTGGGACTGGTGGCCCACTCCTATTGCACTCAAGGGGAATTTTATCTCTGGTGCCAGTAGGAACAGTAGCATACCTTCCCATATCAACCCATGCATGTCCTTTGTAGTACAGGTTTCAGGTAGTAATGTATTGCCTGAGACTTGATCTCAGTAAGGTAGGCAAAACCTGTGATGAGAAATAATGGTATCAGTGGCCGTGCTAAGGTAAAAAACCAGCTAAGGCGCAGGACAAGAAGCAGTAGGTATTTGAGGATGAGTTTAAACCCCTACCAGTACTTCTGCATTGATTTAATAATCCTGTGAGAGGTTTCCATGAGCAAAGACTTGGACCCTCATTGTCACATTTTTCTAGGGTAAACCCCCCCCCATAAACAAACAAACAAAAAAACCAACCAAAAAAACCCTGAGAAGCCATGGGTCTCAAGGACCAGTTTTCTGGATTTGGGTATGCACAAATAAAATTTGTTATCCTTCATCTCAACCACACAAATGCAACACTGGTCAAATTATTCCTCCCTTTCCTCTCCTCATGAATGTAAACCAGATATAAAAGCAGAGGCACATTGCTATTTGAGCAATTTGCAAACATCTGGTGGTGATTAGAGGCCTCTGTGTCAGTTAATCCGGCTCATAGGTGGATTAATTCTAAGAAAAGTAAATATCTACCATGGCTACTGGACTGTTGAACCCCTGAGGAGCTGGGTAAGGGCAAGGAAGGTTCTTATTAAATTGCTTGTGTTACCAGCCGGCAGTGCCTTACAATTGGGAAAGGCGTCCTGAGTCCCCAGTCATGGCTGAGTGAGGTGGCTGAAAGTGCCTTGTTCTGGGCTTAAGCTGTCAGCAGGTGTCACATCAGAGGGTACTTGGTGGTCTGGAAATCACTCATGGTGTGCACTGGAGCATCAGTGTAGTCCTGCTACGTCTGCCCTTGGGCAGAGCCATGAAATAGGTCTGGATCTTTAAAGCAAAAGGGAGATCAGCTCATCATAGGAAGCACAATCATCTCCCATAGAAGTGGATTTCTGAGGCCAGACGGAGAGAAGCACTATCTGTTTTGAAGGGCCAAGCCTGGGGTGGATGAGTGTGAAGACCAAGCTATGAGAACTAACTAGCTACAACTGCCAGGTTGGAGCCTCTTCTGTGCATTAGACATCTTGAAGCAGAAGGGCTAGCTGAGTTGGAGAAAGGTGACATCTCTGCAGTCTGAACTCACCAATATTAACTGCTATTTCAATGGTGCCTGAAATATCCAGCTTTTCATTCTTTGTGAAATTCTGGGATCCTAGAGGATTGCTCAGATCTGGTTTTATTCTGCCAGGGTAGAACTGGTATAGGGAAGGTCTTGAAAGGCCTCTCTTAGTTTACAATGGACAGCCTTAGCCCATGGAGCAGCCCTTCCTTCAAGGAAGAAGCTTAGAGCTGCTGCAGGCAATGTAAAACCTGCACCTGGCAGTAGATGAAATGTTAAGGCAGCTGTTTTTTTGTGAGGTGGGGGAAAATGTGGAACTGCTGTTGACTTTAACCAAATGGCTTATTTGGGTCTTCATCTAGTCGAGAAAATATGGCAAGAGGAAATTCCAGCCGAAAAAGCATGAACGCCCTTTGGCAAGAGGAAATTCCAGCTGAAAAAGCATGAACGCCCTTTTTCAAGGCATCTTGAGTATGTGACAACCCTCTCATGCTATTTTTTGGACAATTGCACATTGGGAAAGCTCTTGAGATACAGTACTGTCAAATGAAGTACAGCACACAGAGCTGCTGAGAAATCCAAGTGTAACAGGGTAGCACACATCCCAGTGTAGGCGACATTGTACGCAGGTATACGCAAATTTTCTTATTGTAGCTATTTCCAAGCAGTGGGGTCATGGAGCAGCTGGTTAGCTCAAGAGGTGACAATCCTTACAAGCTGAGGTAGATAGAAAAGATTGGCATATAACCATGTTGATTGGGAAGGGTCTTTGTGCCTTATAAAATCTAAAATCTCATGTTTCTCACCATGTCTTCTAATTTAGCTTTCTATGGAAGGTTTCAACAACGTGAGAAGTAATTAGAAGTAAATACGGAGGTTTTCTCCATCTGCTTATGTTTTAAAACCACAGTTGGTCAAGGCCAGCACACTAAATTTGCAATAGGTTTTACTCTTTGCTTTGTGCAGTACAACTTCACCTAAAGCCTCATCTAGGGAGAAGGTTTGCAGGAGGAGGCAGCAAAATTGCCATGGCACTGATCCCCATACCCCACTGTGCCCTGCAGGGCGATGAACTGCAGGACAAACGCTGTCACTTCCACAGTGTTTTCTGGCAATGGAGACAGAGCATCTCTGCTGCAGGAGGGGATGGAGGGATGTTCTGGGTGCAGGGAGAGGGCTGCTGTGAAGCGCTGCAGACACAGCCAGGCAGGGCAGGACACCACCAGGAGATCTGCCACCCCGTCTTCCTTTGCTGCTGAAGGACTCACTAGCTCCACAGTTCTTCTGCAGTGGTGTCCAAAGCAATCCTGACCTGGAAAAAAAAAGAGTATTTTCCTTCCCTTAGTCCAGTGTCCCATCTAGTTAACTAGACTGGAAAGACAGGCTTGTCTTAATGAACACTGGTCAATAATTCTGTCAGAGAAATTATAAGGGCTTATAATGCAAAGGCATATACTTAAGATCACCTTATGAAAACACTTCAATTGCCTTTGCAGTTAGTGTTAACTTTCCAAAATTTTGAAAACTGCTGATGTTTGAGAAGTTTGATGTTCTTGCCTGTGGCAGGGACACAGCTGAGTGGTTTTGTTTAGGAGAAAGCAAAGGGTGTTTTTGTCAGAAAATGCTGAGTGTTTATACAACAATCAGCCCCACTCAGATAGCACATCTGCTTTTTCAGAGACTGACAGAAATGCAGTCATAGCAGCAATATTTTGTCCCCAAGAATCACTTGAAAAAGAGAAAAAGAAACCAACAACAAAAAAAACCCCAACTCTGTTCACTGTCTCCACCTGGAGGGAAAAGGCTGCCTGATATAACTAACCTGGCCTGTAGCACAAGCCCCACTCCTGTCCACAGGACAGGGCAGCCCACTCGGAACAGGAGAAGCCTCCAGAACCCCTCTGTGGAGATGTCCCCAGCAGCATGAAGAAGAGACCAAGTAGAAAACAGGAAATTCAAAATATTTTCCAGGAGCGTCTGGAAAGCCAGGCACTGTCAGCTGCAGGTGTGGTGTCAGTCATTCTTTTTTCTTGACTGGGTAACATGAGCCTAAGAAAAGCACTACTGCCATTTAAATAACAAGCACAAGTTCAAATCACTCTGAAATAGCTCTGGTTTCCAAAGGACTGCAGTAGGACTATAGTTTCTGTATTCCTCAAGAAGTTGTCTTTCCACTTGGTGATAAATTCTTCCTCTATATCTTTCCTTAACAGTTTCTTTTTTCCACTTTTCCTGCTCTTTTTTAGTCTACAGGCTGAGATACCTCTAAGTCACACCGGTGGTCATTATCATTTCCCACCAGAGCACAGTTAACTCAAGTGAGTGTAAACCCAAGGCCCTGCAAGCATGTGCCAGGAGTGTGACCTGCTTTCTGGTGCTGTGGAGACCAAAAGTCCCTGCAGAAAGCATCACTAGGCCCACAGACCAATGTTAAATGCTTATTTGCCATCAAGCCACTTTTCTCAGTCTGCATGGAAAAGGGTAACTGGGGTCCTGTTTGATGTCCCAGCAGAGGTCTGATCCTCTGGAGATCAGACCTCTGCTGGAGATCCCTGCTCAGTCGATCAGAACAGCAATTGCTGAAGGGAGTCAAGCGAATTGAAACGTGCCCAAACTCCCAACCTCACAAGGCACAAAGTGCATCCTCCTGTAAGTCACGGTGCTACCCAAGCCTCTCTGATGCCACAGGGCCATCCAGACAGTGGAGCAGAGCCCTGCAGTGGATGGCGCACATGCTGGGTACAGAGCAGCAAAGTCCAATGGGAGCTGGGTCAGCGCTTGGGTGAACTGGGGCTTTTCTGGAAACAGCTCGGAAAAAGATTAATTTTTAATCTGACTCTCAGTCAGTAGGACATGCTCTCCCTAAGGAGAAAATGTGGCATATTGTAGCGCTCTCTGTGCACCCCCAGAGGCCCTGGGGACCTCAACTGGTTGAGGCAGCTCTGAAGTGAAACACAAACCTTGCCTTTGGTGGTTTTTTTTTAACCCCTGTGCTGCTTAGGAGGTGATCTCTCTTTTCCTGAAACGAACATTACTAGATGCAGGGAGGCAAACTGGGAAGCCAATGGAGCAGAGCAGAGGCCATTGCTTCTACCTCCCAGGAGGCATTCTACTGTGCAAAATGGTGCAAAACTAGTGAATTTTAGCCACCAGTTTGTGAGAGCTTGTCATGCTGGTTTTGAAATGCTGTGAGGCAGGGAGGGCTGGCCACATCTCTGGAGGAAAAGGATGCTCAGTCTCACAGAGGTGCTCTGGTGTGCCGTGGCTGGGTGGCCGGGATCTGCAGTGGGAAAGACTCCAATATCTCACAGTCTGGGATGCAGCTGTGTGCACAGTCCCAGCCTATAATTAAGCAGTGAGCCTTGGTCATCCTCTCTCTGACAGTCACTTAACTATACCTCAGCTCCCCGCTGTATGTGGTGTGTGTCTTGTGGCTCTCAGCCACACTGGGAAGTTGATGTGGGGTTTTCAGGGCCATCAATACTGTCTGTGGCACACCATGAGTGTCATCTAGATGTCTCCACTGTCAATGGGAGGTGAAAATTAGAACAGAGATGAGATGAAACAGAGATAATATCTAGGAGGTAACAGCACCTAAACCCCCACATTAGGAAGGGTCATTGCTGTATGCTTAGCACCACCCCACATGCTTAGCAAGCTGGACTTGCTGGCCTAGAAGTTTCACCATGTGCGAGTCTCAATGTTTTTATGGAGCCAGAATGTGAACCTGCATGATCATACCCATGTTCAGCATTTCTGTGTGAGGAAAGCCCAGGTTCATCTCGGTCTTTGTGGTTTTCAGGGAGCAATGTGTTGACTATTACATCGAAGGATGTCCAAGGTTGCCTGCTGGTCTGGTCTGCTTAGCATTTGGGTGAGAGCCACACTTTGAAATGGTTCTGCCATGTGTTCACTCTCACCTGCCAGAGCTGCTCCAGTAAAAGGAGAGGGTCAGTGTTTAGTAAGCAGCAGAGCATGGCTGCCTGAGGAGCTCTGTGCTGTCTTTTGGCCACATACAGACTTCCTCAGTCACTGCTGCCCCTGAGGCAGTGCCTCAACCTCACCTCTCTCCAGACTGGGAGCTGCTAGGGTTTCAGACTATTTCAGCGGGACTGCATCTGTGCAAGGTAGTAATACTTATGTCAATAGCAATGACCCCATCACTTTTCATCTCTTGCAAATGAAGCAGGACAGTATTTGGATGAGAACCCTCCAAGGATGACTTGCATGTTGCAACTTGTGGAGGTGCTGGCTGACTAAGTAAAGTTTACTTTGAAAGAGTGTGACGGGAGTGTGCTGCAAGTGATGCTGTCTTTGACATGAAGCATGAAAGAGAAGTCCTCACCACTGATTGCTGCTCCCATTTATGGAGTGCCTTTCTCTCTGTAGGAGTGAGTATCTAGTAAAGCTTTTGCATCAGGATCTAAGCTTGGTTTTACTGGCTAGATTCCAACTCAGGCAGCTACCATCTACCTCTGCAAACTTTCCAGGCTGTTTCAGTTGGCTACAGAATGATATTTCATTTCGTGTTCAAATCTGATTTAAATAGTTACTTCATACACTTGAACAATTCCTTTATTTCACACCCAGTGGTGGGTGAAAGGGTGTTATGTAGCATATACTTGGATCCACTTGAGTCAAAGCTATTACCATCACTACTGGAGTTGCAATGCCGAACAAATCCATGCTGAATGGAGCAAGCCAGCAACACTGGAAAATGCTTCATTGTAAAACACAGTGTAGGACTTATAGTGTCCTACTCAATATACCAGCAGCTCATGACAGAGATCTATAGTAACTCCAACACATTATTAATAGTAAATGTTTAGTTCTTGAAAAGGTTATTCGTGCTTATGCTAACCATAGGAAATGAGATCTCTCTTCACTGAAAACAAGCCAGTTAAACACACAGCTTAGTCTCTGCAACAGTGTCCAAACCTAGTTCTAAATGCCTGCAATTTTCTGACACCTTAAGAGGACAGATTCCTCCCCAACTACTTGAATTTCCTCATTTCGCCAAGTAAACTTTTTTCTTCTTTTATATTCCAGTTGTTGAAATTCATTTGCCACCCTCTGCTCAAAACTCTATTTATCCTTTTCCTCCCACTTTTCAGAACTGTCATGGTTATCAACTCAGCAACGTGCAATGTAGATTCTTGAGATCTGATGTCATCTTGCTTGGCATATGTTACACCCTCAAATAAGCTGTTGTGCTGAATAATGTACCATATGTGTATCTCCCAGGCCCTCCCAGCATTGTGAAGGCTTATCAGGGCTCTGATTGTGTGCCACTTAAACCATGGATTTTTTGTCCTTATTGTGTAGAGCTTCCAACTCTGGTGTTATCAACCAAAATAAAATCCTCAGCTCACCCTCTCTTCACTGCAGAATACTGCTCTGCCTATCAAACCCTGAAAAGGTTCTGGGAAAAGCCTACTCCAATGATCCTTTGAAGAAAGAAATTGCTCTTGCTTATATATGCCCACTTATCCTTTAACACTTGAGGTGCTGCTTTGGGTGGGGCTTTTGCTTGCATGTGGTTTGTCTGCCTGTGTGTTGGGAAGTGGAGTGGAAAGAAAACACAGCAGTGAATTTCAGCCTTCCACAGGAAATGCAACAGAAAGAGATTAACACCCAAAATGTCCTTCCCATAGGGGTATGGATGGCAGACTAGGAGGGGGCAGTGCAGAACTAGATCAGGTCACCAGAGACAATGTCAAGCCACTTCCTTGGAGGTTTTTTGGGACTCGGATGGACACAACCCAGTCGGACTTAGCAACAGTCCTGCTCCAAGTGGGGAGGGATGAGCAACCTCCAGCAGCACCTTCCAGACAACACTGTGGTGTTGCTGTGCGCCAGAGTCTGACCACCTGTCCTGGTTCCGGCAGGGATAGGGTTAATTCTCCCCAGGACAGGTATCCCATGCCATGTGAGCCGTGCCCACCAGAGCTGCCACGGGAGGGGGCAGGAAGTCCCCACTTGGAGCGGGCTGGGGCGTCCTTGGAGCGGGCTGGGGCGTCCTGGG
>VXBH01006671.1:0-39074 GCA_013400035.1 Rynchops niger
CAAAGATTGTGTTTTTCATTGCTTCCTTAACAGGTGCAACAACCAAGAGTCCACCATTGACTGCTCCAGGTGTGTCTCCTTTTATCATCTGTCCAATGCATTACTTTGGAGGTGTAATAGTTACCAGTTTATAGCTTTGAGTTGTATCATTTGCACATTGCAATACTTTTTGAAAAAATCATTTTTGGTACTAACTCTTTAAATCCTACATGCTGGTCCCCTATGTCTGTCTGATTCTGTTACTGATTTCAGACTGTGTTGATTTTAAGGGAAATCTCTTCTTTCTTCTCTACTTTTTATGTTATTCAAGCCCGCAGCTCTTGCTTTCTGTCATACCTATGTGTGCCTTAAACCTACCAAATGCAAAATAACAGGGGAGAGTCATCGTTCTCTCAAGGGATCATCACACTTGTAGCCTGAGTGAGAAGAGCACAACCGTTCAGTTTCTCTGGAGATTTAACCTCCTGTTGCTGTGGCTTGGATACATGAAATGTATTTTCATTTGATGAGAAGTAAATCTAGATGAATCACATTCATATCTAATTTTCTTTCTTTTTTTTTCAGCTAGAAAATATATTTGTGGTGACTTACTCTTCAATTCCTCCGGAACAATTGAGAGTCCTTTTTATCCTTTGAATTATCCCGATAATGCAGATTGTTTGTGGCAAATACAAGTAATGAATAATTTATGCATTACACTCACATTTGAGAGTATTCAGTAAGTAAACCACTTCCTGCTTGGGCAATAAATGGATCCCCAATCTCACCTACATTCATAGTTCCCAAACACATTTCCCAAGCTTATCAGTGAATTATTAATATTACATGGGAATTGTGTGAGTGAAGTATCTTAGTTTATTATTTGTTCAACACTTAAATATATATTCATGTTTCTTCCTCAGGTTGCAAGGTGGATGCCAGAATGACTATATTGAGATCTATGATGGGCCACCCAATACTTCTCCTCTGCTTGGAAGAATTTGTTCTAGTTCTAATCTCGCGTACACCTCATCCTCAAACTTTATGACTGTCAGATTTCACAGTGACTCCAGATATTCCAACAGAGGCTTTTATGCTGAGTATCACTCCTTTCCAGCAGACCAGAACACCAGTAAGTTTCCATTCTGTTTGTAATGTTTTCTTTGCTCAGAAGCTTTTGTATTCTGTTTTTATTTGCTAAATAAGTATTTGTTAATGTTTTTGAACTACTCCTACGTAGATGATGTTCCTGCTTGAATTTCATAACTGGTTATTGACTGATCACTTTCAGACAATAATTATGTTTTCGTTTTAAAAAAACCCTTCAAGAATCAAATTAATTGCCTTTAGATGTTTTCTATGATGGCCAGTCTAAATTGATTTTTCTTCTTGTCACCTCATAATTCATACATTTTTTTCTACCTTTGTGGACAGATTTTCATAGCATTGTAGAAATATTGGTTAGAAAGGACCTTTGGAGGCTAGTCCAACTACTCACAACATAGCCATTGCCAACACTGGGTGAGGTCCATTATGAACTTGTCTAGCCGGGTCTCCAGAAACATTCAAATGATGAAGTCTTCAAAGCCACAACTTCTCTGGGTGACCTGTTCCAGGACTGTCCTGCAGTCCCAGTGTGAAAGTTCATCTAATGGGCACTCACAACCTCCCCAGGCACAAACAAGAGCAATCACATTTGGCTCTGTTGTCTTTGTAGCTGCCTTTCAAGAGGTTGTGTGTTGCCAGTAGGCCCTTACCATCAGAGGTCCCTCTCTACCAAAGGCCAAACTCTCCCTGGGATCATTGCTTTTCATACCGTGGACTGAGTGAAACACCACGAAGATGGTTTCAGGATCCACTCCCACCCAGACAGTGTTTCTGCAAGCCAGTGTGTGTGTTTAGTGCTGTACCTTCCACAATAGCTTTTGCATTCTTGTTCAGGAAAAATTCCCCTTTCTTGGCATTTTTGCGTGAGTGGTGATACAGGCTCAAGGTCTCAGCAAAAGCCTCTTGTAAACTACATATTTTTGTGAGGAGAGTAACTGAAGATCAGCTGAAGTTTGTCAGAGACTATGGCTTATTCATATCTAAATCTAAAATTTGACTTACGAATCCTCTGCCCTAAGTGGTAGTAGCTATTGCATTTGTTGAAGTTGTAACATACAAGCATTATCAAGTACCTGAAATCACTAATAATTCATATTTTCTTCCCTAGCCCTTATGTGCTTGCCAGACTACATGCGTGCAGTTGTAGACAGACACTATCTCGAGTCACAGGGCTACTCAGTGCAGAACATCAGCTTGTCTGACCCTAACTGTAGACCAACAATTACACCGACTAAGATTACCTTCAACGTTCCATACAACGGCTGTGGTACGCGTAGACAGGTTGGTGTTAACATATTTTGGAGACCTCTCCAAGTCTGGGCATGGAAACTTAATATACATTTGGAAAATTGTCATGATTTGCCAAGGGTGTTGTAACCCACAGGTATTCAAAATACAGAAAAGAAGCATGTGTTTCTAGAGGCTAAGGTTTGTTAAATATTCCTACTTCTCCTTCCCAGGATGTAGGTAATTCCTGTATCTATTTCAGAGTGATGTTCTAGAGACTAATGTAAGTGAACCATAACATCCAGGATGTTTGGGTATTTTGAGCATGACATGTTCTTTCTGACTAATACTAGGATCTGGCACATACAGAAGTTCATAGTATACACCGTCAACATGACTACATGCGATAATTTTGTACTCATCTAATGTGTCAAATAGGACAACAATGAAACCATCACCTACTCCAATGTGATAAAAGTGCCTGGTTCTGGTCACATCATCAAGAGGAAAAAGGACCTTCATTTGCACATCAACTGCAAAATGCTCCACAACACCTGGGTAGAAGTAATGTACATTGCCAACGACATCATTAATGCCAGTGAAACCCAGTATGGCAGATACGAAGTGAGCTTGACATTCTACAATTCCTCGTCTTTCCTGTGGCCAGTGTATGACTTTCCATACTACGTTGACCTGAACCAGGATTTGTTCCTTGAAGCTTCTCTTCACAGTTCTGATAGGAATCTGATCTTGTTTGTGGACACATGCGTGGCATCACCTGATCCCAGCAATTTTAAAGCACTGACCTATGAATTGATCAGAAGTGGGTAAGAAATTTCTAAGGAATTACTTAGGAAGTATCTGTATGAATAGTTCTAAAAGAGCTTAGTTTATGAAGGTGGTGATTTAGGGCCAGTGTACATTGGTTACAATTCTCAGTACAAATATACTTCTAAGAAAGACTTTTTGGCAAAGCCTGAATAAGATATAATATGACAAGGAAATGCCATTCAGAAGTTGCAGTCAAGCACTGAGATTTCACTCAGGGAGGCAGTGTAGCAACCGAGGTCTGTATTGGTTTCTGAAATACATGCATGAAACGTAGGGAAGTCGGTGGCTCTGCGTTTCCATATATCAGAATCTGAGTTTTGCAGCATCATAACCAGAATACAAAACAGTCTGTTCACAGAGAAGAGAAATTCCTTAGCCTTTTCTTGCTATTCTAAAAACCTAAACCATTTTGCTTAATTTGGTACAACATGTGCCTTTTGATTTGAAATCTAAAAGTTGTGGACTCTTGTAAAGAACGCAAAACCAGGGAGCTAGAAGCATTACAGTGTGTCCCGTTTTGTTCCAGGAATGCAAGACTCTTGCTAGTTCATTTCCCTTCTGTGCTAGGTGGCATTTGAATTCCTCTTGTCCCCTGGGAGGGTGTTGACATCGGTAACCTTAGCAGTGTGGTAATCTCCTTCTAAGCTGGAAGCCAGTCCGTGAGAGGCTGATGAAGTGACACAGTGCCTCCTGCCTGCTGGGTGAACGTCCTCCCTTTTACACCTTGTGTGAATCTGAGGAAGGTTCTCCTCGTGTTGGGGTTTCTTTTTATTTTATCTATAAAAACACATACCCATTAAGCAGGACACAGAAGGACTGTCCAGCTTTGTGAGCAGGACACTCACCAGGGAGATGAGGCAAATAGTTTCTGATCATTTTCCAGTTCTTTTGTATTCATGTGAAAAGGAACAGCGTCAAAAGCAAATGTATTTACAGAATCTAAAATCAATAATATCCACCTATAATATCAGATGTGCTGGGGTATCACTGCAGTATAAAGTAAACTAAGAATGAGAGGACTTAAAATCCCCGGGATCTTTATTAGGGAAATGAGCACAATGGGATTTTTGGAGACATAAAGATAATTAATGACCATTTTGAAATATTCTGGGGTAACAATTGTGGGGGAATTATTGTGATCTTTGTGCATGGTGATTAAATTAAACAAGAATGATCTGAGTACAAGAATGATCTGAGTTAGGTAACCTGTAAGGCTAGTAATTGTTAGGGAGTAAAGCTCACTGACAGGAAAGTTAATCAAGAAACTTGGTCTGTGAAACATCTGGAGATCTCTGTCAGGTGTTGAGATGCCCCAAGCAAAGTACTCTACAAATATGGAAGGACTAAAGAGCACGTTTATTTCCCAAAACATATGCGTATTAGAATTAGTTTTGTCCTTACAGGGTCAAAAGGGGCCCTTTCTCTTTCTGCAACAACCTGCAGGGGCCTTATTTGCAAATGCAAAACAGGTCCTCGCCTGTACCCAAAACACAGAAACCAGCAGAACCACTACTTGGTTTTCAGCCATTCACGTTTACATCAGTTTTGTTGAGCTACGAAATTTCTGTGCTGTATACGTTAGTGTGGTAGAAATCACCACCGCCATTGGTTATTTTTTGGCTCTTATTTTCTCTGCTTGCCAAAAATACACTTTTTTTTTTTTTTTTTTAATCCTTTTGAGTTCTCTTATACTTTCACCTTCTGGTTTTATATTTGAGCTTGAAAGATACTGCAGGGAGATTGTGTAATAGTGTTTCTATTCACAATAGCTAATCTGTTAATTCTATATCTTTCCAGGTGTGTTAAGGATCCTACCTACATTACTATCAATTCGTCGTACAAAGATGTTGCTCGCTTTTCATTTAATGCTTTTTCGTTTATTCATCGATACCCGTCAGTTTACCTGCAGTGTGAGCTGGTGGTGTGCATGAAGAACGACTACTCTTCCCGCTGCTACCGAGGCTGCGCCAGTAGGTTCAAGAGGGATGTTGGTTCTTCGCATGAAAAAGTGAATATGGTTATTGGACCTGTCCGGCTTCGGGACGCTCCTGCTGAGAACAGGAACGCTGGTAAATTTAAGTTTAAATAACTCAAATAACATAAATCCCTGTACATTACTGTATGTTTGCATGTCAGCTCGGACATGAAATCCAGCTCTGAAATATGCCTTTGCTGGCTTATTCGTAACTCCGATATAATTCTCACAGGGATGACTTTTTTTCAACACAATTTTTATACAATTTATATCAAATTTATACAATTTTTATAAAATTGTTTTGTAATGTTTGCAAGCTACTTCCTTTCTGTCACAGTTTAGATCCATTATTTGTTCTGCACATGAAAAATGGCAATTGATTCTCTTCTGTGGGAAGAGGGATGAGACGTAACTCGTATCCTTGCAGGATTTATATTAATTTTTCAAAGCACGTCTCTTATTTATTAGCAACCTATCTGTAGGTCCCCTCGGAAATGTTGTTTCCCAGTGTCCTATAACTGCTGTTTCCACTATTAGGAAACAGCATTTTATAGTCTCAGAGTGTAATCATTGCAAATTCTTGGTTGCTCTTTAATTTCTTGCCATAATCTTTTACTTGTTTGGCATGGCCGCAGGATCACTGGTCAAACAATGTGCAATAAAACAACTTGGTTTCTGATCAAATCCAGATTGCAACATTTTAATTGCAGTTCTCTTTGCCTAATTACCTTTGAGATTAACTGGCTCAGGAAAACAGATGCAAGCCTCTCTCTTTCTTTTCTGAGCATAGAAGTGGCCTCTGCCTTCCAAATGGAAGGGGACTCTCAGAGCCTGGCGCCTGCTGCCAGCTCCCACGCTCCTCTGGCCGTGACCATCATGGTGCTCGTAGCTGCCGTTCTCACTGTGGGAGGATTTCTTTTGAAGCACAAATTGCAGCAACCCATCCCATACCAGATAATGTGAGAGGCAACCCAAGGCTTGCAGGTGGAAGGCGCCGGTCATCAGCTTCATGATTTGGTTTTGTAGTCTGCGTAGAGGGTAACTCTTACTTGACTATTCCACCACCCAGATCTTGTCTGAAGATCGTGCTGTGCTGAGGTAAAAAACGGTGTTACCATGAACTGAACTTAAAAGGAGCCTGGCTTTAAAATCCTCAAGTCCACATACGCCTAAGGTCTAAAGAAAGTTTGATTCTTCCATCTTGGCATCCAAATAAGCTACCGTCTTCAATGCTGGACATTTCAGAGCACCTCAGTTGAGCTTCTGGTTGAGTGTCTGTCTGAGAAGACCAACTTAGATGACTTGAAAAAGAAGAACTCACCTATTTTGCCACTGCTGATATGCAGACGGAACACCTGTGTAGCACCATGAGATACTCTGGAAAACAGGCCCAGAAAAATGTTTCCTTGCAGTAAAAATATCTCAATAATGAGCCATAAATGAAAATGCAGAGGGGCTGCACATAAGGAGTTGCTCCTGTACAGCGTTTCTTATTTTGGGGTGTATGGTTCTTCACAATTACATTTTTCTCTGAGAAAATGTAGGCCATTCATAAGATTTTGTATAGTGTATGAATATAAGCAAATCTATTGTGTAAATATGTAATTAAAAAAACGCAGGCAAGAAAGCGTTTTTTGAGCAATACTTCTTTTTGTGTACTTGCAACACACCATCTATGCGTCTGAACTGCCAGCTAACGCATTATCAGGTTGGAGAACGTGGCTTCTGAGAAAATTACTTTGCCAAGCAATGTTTTCTGCTCATGTTCTTACGCATTTCTACACCTGCAATGGTGGGGGTGGAGAGAAAATGTACGTAAGTTGCCATAAGGAAGTGTGACCTGTCTCCTATCCCCATGCAAAAACAAAACAAAAAAATATTAAAGTAAGAGTCTGTTTGGAAGAAGCTACTTACTGCGGGCAGAAAGGTCACTGGTCTTTGACTGAAAAATGCTCTTCTTCAGTCTTTCCTGTTTTCTAGCCAGCAATGACAGAGGAAAGTTTGTTGGGAACAGTGTAACGTACTATGTGTGATATGAGCGAGAGACAAAGTAGTGACGTGTGGGGAAGGTGAGCTCTACGCCAGGGCGACATCCTGACCTGATGAGGAGGATGCAGGCAGCTCTGACGGGAGTCATCATTACAGACTGTACCATTTCTTCCTGCAAGCCGCCTTTTCCTGGTGACCCCTGGCAGGCCTATCGTCATCTCTCCATGCTGTGAAGGGACCATACAGGCAGGGATTGGCATTGCCCACAGAGAGTGGAAGTGAATCTTGCTGTCCACACATGAGGAACAAGGCTTGAGGAGGGTCCTCCCTTCCTCCGTGCCTACAGCCAGCTTTGAAGGGCAGAGCAATCCAGGAGGCCGACCTGCCTTTCGTCTAGTCCTCTCTGTGTGGACCAGAGATTGACCAGACTTGGGGAAATCCAGCGACCTGCTCAGCACAGTGAAAGCTTTCCTAGACCTGGGCTTTCCTACCTCTCTAGGAGAGGACCTTCCCCTCTGCTCTTCCCAGACCTGTTGTTTTCTCTCCTGCCCCAGCTCCTGCTGTGGCCTTGCTGCTGCGGTTATGCAACCCCACCATTTTCAGGGCATAGCTTGGTGACATTTTTTCTACTTCTAGTCTCTGAACGTTATTTTGATCAGACAAGCAAACAGATCCTAGACTTAGGATGTTGGTGCCTCCAACCTGCAACGTGCCTGTACTGTTCAGAGATAAGCCTTCCCATACTGTTCTGTGCCAGAGGTCCCAGGTGGAGATACACCAAGGTTTGAATCAGAATGAAAGGTAGAAGAATTAACTTCAGTGGTTTCCATATGAAATGTTGCTGTAGAAAACACCACTAAACTGTTCAAGTAGTTGGTGTCTCAGACTCATCCTCCTTATTTCCTGCCCCCTTCCTTAATCCACAGGTATTACAGACACGCAGGATTCAAGAAAACTGGGTTTGGTGATGAGGAAAGGGTCATGCTCAAGTACATATGCCTGGTGAATGGTGTCTCTGCCAAGAATCTGCCTTCCCACCTCCTGCCCCACTATATTCGGGAAAGCTTCTACTGGTAAATCCAGTGGATTTGACTCTCAGTGGCAGACAGTTCTGATCCATTTGGATCCTCACCATTAAACAAATGCAAATCGATTTCCAATGACACACTTCACACACAACAGTACCCAAGAGGCCATCAAGGAACCTGATAAAATAGACTACGCTGCCTCATTGCATCTTAATGCATGAATTCAAATCATTGTTTCTTTGAGCAGAAGCCTGTGGATACCCTCATTCCAGTCTAGATACTTTCTTATAGTCACGGGTGAAAACTGATTAATCTTCTATAACCTTTCAATGGTTTCCATTTGGACCTCACAAAAGCCAGTATGTCTGCAGAAGTCTCCTGACAATAGTCAGTAGAAAAGAAAGTGTTTTCAAAGCTTGGTGGAGCTTCTGTCACAGAGTAACGTGCTGAGAAACACTTCAAGCTGCCAGAAGTCCTAGAGAGCAAAAATTGTTACTGAAAGAGACTTATCTAGCCGATGGGAAAGATGAAAACATGTGCTGTATGGTATTTGCATTAATTAATTAACTAATTCAAATTAATTGGAACATATACAGAGTAGGAATCTATTCCTAGTCTACAGGGATTGTCTGACAGTCAAGATCTTCAGAAATATCTAGATCTTTGAAGTTTTAGTAAAGAATTAATTAGTGAAGAATATAGTGAAGAATTAATTAATCAGGGTTGTTCATTTACCTGGACAGTTGGACACGTTTTCTTTCACTTGAACCACCTGGGAATCACTTTCGTGTTTCCCTACCTCCCCACCCTTTTCAGTTATTACAAGAGTTTGGAGAAGAATCTCTGTCCATCACTTACTCTTGCTTCACTGGTTACAGTGCTTGATTGGTCAGTCAAATATATTGTACATTTTCTGCTTCTTGCCAAGATGTGAAAACCAGAAGAATATGAATAGTGAATACCAGGCGTTGTGTACATTTCCTCATTCATGCGTGAATGTGGTTGTTTGTATAAAGAAGAAACATATTTACCCTTCTCAGTGTTCACTTTCAAGGTTTCCAGCATTATCTTTGGCCTCTTGTGTTTCGCACTTCCTTCTTCGATTCCAGTGACGCTGGCCTTTGTGGAAAGACCTTCTAAGTCTTCATCCTTGGTGACTGGCCCTGGAGGCAATAAATTTGTATATGGCAACAATTGTGCTACAAATTTTAACTCCTGATAATGCTGTCCAAGGGTGTAGAGGTAGGAACCAGATGAAACCCAATATTCTGGCTCTTCAGTGTTAGGATGGTCATCAGCCTTTTCTCGTTTAATGGTTAAAACACAGAAACACAGGAAAGTAACCACTTTGGCAAGAGAGCGATGAATGAGAATCAAGCATTGTTTCATGTAGTTGAAGAGCTTTGGACTCATTCCTTCAAAGAATGACACAGCTGTTAATTTTCACTATGCAAAATTAAACAAGGAATATATTAAGAAAGATTCTTAATAGAAATCTGAACCTTTTTTTTCCCCTTTCGTGGTTCAAAGGAACAAAGGAAATTTCAGAATAAAGCTAAATTGCAACCTTTGTAGTTTAATTAACTATGCATAAAATCCACTGATTTGTCTGCACAGTTTTCACAAAAAGTTGTCAGCTGCCCTGGTTCTCTTAACACTTTCTTGGAATCTGACAATCTCTCAGTGACTAGAGTTTTGACTTGAACTTAAAAATGCCAAAAAGGAATGGGTTTATATTGGGGCTGGAGGTGTTGACTTCAACTGCAAAGTTCTTCAGGTATCTCATAGTGATTTGCTTACAAGGCTTGGCTCAGTTTCTCTCCTTAATTATCTGGAGCAAACTACCCATGTGTTGAGGCAAAGTTATCAATTATACACTATGGTATGAGCTCCTCTCCACTTGTGGCTGTGGCTCTCAAGCACGGAAAACTAGCATGTAATATTTCATACCTTTCTCAGTCAGTTCTTCTTGCACCACCCCAACTCTCTTCCCCAGGTCCTGGACTGGTAGGTCAGCCCAGGACCACTGATTGCCTCCTCTCCTTTCCTCACATCTCCACCACGTTGCCTCTCCAGTGGCTCCTACATTGAGCTGCAGCCACCTCCTATCTTAACCTTCTTGTTGTCGGCTCTGCTGCTGATGGCAGAGGAACTGATGTTGTGGTGGAGCCAGCAATTCTAATAGGATGCAGCCCTCCCAATTAAGTGTGTCTCTGTTACCTTCACCTTGCATTCAGCAACAGCCACAGTTCTGGTGGGTTATGTTCAGAGACTCCCCCAGTCATACTTGAACAGGGCCACCAGGTCTTATCTTATTTTATTTGAGTATGCCAAACCTGTAAGAAACTCATGGCTCCCCAGGGAGACTTGCCTCACTAGTTGGAACCAAGTTATGAAGGTCTTTTTTTTACTTTGCTGGAGGACACCCATTTAAGTTTTAACATTCCACTACTTTCCCCAGACCTGCCAAGGAACCTCCCCATAAAAGAAAAATACTGAGATTCAACAGCCAGAATTGAAAGGTATCTTTGGATAGGAACTCATTTTATTTGTACAAGAAGATGATTGTGAAACCTAGAGTAGCATAAATATTTCCTTCCAGGCAATGGAAAATGTTAATCTTGAGATATTATCTTTCTGCAAAACCCAGGAAGTTACAAAATTGTCAATAACAAACCAAACACATTTTTGTTTCAGATCATAGGACTGTGGTTGTTTTACGGTTCTCTTGTAGAAAGAGAAACCCGTAGAGCCACTCCCCTTCAGAAATAAACTATATATTCTGACGGTCCTTTCTATCAGCAGCACTTGATAAGATGGGTACCGCTATGATTTTGACATGGCTACTCTTGTTAGGTCCAGCAGTTCTGGAGGCCAGATCAGGTAAAGCACTTAGACTTGTTCCAGGGCACATAAAAAAAATTACAAAGACTGGTTGGGGTCCTCTCAGTTGATTCCACAAATAGAAATTACAATCATGCTGGTATTGGTTTGGGCAAAAGATTAAAAGAGAAACTGGGTGAGATAGCACAATTTTGTTCTACTAAAATTGTGAACTATCCATCGTAGTAAATAAGAATGATTGAAAACATTTAGCGGAGTTCATTTGCTGCCACAGGGTAGTACTTGTCTTAGTGCCTTGTGTCATTGCGCACTTGTGCCTGTGGGTATGTTATGAATGAGGCAAACTTCCAGGTCCAGAAATTTGATCTAAGAAATATTGAAGAATTTATTTTTTAAATGGATATTTATTCCAGAGTATATGAACACATACACGTGTTATTTAATATTGCTTGTAGTACTTGATTCTTCTTGATCTTATGTATAATTTAATGAAATATAACAAGAAGTTAATTTTCATAATCTAGCACTGTGGATAAATGAGGGACATCTAAAAATAATGAATTACATGAAATGCTGTTAGTTCAACTTTATTTTTGTCATTGACTTTTTCCTTATATGATTAGTTTCTGACTTGGGTGACTTTGAGCTGAATAATTCTATGTATATCCTAGAATAATTGCAGATTATTTTTCTAACTAGTTATTTAAGCATCATTATGATCATTTGTATTGCCATCACTCGCCTCGTCCAGTTTTCTTCACCTGTCCGCTGCTTGCCTGGTGATAAACCATCTTACTCTTGGTGCTCCAGTTCTCTCTGCTTCTGGCTTCATTCCCCAGCCCCTGCCTCTGGCTCCTGGGTCAGAGTAAGTGCTTTTGTCTTTTGTCTTTTTGACACCTTTAAAGTGTGAGGCAGGATGTAACCTCTCTAATTACATGCCCAGCAGATCGTTACGCTCTCACAGTGATGACAGACCCTGAAGGAAAGCAGATAAAACTGGTTTGGATCGGCTTTAATTTCCTAATCCCACTTTGACTTTTTGCCAGGTTTGCTGTTCCACTTCTCAAAAATCCTATAAGTATGCTTCAAAAACGTCCAAGTAGACATTTGAAGAAACAAATCGGGTGTAAGTCAAGGGGCGCTTTTGTAGCTTCTCCCTTTGAACCGCCGGTTAAATGCGCACAAATAGGGGCAAATTTAGTTTGGACACTGTCTTGACTGTTCTTCTAGTCCAAGAACAAAGGATTAGATGCAGTGAAGAAATCCTGGAGCTGTTAACTTCTTAGATTTGTTTTGCTTTGGATGACTTAGTGTTTAATAACAAGCTAAATATGTCTTTGGCAGAAATGAAGAGTATAACAAGTGCAGTGCGCATGTTTTCATTTCCAAAGTGTAAATACTGCAAATCTTAGGTTACAGCATTTATTTGCCCACTTACACTTAGTGGTAAAGTCTTTAACAAAATTCTTCACCAAAAATGGATCTCTAAAATCAGGACTTTCATACTGTTCTCTGCAGAATGTCTAAATAAGCTAACTGCAAACTGCAAAGCAGATGGGCTTTACCTGGATGAACGCAGTTGTCAGATGTATACGTGATAGGTTATTAGGTATTCCTTTATTTCAAACTCTAATAACATTTTACAGGCATGTAAGAAATAAAGCCAGTGGATTCCTATTGAAATTCTTATAATCCCATTGAGAGCGTTGTTCTTTCTGTTGAACACTTAGTGGAATTCTTCCACTAAAATTACTCTTAAAAACTACAGGATTTGTTTGTGATGTGTGGACTCTAGGTCCTTAAAATTCTCCCCAAAATTTTAGAGGAAGAAGAGAAATTGTAGGTAAATTCCATAAAGCAGGGAGGGGAATAAAGAATGGCTATTGGTTTCTGTGAAATTCTGAAGTGTTTCTGAAGGATTCATTTGACCTAATTTTGACATCATTTTAAGCAAAGTAGGTCACTGCTTGTTATCCTTCAGTAGTGCACAATGTCTTGCGATATTTATGTGATGTAAATTACCTGCCTGGTAATTTTTATAGGGCAGCGCTGTAGCAGCCCCATGAGCATAGATTTCAGAAAAAGCCAGTCTCGGCTGTCGAACCTGCCTCTTGCCATGTCCCCAAAGCTGCGGTGATCTGCTTGGGTGTTTCCCCCTGCACCCAGGTCAGCAGGGGCTTTGTACACCACATAGAAGTGCTACACACACATGCTTCTGGTAAGACACAGGTTGAGGGCAGGAAAGCTCTGCTGTACATCCTAAACTCCAGTAGGATTCAATGCAGAGTGTCTCCTTGTTCTTTAGCATAAAACATTTTGACAGCAAGGAATAAAAGAAATACACAAACATGAAACATCTTCTTAAAACATGCCATTCTTCTCCTAGTAACAAAGTGAAAAAAAAAAAAATCAGTGATATTCTCTTATTATAGTTTTACTTAGATTTCGTCCAGATACTGATATTCATTTTCTTTCCTCTGCTTTCCTGTTATGCTTTTCTTACTATTAAAGAATTTCCTTTCTTGCTGAAATAGTTTGTGCTTAGGCTGCTATTTAAATTTTCTGTAGAAAGCTTGCATAAAGTACATGCAGCTGATTTTGAGATCTGGAAGAGGGGAAGAAAAAAGGTGCGTATCACCTCCATCCTCACGGGCATTTAGTATTGGGCTAGGCAAGTGTCGTGGTTTAACCCCAGCCAGCACCTAGAACCACGCAGCCACTCGCTCACCCCCCCCAGTTTGGGTGGGGGAGACAGTAAAAGTGAGAAAAGGCTCGTGGGTTGAGATAAAGACAGTTTAATAAGTAGAGCAAAAGCCACGCATGCGAGCAAAGCAAAACAAGGAATTCATTCGCTATTTCCCATCGGCAGGCAGGTTCAACCATCTCCAGGAAAGCAGGGCTCCATCACGTGTAACCGTTACTTGGGAGGACAAATGTCATCACTTGGAGCATCCCCCCTTCCTTCTTCCCCCAGCTTTACGTACTGAGCATGATGTCGTATGGCACGGAATAGACCTGTGGTCAGTTGGAGTCAGCCGTCTCAGCTGTGTCGGCTCCCAGCCGCTTGTGCCCTCCCAGCCTGCTCGCCGGTGGGGTGGAGCGAGGAGCAGAAAAGTCCTTGAGAGCTTAGCAACAACTAAACCCACCAGTTTTTACCGGAAAAGTATTTCTCATCCCAAATCCAAACCACGGCACTATACCAGCTGCTAATGAAAAAGTCAGCTCTATCCCAACTAAACCACAACACCAAGCACCTACTAGGAACGATGGGTCAATAAATGACTTCTTAAGGGCTCTTCCAGCTTATCTGTCTGACTGTGTTTGTGCTCTATTCCCTCTCTCCCAAAGCGACCCGTCTCTGGCTGGTGAATGGAAGGCACAGATGTGAAGGTCGCGTTGAGCTCTATTACAACGGCCGGCGGGGGACAGTTTGTGATGATTACTGGGACTATTCCGATGCGCAGGTTGTGTGCAGGGAGCTGGGATGTGGCCAGGCCATTGCAGCTCTGGGAAGTGCTTACTTTGGGCAAGGCTCGGGCGATATCCTGCTGGACAACATGAATTGCTTGGGAGACGAGGCCTCCTTGTCACATTGTAGTCACCCTGGGTGGAGGGTACACAACTGCGCCCACTACGAAGATGCTGGGGTTGTTTGTTCAGGTGCTGTCACATTTTTCTTTTCTAAATGCTTTTACTATAAATTGCACTCAATATACATGTGTTGGTACGGGGGTATGCAGACATTCTCCTTCTGAGACAGCATTTCATTCAAGATGCCTGTTGGAAAGTTACACCAGATGTATCAGATAGATGTCTAATCTTTCTTTTTGCTTTATTATGAAGAATTTTTTATCTGTGGAAGGGCACACTCCCTCTGAAAAGGCCTGTTCTCAGAAAGCAGAGTCTGTCTTTTCACTCTGACGACCTGGCAGAACCAGACTCATGTTTTTCTCACTAGGGTAGCATACAAACTGTGATTGCTCACCCCATGCAAAGCAATTAAAAAACCCGAGGATCAGATAGGCGTTGCAATACGCAGAACTTTTATTCCATCTAATCACCTCGTAGTGACAAAGAGAATAAGGAAACAAGTCGAAATTAGAGGCAAAGCTATGTCTGATAGGCAATGGTCATCAGGAGGGGCTTAGGTGAAACTCATCTTCTTATCACAAGCCTTAATGCATTCGTTATGGGCAACAATAATTTCAGTCACAGTGCAAACTGCCGTAGCTGACAACGCACTTTGCGTTGTTTCTGTATTAATCAAGTTTTCCTTCGAGTTTAGGTCCATTAATATTCTTTCCTTTACAAATATCCATCCATTTTGAGTACTCTGTCACCTTGCTGCTTTCTGACTTTACTTTCTCCTTATTTTTTAAGAAAAGGTAGTTCATTTGTATGTCATTTTCTCCTGTACTAACAACAGATAGTTAGGAACTGAGACATGGCTGATGACAACAGGCTGTTCAGGTGTTTTATATATATTGCAGTTTTCCATGTTTCCTCAAAGAGGAAGCACCTAGAGAGCTGAATTCATTCTAGGAGAAAATGCTAGCTACACCGGTGCTTTGCACTTAGGAGAAAACAACAAAATGTGCTCCGATGCCTCTGTTACAATATGCGTGCTGTGTCCAGTGTCTTTTAAAATGTTATTTATTTCTTGCTTCCATTTGTAGCTCCAGTGTCTACGACAGACTGGCCATATTCAACAGGTGAGTCACCACGGCCTGATCCACTCCCGGCTTTGCACCAAGCACCACCCCAAAGGCCACTGCCCCGGCTGCTCCTGGGGATGGACTGAGCCTCTGCAGAAGGGCATCTGCGATGGTGACAGGTCCAACCCCTGCTGCTGCCAGCAACCCTACAGCTCCCAACTCCGTGGCAGGAGCCTGTAGAGGACAGACTCTGGCCGTGCCTGGGCCATGGTGTCCTGTGCTGGGACCAGGTGCCATATCTATACCTTTCCTGCTGTCACCATCTGAAAATACCACTTTCAAGAAAAATTTTCAATTGGCTGTTACCCACCTCCATTCTCTCCAGTCAACATGGAGTATGCCATCATAGTAATTTGTCTTGAGTTCACTGCATCCTTGAGGAACTGGACTTGTGGCTAACACACAGATGTAGCCATTGCACAAGCATGGTCCTCATGTGGGTGATGTTTTTCTTCCATATTCACAGGAAAGACCACTACAGGCTACACGGCCTCCACAGGACCAATGACCTCAACACTGGAGACAACCCCCACAGTGGCAACGACCTCCACAGAGGAGACAACCACCCCAGCACCAACAACCTCAACACTGGAGACAACCTCCACAGCGGAGATGACCTCCACAGAGGAGACAACCACCACAGCACCAGTGACCTCTCTAGCAGAGACGACCATCACAGCGTCAACAGCCCTCATACTGGATACAGCCTCCTTAGCAGAGACAACCACCGCAGCACCAGCAACCTCCTCAGTGGCAACATCCCGCCTAGTGGAGACGACCACCGCAGTGCCAGTAACCTCCATAGCAATGACCACCCTCGCAGAGACAACCACCACAGCGACAATGGCTACTACAGCAGAGGGGAGCACATCAGGTAACCCTCTCCACTGTCACTCACTGATCTCCTTAGTGCCCCTGATCTCCCTTCCCAGACCTGACTGTACTGGAGGGAGTCTCCCATCCCTGACCCTCGCCAGTTAGGCCATTTGTGTCACCCAAGTCCACAGTGAGGGTGCAAGTAGAGCATGGAGAAGAGTTGGTAAACTAGGGGGCTGCGGCTTGAGGCCAAGACCTCTGTAGCCACTGCTGGTGAAGGAAACTGTTCAGAGAGGGATTTCCTTTCACTGCAGCTGGGGGGATTAAGACAAGGGATCATTCTTCCTTCACCCCTCCAGTTCCTGCTATTTCTTAGACGTGCTCTGGGATTTGGGACATGACTGGAAAAGAGAAAGCTGCTGCATCAAATGTTTTGTAATGCAAGTTAGAACTCCAGGGGCATGTGGTTCCTGCCCAGGGAGCAGGTGGTTGTGTGAAACAGAGAAGTCACAATGGTCATTTCAATTGAATGAAAGACCTTTGTATGATGTGAAGTGCCATAGGACAGGGGCTCCTTGAAGACAGGCTACTTTGGGGTGTATGACATGCAGTGACTGTGTTCAGAGCCTTTTTCATTGACACTAAATTCTTAGTTATATCTGTAGCTCTGGTGCCCACAACAGACTGGCCATATTCGACAGGTAATTCAGGCCCACCAGACCCATCCCTGGCCGCACAGCACCCATGCAGGCTCCCTGCTGTAGGGGCCCATGTGGGGACCACAGGGTGCTGGGCTGGAGATCCCCTAACCTGGTGCTGTGTGCCGTGTCCCAGGTGCCCACCTGCGGCTCTCCGGTGGGAGGAACACTTGTGAGGGCCGCGTGGAGATGTACAATGGCAACAGCTGGGGGACGGTGTGTGACGACCAGTGGGACCTGAGTGATGCCCAGGTGGTGTGTCGGCAGCTGGGCTGTGGCCAGCCCATGGCTGCCCCGGGCAACGCGTACTTCGGCCTCGGCTCTGGGAGCATCTTTCTGGACGACGTGCAGTGCCGCGGGGATGAGCCCTCCCTCCAGATGTGCAGGCACAACGGCTGGGGCGTGCACAACTGCAGGCACATGGAAGATGCCAGCGTCATCTGTGCAGGTGTGCGGGCATCAGAGGCCACCAGCTCTCCTGTGGGTCCCATGGGGCAGGTTTGGGTGCTCTCCCTTGGGTGCAGCCATGCTTACCTCCCTTGGTAGAGCCAGGGTGGAGTGGTGAGGTCGGGGGCTTTTGCTGCCTGGTGCTAGAAGCGTGTGTCATACAAAAGTCCTGGTTTTGCACACAGAGGGCACAGCAGGCTCTCCACAATCGAAGGTGTAGGTGCTCGGTGCAGTGGCAAAAAGCAGGACTGTGGGATCACAGTGTGGGGAGGATGGGACAGCACTGGGGGCATGTCATGCTGGTATCTGGAGGGGGAATGGCAGCACAGAGCCCCACGGTCTCTTCACCCATTAGTGCTCCAGCCTTGCATTTCCATGTCCATGTCCATGTCCATCCATTGCCACAAGCCTGCTGCATTTGCTGCCCTTTCATTCACTCCATCTCCTTCCTTGCAGCTGCACATTCAACCCCTCCTGCTGAATGGCCGTACACAACAGGTAATTCATGCCCATCCAGCTTATTCCCAGCCTTGCAACGAGACCCAGCTTGGCACAAGAGGAGAGGAGGGGGGCCATGCTGGCCTGAGCCTTCCCGTCACAGGGCTGCTGCTCCCCTTTGCCTGTGGCGAGGGGCCATGTGGTTTGGGGACTGTTGCCGGGAAGGAACTGAGCTGCAGGAGTGGTGATGGGTCCGAGCCCTCCTCTGCCAACCACCCCGTGGCTCCTGACTCTCGGGCAGCAAGTGCCAAGTGGTTGGGAGCAAGCCCTTTCCTCGATCCCACACACCTGCCGGGTCAGCCCAGGATGCAGGTTGCTGCCCTGATCCCAGGGCACACCATTGGCTTTGCAACGTTAAGCCCAGGTGGCCAGCGCCCCCGCAGGCACCCTGTCAGGTCACATGGACTCAAATGGACACATCTCCAGGGTGCATGCATGGTCCCCCTCAGGGGATGGGCCACGGTCAAGAGAGCAAAGGGGTTTTCTGCAGATGTCCCAGCCCCCAGGACCACCAGGCAGCTCCCTTGGACCTCCTCAGCAGGTCCCTGATCATTGTGCACCTGCCTTTTGCACGCCCAGGGTCTTTGCTCAATCACTGCCCTCCCCTGGTCCCTTCAGTTCTGCACCACCCCAATTCACGGTCACTGTGGTCAAATCTCCAAAACAGCTGGGCAGGTGGGGGCTGTGGGGGCCGGGCTGGTGGGACCCTGACCCGGTGTTGTGTGCCATGTCCCAGGTGCCCACCTGCGGCTCTCCGGTGGGAGGAACACTTGTGAGGGCCGCGTGGAGATGTACAATGGCAACAGCTGGGGGACGGTGTGTGACGACCAGTGGGACCTGAGTGATGCCCAGGTGGTGTGTCGGCAGCTGGGCTGTGGCCAGCCCATGGCTGCCCCGGGCAACGCGTACTTCGGCCTCGGCTCTGGGAGCATCTTCCTGGACAATGTGCAGTGCCGCGGGGATGAGCCCTCCCTCCAGATGTGCAGGCACAACGGCTGGGGCGTGCACAACTGCAGGCACATGGAAGATGCCAGCGTCATCTGTGCAGGTGCGTGGGCAGTGGTGGCCACCAGCTCTCCCGTGGAGCTCATGGTCCCCCAAGTCCCCATCCCCTTGCCACGATCCCCGTCGTGGTACCCTCTGCCCCAAGGTGGGGCCATGTCTCTGCCCCAGCACCTTTCTCCTGAGCAACACGTCTCACGCGGCTCTTCTTCCTCCACACCCACAGCTGCTCTGGCCACCCCGACACCTCCATCAGGTAATGCTCTTCCCTGGCTCTTCTCACCTTTTTAATTTGTGGGCTGTCTCCCTGTTGGGCTGTTTTAAATTTGATTTTTGTTTCTATGGCAGTAACACTTCAAACTTGCATGGTAATTCTTAGAAAGGCTGTGTTATTCCCTCGCATCTCAGTGACGCTTACTTTGCAGTTACGCTGGTTGGGCTGTGGGCAAGCCATCTCCTCGCCGGGCTCTTCGGCTGGGTCAAGGCTTAGGAAGTGTTGTCAAAAATCTCTTAACTTTTAACCACATATATCAGCCTTGGCAGGTTGGTGATTGTACTTTGTTCAGAACGGAAGATCTAAAGCGCAATGACATCAAACCATGCAGGGGTACATGCACACTGTAATTTTACTGACCTTAATTTTCTGTGTGTGTGAGTTTCCTTATTGTTATGATTTCTATACAGCACTCACAAATCATGTTTTCGCCTGAATTTTTTTAATTTTCCATCTTTGTCTTTATCCACTTCCCTGATGGTATAACTTGATTTGTCTTCTTTTAGAGTTTCCTTAAAAAAATATGGCTTCCTTTTCAAAACAGTACCAGTTTATTTGAAATTTTCTCAATTTGCATTCAGAGTCACAGGTCATTTAACAGAGAAGCTGCGTGCAATGGGTAGTTTTTCTTCTTGTGCTTACTAGAGGTCTTACTGTCTTCAGCCTGCTATTTCTGTCTTAGAAAGAAGATTTTTAGACTAAGGGCATGACCATTCACAGTAGCAAACGGTATGAAAGTGGAGGTCCCTGAGAGCCTGTCCAGCCTGACCAGGGAAAGGGGCAGTGTCTGGGTACAGCTGACGCTTCCAAGCTTGGAATAGCCCAAGAATCCCAAAATCCAGAGGCTGGGAGGAGCACGCTGCACTGGGTGGGGTCCCTGTGCAAGAACATAAAATGGGGGGGGAAGGGAGGGGGTGTTGCCTTTACGTCTCACATCTTGTAGGAATTAAGTTCAGAGCTTGTGCTCGCTGCCTATAAGGAAACTTTTAGGATTATCTGTGTGTTTAACATAAGAATGATATGTCATTCGTGCTGGCAGGAACATGAAAGCTTTTTGCAACTACGCTTACAGGAGAAATGAGATATATTTAAGATTTGGCCCAGCAGCCCAGAGTGCTTATTTCAGTCTGAGACCATAACATTAGAGTTTCCTAGAAGACTTGCAACTTCTTTATCCTGCAACGTCCTTAGGGGAATAAAGAGAAGCAGCAGGGTAACCAGGGGACGCTGTCTGTTCAGGAAGGCATTTCCATTTTGACTATCGGGACACCTCCCACGTCAGATCTCAACTGCAGAAAGGAGAGAACAGAGCAGAAGGTGTCCAGGAGTTACCAGCCCAGCCTGAAGAGGGTGGTGTGACACCATGGATGTGACAGGGAATCCCGAATGCAACATAAAAGTAAAGCTAAAGCAAAACCAAATGTTTGTTTTGATTTGAGTCATACAGAGTATCGCCTGCAGCCACCAGGAGACCTGCTTTTCAGCAGCTGCGGATGAGACACCTACAGCTCACGTACAATTTTATAGTCCTGTAAGTAAATTACAATAAGTAATTTACCATAAGTAAATCCTCTTCCATTTTTTTCTGCAGCACCTTATTTTTGTGGTGGCTCAATCTCAGATTCCTCTGGGATGCTGCAGAGCCCCTTCTACCCTGGAAGCTATCCAAACAACACTGACTGCGTGTGGGAAATACAAGTAGAGAACAATTTCCGCGTTATGCTCACATTTAGAGATATTGCGTAAGTAAAACATTGATTCCCTGGGCAAACAGCAAAGTCAAAACTTATTTGAGAAGTTTGAAACCTTATTTGAAACAGGCAACCTTCCCAATTTTAAAGATACTTTCAATAACATCCCGCAGCTGGAAGATCAGAACAAAATCTGGATTACTGTAGTATTTTCTGCTACAGCTACATACAAAACCTCTGCTGTGAAAACTTGAAGTGCTGAAAGGTTTTATCACACATTAGGAAGTTAAATCAGAGTTTCTGAAAAGCATTTCACAGAATCACAGAATCATGGACTGGAAGTGGTTGGAAGGGACCTCTGGAGATCATCCAGTCCAACCCCTGCCAGAGCAGGGTCACCCAGAGCAGGTGGCACAGGAACGCGTCCGGGCGGGTTTGGAATTTCCCCAAAGACGGAGACTCCACCACCTCTCTGGGCAGCCTGTGCCAGGGCTCTGCCGCCCTCACAGCAAAGAAGTTCCTCCTCATGTTTAGGTGGAACTTCCTATGTTCAAGTCTGTGCCCATTACCTCTTGTCCTGTCGCTGGGCACCACTGAAAAGAGCCTGGCCCCATCCTCCTGACACCCCCCCTTTCAGTATTTATAAGTGTTGATAAGATCCCAACTCCGTCATCTTTTTTCCAGACTGAAGAGACCCAAATCCCTCAGCTTTTCTCCATAAGACAGGTGTTCCAGTCCCCTCACCATTTCACAAGGTGCTGTTTGTTCACCAGGATGCAAGGCGGCAGATGCCAGTATGACTACGTTGAAGTCTATGACGGGCCTCCACGCTCTTCCCCACTTCTTGGGAGACTTTGTTCTGGTTCCTTTCCCACGTACACATCCTCTTCAAACATGATGACCGTTCGCTTTCATAGCGATTCTAGACACACCTTCAGAGGGTTTCAGGCTCACTACTCCTCCATTCCAGCAGATCACAACACCAGTAAGTTCCCAGTCAGTGTTTCTCAACAGATAAGCCTGTTTATTGGTTTTGTTTGCAAAATAAATGTTTGTGTGTATTTTAAGATGTTGGGGAAATGAAAGGATGCATATGAAATATGATGGGTTGGTGTGTGAACTGCCTACCTTCTAAATTAAGAAAAAAACATTTGGTTCAATTGCAACCTTTGATCATTAACAAATTCCTGAAGTCACTAATATATTCTGTCTTCTTCTACCAGCCCTTCTGTGCTTGCCAGACTACATGCGTGCGGTGGTGAGCAGAGACTATCTCCAGTCTCAAGGCTACTCGGCGCAGATGGTCACCCTGAATGACAATCGCTGTCAACCAACAGTCACGTCACACGAAGTCATATTCAACATTCCCTACAACGACTGTGGGACGATCCGAGAGGTAGGCTCACCCTTGTGCACACTGAATTGCAGGACCCGCTTTGACAAGAGTCATGAAAGGGCCATTGTGGTCCACAGGGTGAAGAAGGAACCAACGAGACCCAGAGGTTTTTAGTGCTTTAGCTTTCCATGCCTTAGGGAACCCCCGTGCTTAAGAGAAATGAGGTTCTAGGGAGTAAAGCACAGGAGGAAGTTATATGAACTTTGCATGATTTAAAGTAGATGTAGCCTTGTAAGTGCCCTGCAGGATTGGGATGAGTGTGTACTCCACGACTGGTGTTTTGTACAGATGTTCAATGAGTTGGCTCGGCCTTGGATTCAACAAAGAGTTTTTCTCCACTTATTCCTGTTCAGTTACACACTTCAGCAAGTTTATTTACAATGTGTGAGCAGAAACGACCAACATAGAGCTTCTTGGTTTAAAGAGTTTAAGATGAATCTGCATTTTTAAATTGGGTATTACTCTATCAAAGCTTAGAGCATGGAACATGACAAAAATGCAATTCCTCATTTTAAATCCCATGTTGAACAGGAGAACAATGATACAATCAACTATTCCAACATGATCAAAGTTACATCTTCTGGGCACATAATCAGGAGGAAAAAGACTATTCACTTACATATTAGTTGCAAAATGCTGCAAAACGCATGGACGCAAATAATGTATGTTGCTGAGGACACTGTGGACATGAATGAAAATCAGTTTGGAAGATATGACATGCACATCAGTTTTTATGATTCCTCATCATTCTTGCGGCAAGTGCACGACTCTCCATACTACATTGACTTGAACCAAAATGTGTACGTTCAAGCTTCTCTTCACAACTCTGACCAAAATCTGACCATCTTTGTGGACACATGTGTGGCATCACCTGATCCTCATGATTTTAACTCTCTGGCCTATGACATAATCAGGAATGGGTAAGAGCTTTCTCAAGTCGTTAGAAGCATACCTGTAATACCCTTTCTGCATTTGTTTAAAAGAATAGAGCCAATCTGAATTGGTTTAGAACTCATTATCAACAGAATGTTAGAAGTGCTCTTTGATTTTTATTTTTATATTGACAGTATGAGCCTGGAAATAAGAAATGTCATTCAGACCTTTTGTTTTTCTTACTTTATCCTTATCCTATATGCAAAATTCAAACTAGTGGGAGTGAAGTAGATGAGATGAGCTAGTGAAAACTGGCAGCAGGAATCTATCATCCTAGGTGTTAAATATTTTAGTATAAACAGGTCAAGCATTAGAATAATTATTTTTATTCCTTTTTATAGCACAGACATTAGCAAGTGTCTGCCCTTCCCTCTTCACCACTCCCTTCTCTTGGAAAAAAACAGAGTTGCCAATGCTCTAGCTGCTTAAAGAAGTCTATATTTTAAAAGCCTATACTCTGCTATAAAAGTTGCATTTTTATCTCATTGTGTTCTTAGTACCTGGCAATGATAGAATTTTGGTTTAATTTATTGCATTTTTGCAGGAATGTACATGCGCGTACCCATGCAGACTAATTCTCTTTGCCTTTTCTTTCTAGATGCGTTAGAGATTCTTCCTACACCACATACTACTCCCCCTACGGCCACTTTGCTCGGTTCAAATTTAATGCCTTTGAGTTCATTAGCCGCCACGCGTTGGTCTACCTGCGGTGTGAGCTGGTGGTGTGCAGGCTCGGGGACTATTCCTCCCGCTGCTACCGGGGCTGCATCAGCAGGTCCAAGAGAGAGACAAGTTCTGCCGAGGAAAAAGTGAATGTAGTTGTCGGGTCACTCAAGCTTCGAGAAGGGAGTAGGAGTGCCGGTAAAGTCAAATGAATATCTCTCATATTTACGCTGAGGCTGCTTAGAAAAGCCATAGCTCTGCGTTTCTGACTTCTGTCGCTGAAAGCTGCTTTTGTAACTTCACTATAAAAAGGTGATTGTTTGGCTGACACAAATATATACAAATCTCTCCTTCTTTCAACACCGTGCAAACCTTCTGTTCTTGCCTGCATGTATAAAAAGTATAACTGCTTTGGCTGTCCCAAAGGAGAGGTAGTCTCTAACCCATTTTAGTGCTATAACTCCATTGAGAACAGAGAAACATTTCATTCCTTCAGTTGTCTTCGGCTTATGAAGTTTGCTTAGTTAAGTTGTGGCCATCCCTGCTAATATAAAGCCTGTTCAAATAGTTGAAACCAATGGATCTGTAAGAAGTTAGCTTATTTCTGACCATCCCTTTTAACGCAGCAGCTCTCTGTGCCCTGAGACCAAACCCCCTCTTGCCTTCCCTTGCAGGGCTGGACGTCTCTGTGCCGCATCCCCAGGTTGTTCCCGCTGATGGTGACAATCCCCTCCCACCACTTGTTGTTGCTGTCGCCATCCTGGCAGTGGTCGTTTTTGTTCTTGCCGGTTTTCTTGCGAGACCAGCACTGAAGAAACCACTTTCACTCAGGATAATGTGACATCAAAGGTCAGCAGCATCTGCTAAACGATTACAGGGCAAATGTCACAAAATGCTTCATTGACGACAGTCACATATTTGCCATTTGTAAGAAGCTGTGATATCTTTATCTACAACAAATCCTAGCCTGTTACAGTGTTTTAAAATAACTTTCTAATCCTAACACCTATTAAATGATTAAGAAGTAATTTCAACATTCATGTCACGAGTTGTTCGGCACAATCATTTTTCTCCTGTCTAATTCTCTTCTCACATCCTTCTAAGACCATTTATCTAATGCCTCAAAATTTCATGAGCTGGAGAGAAAATACGAATGAGGCATCAATAAATACTTCAAGGTTTATTAAAAGGGAAGGAGAAGTAATTTTGGGAGAAACAGTAGGTCGTGTCTGGAGAGGAAATATAAATATTGATCTTACTATGGCATCTGGAATTGTAGCTATACAATATTCTAATAACTTCAAGCATTGTTTTTAATGCTAAAATTCTCATTGAAACAATACTGGATCCATGCTTATTTATAAAATGCAGAGATTTCCAAGCTAAAGTAATCCGTTATGTGGGCAGTGTAATTTAAAATCAAAGGAAGGAATGTTTACAAAGCAGTAATTCTATTTTGTCTTTCAAATTAATGTCTCTGTGATTAAAACACAAACGAATGTTTTACTGCGTGGAAGAGTGTGGTCTGTTGGATTAAAAATTTGCCAAGCAATGGACTAAGCCCCTGCTTCTGAAATACTACTTATGGTATTTCAGAACCTAAATATCTTCATGTAGGCTTCAAAAGGAATGAGCTAATTCTTTTTCTTTCTGCACATGCAAATCTACAGAAAATATCTGCCCCTAGGAAGCCAGATTGCTGACGCTTGATTTGGAAATGCCTTTTCTTTTGGTTTCCATCACCTTCCTCCTGGATGTCACGCACAAAAGCGAAATGCCCCGCGTTGTTCAGGGGACTCCTCAGGAGCTGTCTCCGCATTTCCCCCATCCCTGTGTTCCCTGCCGAGCAGATGGCAGGCTGAGTCCCTCAGCATCCCCTCCCACCCAAGCAGGCCCCGCATCCCCTGCTTTTCCCACAGCATCACCAAAGGTGAGGAGCTCAGGAAAGGTGACAGGAGCTTCTCCTACATGCCAGCGAGGAATAGCTGTCTTCTACAGCCAGTGTGTTTCTCCGTGTTGTTGGAGAGAAAGTTTTCCCTCCAGTGTTCAATTTTCTGCCCGTTGGTTGTATTTTGAAACACTTTTACGTACTGCTGTGAAGAAGTGTGAGGCACCTCTGTTTTGTATGAGTGCTGGGCGCACCTCTGTGTGTGCGGCTACAGCAAGGCATTTTAATAGAGTTAAACCGTAAAGGGTGGGTGAAAAATAAAATAAAATCTAGCAGCAAAGGTAAAACAAGTGTTCAAATGTCACAGGGAAGGCCTTGAAAGATTCCTTAGGTCCTCATCGATGACAGACATATTTGCAAAGCTGAGAAGCAACAGAGCACAGACATCACCGTGCCCTTAGAGGTCTAGAAAATGTTCCTCAACCATTTCAGTGCAACTACCATTGCTGCTATTTCTGTTATCGTCTCAAGATACACACCTCCCGCTCCTGAGATCCCTGCTATAGCCCTGGTCTCCCTCTCACTCCACGATGTGGCACTTCTCCCCATGAACACCGCAGCCTGTTTCCCACAGAGCTGCTAGGTCCCTGCTGCTGCCTCCATCCTCCGTGCCAGCCACCCCCGTGCCACCTCCTCCTTGGCCACGGGCACTGCTGCTCACCCAGAGCACCAAAACCATGTCAGCTGGAGCTTCCCTCCGCACCACCACCTCAGCCCAACATCTTCCCAACAGATGTTTCCCTAACTTGCCTAGGCAATCTCTTCTTATGCTTAACAAGACTCGCTACTGAAATTAGCATCACCGTTGAAAAGGCTTTTCACAATATCTGTCCTCAATTTTCACTGTTGCAGGTCAAGCCCATTAGTTCTTGTCCCTCCTGGCCATGGGGAGTCATTTTTTCGCCCTTTCTCTTCTACCTAGTTGAAGACCGATGTTTTTTACATTAAGTTTTCATTTCTTTAGATTAAATAAATCCAAATTCAAAAGATACTGAGCTGTTACATGTTGTTTCTTTGCAATATTTAAGGCTGAATCGCACAATTTGACATAAAGGCTTGTCAAATCCATTTGAAGCCTTCCCATCGACATATATCCTAAACCAGGCAAAACTGTAAATCTCATCCAAGAGATCAAATCTCAGTCAGGAGACTCAACAAAATATCATTTAAATGTTGCAAGACATTTCATGTCTCCTTTCCAGAAGGAAGAGGTTTTTTCCAATTTTATTACTTTTGGTTGCTGATCACAATAAAATTATTTAATTTCTTTTTTTTTTTTTTCCTCATGGTTGTATGCTCTGTCATTAGGAGGAGTTTGGCTTCTCAGGACTTGGCCAGCCTTTCAGAGTGTGTTGTGCACATTCATAAATCAGGCTGAAATACGCTGGAAATGCAAACAGCCAAAACCCACATAAACACTTACCGATAGTGCATGAAAACATGAAAAGCAAGATCTGGGATTTTTGCCTTTCATGTCCTAGTTGAAAACACAGAGAATTAAAGCCAAAATGTAAACGAAAAATGCTTATTTGGCTGATTGTTTTTGGTTTTTTGTTTTTTTCGTTGGGTGTGGGATCGCTGTTATGCCAACCACATAGTGACGCCTGGTACCTGCAAACACAGGGATGTCGAGATCCAGGAGCGCGGGGAGGCCACCGCCTTTGCTCTTTTTAAGTGAGCTTTCTGGAGGCTGCAGTGAAGCTTCTGTTGTCACCTACTCCATCATCAGAGAAGACAAACCAACCATCACTGGGCATGGTTTTGCTTTGAATAACTGTCTGACTTTGGTATTAGATTATTTATTTTCTTCCTAGTGTGTCCATCACTACTCAACCATGCAGTAGATACATGTAGTATGTACTCAACCAACAACCTCAGCACCAACCAAAGACGTTCTTTGCAACATCATGCTAAAATCCTTTACCAGTGTCCACCTGTGCAGTGTGAGCTGTGTTGGGAGGGGATAGTTACTGAATTACACCCCGTAGATCCTGACCGTGCAGCTACAAGTGTTCATAACTCCAACGAAACTGCAAACTCCTGGAGAACTTCCCGGAAGTGGCACTTAAGAAGGTTTTTTAATGGAAAGCAAATGGATCCATAGCAATTTGGTTTCAAACACGTACACCATTTTTGGTAAAAAAAAAAAATTGTTTAGACTCTATGGGTTCCTGCCAGTTCCCAGTGTTGTCATTTGGCCAGCACTGGGGTTAAAGAAACTAAGTCCTTGTTTGCTTGTTTGTATACTGAATTTCCTGGGCTTTGGTGTCCTGTTTATCTTTCTGTTCTAATTTTGGACTATGAAGGAGATAATTCAGCTCTGTAGTCCTCCTTCCCATGAAAATACTATAAAAATATTTATAACTGGGTATAAATAAACATTGTTTTGTTTCTGGATCCCATAGCTAGCAAGTAGATTCATTTTCCAGTTGTTATTAACAAATCCTCATGTTTTGTAGACTGAAAGCAAAAAAAAAGCTAATTTGGGTTTGCAGGGTATGGGTAAGAAACACAATTTTTCTTGTTTTCATTACTTTCTCCCCATGCCTTGCCACAGAAACCCACAGATATTCATTGGCACCAAGCCGAATTAAGCACCTTCTGCTCACAGTTCTGACTTAGGTGTCCTTTAATGCCTGAGACTGAGCACTTACACCAAATTCCAATTAAATAACTAAATTAATATACTCTGGAGATCACTTTCACTTGGCTGATAATTTTCTTTTTTTTTTTTTTTAATAACTCCATCAGACTCGCCAGCCAAGGGCAAGCTTTTTTATCAGGACTGCACTAGCATCTACCTTGAACGGGAAATCAGGCAGACAGCTACTGCGGTGGGGATGCCGAATTGTCCACAATGCTCCACAAACTCAGAGAAAATACCAAACGCATTTCTTGAGGCTGACCCACCCCTGCCCTTCCTTATCTTGACCAGTTCAAGATAAAAAGAATTGCAGTCCTTTGCTGTCCAGCATCCCTGAACCCAAGCACAATTTTTTTTTGCACAATTTCTGTCCAATGCCTTATGTTACAAGGAGAAGAGCTTTTTCCTTATGTATTTGTTTTTCTTTATTTTGGTATTTTTGTTTTCATGTTTGTTTTTTTTTTTTTTTAATTTAATTTTTATTCATTTTGGCAGTCTATATCTATCTGGGAAAAACCAAAGAGAGATTAAAATTCTCACAGCAGCTTGTGTATTTTAGGAGATTTTCTATCTCAGACTCAAGAACTATGACATCGAAAGCATATTTTAATGAAGTCATGCCAACCTGAGGAAACTTGTCAGTGATCCAGCTGGATCATTGGGAGTGAGATTTGTTTTCATTTCCTGGAATAACACTTGGATCACCTCTTTTGCCCTGAATCACCCGGTACCCATCCAAGCAGATTTTTGCGTCTTCTTTATGAAATAAATGAATTAGTCACAGGCTGGAATGTAGAAATTAGTTGTACTGCTGCTCTTCTAAAGAGCCTGTCAAGTTTGAATGACCGCCATCATCTTTTTTTTGTATTTTTTTTTTCCGGTTTTCAGAAACTATGGTTTCAGAAAGATGGCTTCTCTCTTTCCTGCTCTTTCTGTTTGAAGACTGTGAGGGCTGTGTTTTGTCCTCAGACACGGCCACACAAACCTGTTGAGCCCAAGGAACTTTTCTGTGGGTGTGTGAACACGGAATATCTAAACAGAATAGATAAACGGTGGGGTGTGAACACTTGCAGTCAGATGAGTGTTGCCTGGTAGCCTTAGAGGCTGAAACCCATCTATTAGGATGGGGATGAAAGCCCAGTAGAAACCCAGCTACTGGAATGGAGATGAAGCCAGTCCCTTAATCTTTTTCCATATGACTTTTTCCTTTTCTGCTTCTTTTCCTTCCTTCTCGTCCCTGCTCCTACCATGCAGATTTTTGCCTTATATCCTTCATCACTTCTGCTAATTGCTCTAATTTAGGCACTGAGTCAAATTGGGCACTCTGTACAAAGACTGAATTTTCTTCTGTGCCTGAGCAGTTGCTAACACAAAAGGATCCTGACTTGAGGGCTCCTGGTTTGCTGAAGTTACTTGGTCACAAAGGTTTATACACAGGTTCAGCCAGGGATGTCGAGGTGTTTCTGAAGCATTTAAGCATTTGTCATTAATTATCACCTTCTTCCATTGCTAATCCTGGATTCAATAGGAGATTTTTTGCACGAGATATGATGAAAACTGAGTTATGCTGATGTGAGGGCTTTGCTTTCCTATGCAAAGAGATGGCAGGGAGCAAGACTTAATATTAATGTGGCAAAGCCAGGCCTTCTTTCCAAAATGCTGGATCCTGCCATCCTTAGTCGCAGGCTCAGAAAGCCAACCGTGAAGCCCCAGTTGCAAGAGGGTGGCCAAAACCTGTTGCTTCAGTTTCTCGTAGAGCTCCTGGACAGCCTGGGCCACACGCATTTGGAAGCTGCACACTGTGCTTGTAGAGTAAACACTTGATCTGAGCCTTGCCAGGGCGAAACAAGCCCTCTTTGTTTCATAAAAGTTCACTGGATTTCTCTAAGGAATGTATTGTTGAGGAAGACAAGCGGACTGCTCTCTGCCAGCGCTGCAAGGATTAATCCAGGCATCACATGAGATGCTTCCCGAAGGCTGTGAAGCGTGACAGCTGGGATGACACTTACAGACCAAGCTGAAAATTAACTGTTTGAAATACAGACTGGAATTTGTACAGTCTTGAGGGGTGTCTGGCATCGCATTTTGGGGGAAAAAAAAAAAAAAAGCAGTTTGCTTTCTAGCAGATAAGGCGGTCCGTTGCCCAGTAATGCTTATAGCTGCAGTGCTGTGGTGCCCAGGGCATGGCTGTGCGAGCCTTGGTAGCACAGGGCTAGGACCTCAGCTGGCTCGTGGTACCCCTGCCCTGAGAGATTCCCCAGACAGGGCTCTTCTTGCTGGGGCTCGCTCCGTCCATGCTCCTGGACAGCACAAGTGGGACAGGGCAGGAGATGCTGCAAATCCCTGCAGCCCTCTCAGCCCACAGAGCCACCATGATGGACCCTGAGCAGAGCCACCTCCGTGGACATGGGCTGGGGGGACTCTTCTGTGAGGGGACGGGGGAAGACAACCACCCCCAGCTCCACTTCGGGACAGTGGGGAAAATGAGGTGGAAAAATTCTGCCATCATTTTTTGCTTGGCATCACTAGTTTTCTCCCTGGCTGCAAGCAGCTGGTTCCTCTCGGGCCAGTGGCTGGCATCGGATATGCCAAGGGCAGGGTTTAATCCCTGCTCCCACAGAAGAGAAGGGCTTCAAACAATAATTAAGGTAATAAAAAAATCAAGCTATTATAAACAAACTCTTGCCAAAAAAAATTAAGAGAATGTTTTCAAAAGTTAAAAGGACCTCCATTGAATGAAATCAGTAACTTAAAAAAAATAATAAGGCTGGTCAAACTGCAGAGCACACCCCTTAAATCTACATGCTTATAAATTCTGAAGCATGTTTTATCAGCGCTATAGGGAGCCCAGTTAATGTGAGTCCCATGCTGACCGCTGTTTGGATGCTGCTGCTGCACGAAGGATGTGTCAGGGGTCAGGTACTGTGCCTTACGCTGCTCAGCGATACCTCCCTCTCTCTTGTGTTTTCCTCTAAAATCAGTATTAGCAAATTTTGTAACCTGTATCAAAGCCCACTCAAACCAGTAGACATCATGGGTGTTTCATAGGCTTGAAGGACTGAAGATGCCACCAAACATTTTAATTATTTCTTCTAAGGTAATGTAGAAAGCAAATGTATTGTATTTGAATGTATTGTATGAAAAAAATACATAATGATAACTAATGAATTTTCTTTAGCGCACTGGAGAGACTTTAGGCAAAATGACATATTGGAAGGGGACCTCAGCAAGCAGGTACGAGCATTTGGTAAAAGCTTGGTGAGCTGCCTACATACAGCAGGTTAGACAGAGCCTAGGTCAGAATTACTGCTCTGGACACACCAGCGTGAGCAGATCTGTTCCGTACAGCAAGGTGCTGGTCTGTGACTGGGTTTCTGTGCACTTTGGCAATAATATCAATCAAGGGATGTAATAATTTGTAAGTAATTCAGAGCTAAGGAGTAACACAGTGGTCTTCACTGTGCAGATCTTCAGCTGGAACCCACGCAGTATATACACGCCCAAGGCAAAAGTAATTCCTAAGGGGCCACACACATTCAATTTTTACTTCAATAAGTGAAATACCGAAGGCGGTGACCTTCCGCTATGCTTTTCTGAGCTGGTCAGATAAAACACAAGAGGACATGCTGGAGTCCCCGTTAGATGATGATGGCAATTGTGTCAGTGTTACTCTCATTTTATGCAACTGCCCCAAGGACATTCAGATGCTTCACCCTTGGAAGCTGCTTTAAAATCATCCCTAGAACCACAGGAACTCAAGCCTGGTGAGCAGCACAGGTCAGAGCACACATTCCCTGCTGACGGGCTCCTGAGAAAGCTGTTGTAAAGCGTTTCCTCCAATAGCCTGAGACTGCGGGGTCACTGAAAACACATCAGTCACTCTAATAGTTGATATAATTACCTTTTGTCTTCCAAAGGGTTGTCCCTGAGGCCAATGAATGGGTAGAACAGATGTTTCGCAGCTCTGGGAGATGCTCGTTTTGGTGACGGCACAGGGGAAATCCTCCTGGACAAGGTGCAGTGCCGAGGGGGCAAAGCTTTCCTCTGCGCTCCCATAATGGATGGTGCATCCATCACTGTTTTCATCGGGAAGATGCCAGTGTCATCTGTGCAGATAACTTCTGGTTTAATGAACCTGATCAAGAATAATGATTTTATTGATATTTTACAGTTTATTGACTTCAGCAATAAATAGGATCTTACACACATCTGCCAGACTGAGATTCCGCTGCTCAGTGGAAGGGAATCAAACTACCAAGGGAACCAAAATCATTGTCAAGCTCTTCAAGACATCCTCAAACTATTCCCCTGCGTTTCAGCAAATACTTTTTAAGAGAATACTGTAACCCATGCATTAGCCTCCACACTTAAAATCTTTAAATAATAACCTCTAAGGAACAGAACAGTTACATTTCCTTTTTTTGTAGAGTATAATGCCTTTCGGAGGTGTATTCATCTATCCATTTCCATTACTTCCTAGCTAAAGAATTAATTCTACTGATTGTTCATAAGAATCATTGAGAAACTAACTAGCAATTTCTTCATGTGATGTAGAAAAACATCTTTCATGAGACATATTTTACACATTGTATGTGCAAAATACATACCACTATGCATTTAAAAATATAAATAAGCTTATAAGGACAAAATTTCAATATACCAAGAGTTGAGTTTGGGAGATTTTTTTTTTCTGTCAGGGTGGGTAAACAGATAATTTCTGCTCATTTTCATGTAGTGCGAGTTGTTCAAAATGTGAGCTTTGTCACTCTTCTTTCTTTTTTTTTTTTTTCTCCAGCTCCTTTGATGTCTGAAGTTCCTGGTAATTTTAATCTCCTATATACCTTAATTTAAAAGACCTCATTCACGGAGATCTTTTAAATACCTCCAGGGATGGTGAACCCACCACTTCCATGGGCAGCCTGTTCCAGTGCTTGATAACCATTTTGGTGAATAAATTTTTCCTAATATCCATCCTAAACCTCCCCTGGCACAATTTGAGGCCGTTTCCTCTTGTCCTATGGCCTGCTGCTTGGGAGCAGAGACCAGCCCCCCCTGGCTACCCCCTCCTTTCAGGGAGCTGCAGAGAGCGAGAAGGTCTCCCCTCAGCCCCCTTTTCTCCAGGCTGAACACCCCCAGCTCCCTCAGCCGCTCCTCACCAGACTTGTGCCCCAGACCCCTCACCAGCTCCCTTGCCCTCCTCTGGACACGCTCCAGCACCTTGATGTTGGATGTGACTTCCCTTTACAATAGGGAAGTCCAGGTAGGGACCAGTGTAGTCCAGGTACCAGAGGAGCAACTTTTCTATTCTGTTAGGGCTTAACAGAGAATAAAGTCAAGAAATTCCCCAAATCGCATCCGTCTAAACATTAAATTGGAATAGATTAGGCTTTGCTTTGTATATACAGAATTACACGAAAGTTCACATCTAATGTTTACTCGGAGGAGTACTGCTGTGGATCCTGTGCTACAGTGGGTGAGCTACAGAAGTTGTTTGCAACCAGTAGGTTTGTGCATGCTGTATCATCTTCAGAAGATGTCACCTTTACTCACAGCCCAAGAAAGATTGTCAAGGATGATGTGCAGTGCAGAGGGAATATGAACTACCTGTGGGAACGTTCTTACAGGGGGTGGTATAGAGAAGTGCGACAGCCACCATGATGCCAGTGTCATTTTCTTGTGTACACACTAATAGCCTTGCTTTATAAAGACGAGTCACAATTAATTTTTAATTTTCTCGAATTAAAAAGTGCTCCCATGAACTAGAAAACCCTTTTCTCAAGAGCATTATGGGTCTCTTGCCAGTAATAAGGCTCTTTCCTAGACAGAGAATTTATCTTTTTTAAAAAATCAATATTTGTCATTGCAAACTTCCGCCCAGCTAAGATTCAAAAACTTTTAGGGCATTTTAGTCTTTGTCACTCAGAGTACATCCAATGCTTTTATACTATTATCACATTATTTTAATAATCTGTATTAACCAACTCTATTTGCTTATTACCAAGACTAGGAAGAAGAACTAAAAAGCAATCCCAAGGTACATTCTGTCCTTACAGAACCAACAAGATTTCACGCAGGAGACTTTTCATGAATTTAAGGTGTTAATCCCACATGTCTCACCTTGACAAAGCACGAACTGAATTCCTGAAGACCATTTATTTGAGTGAGATCATCAGGATAAAACAAATCCAAAGGTTTAGAGTTGCGACTCTTGTGCAGCCAAGGGGCAGGGAGCAAGAGAAAGAACCAGGGCTCTGGTGCCATGCTCAGACTTCTGGCCATTCTAGGTCCTCACCCAAATTTAAACCTGGCAACGTTTTTTTAATATCTGTCAGATGGTGAAAAAGTTGCAAAGTCTTCTCCTGCCCTCCACTGATTTTCAAGTTGCTAGCAAGGAAAGTCATCTCATAATCTCATGTTTCATCATTTTTGCCACCGTCAGAACACACGTATTACAAAGAGCTCAATTAGCCAGCTGTTGAACACTTTCTGAAACTAAAATAGATTTTGCAAAGAAAGATGAAGTACTATCATAAAATCATAGAATATCTCGAGTTGGAAGGGATCCATAAGGATCATCGAGTCCACCTCCCTGCTCCTCGCAGGGCTGCCTAGAACAAAACCCAATGACTAAGAGCCTCCTCCAGATGCTCCTTGAACTCTAACAGGCTTGGTGCCATGACCACTTCCCTGGGGACCCTGTTCCAGTGACCAACCACCCTCTCAGTGAAGAACCTGTTCTAAAAATATAGCTAATTTTACAAAAACTGTGATTGCTAAAAATTGTATTTTGTCTATTTCCTCCTCTCACAGCTCCTATGGGAATTGAAATACCTGGCAATTTAAATTTCATAGTTATTTAACCATTTCTACCTTGAAATAATTTTCCCTAGAATAAGCAACTTCCTGTGTAAATTATTTCCAATTTATGTCTTATTTAGTTTCTTCAATAGTTTACGCATGAGAAGAATTTCTTAAAATGTAGCATATTTTGACAGTGAAAGCAGTAATACTGGTTTACATAGCTTTCACGAGGCTTACCATGGATTTTTAATCTTTAAGGAGTGAAACTGAAATATGTCTCTGGTTTGCCAGAGTACTGAAAGGATGGGACTTTTTGTCTGCGAAAAACTTCTTCATTGGACCAGGCTTCTGAAAGTCCAAAGTCTTAAAAAAGAAAAGGCACTGCGTAAAACAGCATTTTTCATTTTATCTGTTGGGTAGAGTTACCTTACCAAAAGAAATCTAAGACTTTTTTTTGCACTTTCTAATGAAACTCAAAGTGATATTAAAGTGCAAGGAGAAAAGAGAATTTAGTTATTAGGAAGTCATAGAATCATAGAATGGTTTAGGTTAGAAAGGGCCTCAAAGTTCGTCTGGTTCCAAACCCCCTGCCTTGGACACTAGACCAGGTTGCTCAAAGCCCCGTGCAACCTGGCCTTGGACACCTCCGGGGATGGGGGGAACACTGGTGGTGCTTTGCCTTGATTAAACTCATCTCTTGGTCACACTTGTCTCCATGAGTAAAACCTTGATTTTGCTCTACTGATGTTAATACTTCATTGTGAGTATATCAATAGATAAATAGCCACTAGCATTTATCTGACATAGGTAATTTCTTTCACTACTATTAATTTCATAACCAGTATTCAGGTGGGAATGAAAACCTGATTTAGGTAGCTGTGAACACCTGCCTGGCCCAAGCAGGGGATCTTTGGTTCACACGACGACCCAGGAAACACCAAGTGATTACAAATTGCCCAACAATCACACTAGGTCTGCTGGCACTAATCAAATTGCTCTCTCCACCTTCCCTGCAGAGGAAAGGCCAGGAGAGAATCCAATAGCGACCACGATATACTGGATCAGCTCCAGAACTACTCCATGATTTTAACTTAGCAGTTTGACAGCCTACAATGGCTTACCTCTTTCACTCTTCTCTTTCACAGGAGTATCCATGAGGTTGATAAACAGTCGAAACAGATGTGAAGGTCGCATCAAAGCTTATTACAAAGGAAGCTGGGGGACAGTCTGTGATGACTTATGGGACATAAATGATGCGCAGATCTTTTGCAGAGAGCTGGGATGTGGAAAATCTCCCTGCACTAGGAAATGCACATTTCATTCCAGGATCAAGGAATATTTTCCTAGATGATGGGCAGCACCGCAGAAATGGATCCTACCTGTGGGAATGCTCTCATACAGGATGGTCAGCACATCACTGTGGGCACAGAGAAGATGCCAGTGTGCTTTGCTCAGCTATATTTGGTACGGTTTTATTTATGTAAAATTGTGAATTGTGTAAATTGCAAAAGCTAATCAACAGCCTGAGACATGGCTTATAGCAACAAAGCCAGCAGAGCTGTCAGGGTGTGACACAAGAGAAGCACAGTGAAGGCAGAAGTTAATTGAGCCCAATTGCCTCCTTCTGCTCTCCTCCACAAGCCTCAGAGGTGGTTACTGGGAGCAAGAGGTGGTGTTGCACCCGAGGAAAGGTCTTCTGGTCGGGGATGCCCAGAAGATGCTACTAGTGGCGAGTCAGCCACATTGATGGGAGTGTAGAAAGGAGATGTGTTATGTTTTGTGCAAGATACTGGAGGAAGAAGTGGCTTAGTAAACACTTCACACTTCGGATTTCACAGGGGTGTTACTCCCATAATTATTCTAAGGAAATCAGATACCACCAGCTATAGAACAGATTTCCAGATTCCTGGGAGTGTGTTCAAACTGAACCCTTCCTGTACCTCTGCAGAACATGATTTTTAACTAGAGTTTGGGTTGTTTGGGTTTCATGTTAACTTAGAAGGCATTCCTAAAGAATAAACACTAGCTCTGACTTTTCAACACAAGTTAAAATGTTTGTCTTGATTAAGACGGTTAAAGATGGATTATAAAGAAGGAACTTAGTTTTAGAACAAGAAATACAATCCACAGCTTCTAGAGGAGGCAGGACATCTGCTAAGGCTCCTCACTGCTTGCAGAGAGCAGACTGAGGTACAAAGTTCTCGTCAGTAACATTTTGGTACCACAAAGATCTGTTGTAGCATTCGTGCTGCTGCTGGCAATTAATTAATTAATGTTTTTTTCTGAAATACAACCAAAGCTGCTAAGATAACAATTTTCATGTTGTTCATATTTTCACATTCCTAATCCACGGCTTCTAGAGGAGACAGGACATCTCCTGAGTCTTATAATTTCTTTAAATGATTGTTCTAAAAACAGGGTATTTACTGGTAAATATGTTTTGCTTTTGTTTGACGTAAAGGGAAAAAGACACCACTTATTCAAAGAGGATGGAAAAGTGCCACAGTATAGTTCATGAAATTACATAGATGATTATAGAGGACTCAAATGCTGGGAAAACACCTTGGAAAAGGGTGTAAAGGGTGTAAGGTGTGCAGTTCAGAACTTAACACTGAACGAAAATCAGACTCCCTCAGCCTACCTCAGTGCTCAGCAAATCACATTGCAAACAGATGAAAATCTTGGACACACTGTCAGAAATTCATCACAGAAGGGCACAGTGTCCCCCACACGTGCCCGCTTAGACTCTCTATAAGTGGTTCTCGGGGAACACAGCCTTCCGGAAAATGTTGTGTTACTCCAAAGATTCGCTGAACCTGCGTAGAGCAAATGGCCACTTCTGTCCTTCCTACAAAAATCCGGTCTCTGTACCTTATTGTTTAATTATGGTGCAAGTACAACGTAACATCAGAGGGATGTTTGCCTGGTCCAAGTACCACGTCAGGCTGCATGAATGGCCCTTTTCTGCAGAATAGCTGTTTCTCAAGTCTTGTCCATCTTGCAACACAGACCTGCACTTGGCAGAAGTGTAGGGTTACAGTCAGGGCAGGGTGTAATTTATTTCTGCTCTGTCTTTGCTAAAAATATCTCTGTAGCTGAAGAATGGCAGAAAGGGAAACGAGAGATGTCTTGAAACTTTTACAAAGGACACTGGGGAACAACCTGCCATGATTTATGCTAAGCACCAGTATAGGTTAGGGGTGGACCTGCTGGGAAGTAGCTCTGAGGAGAAGGATCTGGAGGTCCTGGTAGACAGTAAATTATCCATGAGCCAACAATGTGCCCTTGTTGCCAAAAAGGCCAACGGAATCCTGGGCTGCATGGGGAAGAGTGTGGCCAGCAGGTCGAAGGAGGTCATTCTCCCCCTCTCCTCTGCACTGGTGAGGCCACAACTGGAATACTGTGTCCAGTTTTGGGCTCCCCAGTTCAAGAGGGACAGGGAACTGCTGGAGCGAGTCCAGCGAAGGGCAACCAGGATGATTGAGGGACTGGAGCATCTCCCTTATGAGGAAAGGCTGAAGGAGCTGGGACTCTTTAGCCTGGAGAAGAGAAGGCCGAGGGGAGACCT
>VXBH01006671.1:39193-107492 GCA_013400035.1 Rynchops niger
GGAGTTGGACTAGATGATCTCTAGAGGTCCCTTCCAACTCTGAAGATTCTGTGATTTCTGGGATATGAGTGATGCTCAGGTCACCTGGAGACAGCCCACCAGGAGCTGCTCAGTTTAGGGAAGGCTCTGGAGTTATTGCCCCGGATGATGTGCAGTGCTGAGGGAATTAAGTTTATCTGTGTCAATGCTCCCACAATGGATAGTCAAGACGTAACTGTGGACACAATGAAGATGCCAATGTCTGCTCAGGTACCTGCTGCTGTATTTTTTTCATTCTGAGAATTTCTCATGCCTTTTTACCTTAGCTAACAGTGCTGTTTGTTCACGTCAAAACACTCTTCAGAAAACAATATATTTATATAAATCTTCCTTGCAGTAATCTCACCTTATATGCTTTCTGTTGGAAATCCAGCAGTCTTTTGCTTTAATTCTCTCCTCAGGCTTGGAAACAATCAGGTATTCAAATAAACTGAAAATAAACCCGATTATATGCAAATTGATCCAGTAGAAACATTTTCATGACTAGAGATTCAGCCCAATCCACGCTAATACGTGGAGGTAGGATAGTCAGAAATGTTTTCCATACATACCTAAGGCACATGTATTGACTGATGTGGTTATAAAATACCATCAATAAGTAATAAATGCTTCCATTGCGTAACATTGATTACTACTCATCTTTCTTTTTTCCATACCAAGTCATTGACTAAAATGTTGCAGTTAAGTAGAATATTTGCTTTTTCATATAGTGCCGGTAATGCCCGTCAGAGAGCCCGGTCAGGCCTTGTCAGCCCCTCACACCCATCACCACCACCCAGCGCTGTTCCCCAGGGCAGACGGGTGCATGGGGCAGGAGAAGGTGCCACTCCAAGGTAGAATCATAGAATCATTTAGTTTGGCAGGGACCTTTAAGATCACCGAGTCCAACCATCAACCTCACACTGACAAAAACCACCACTAAACCATGTCCCTCAGCACCACGTCTGCCCGGCTTTTAAATACCTCCAGGGATGGTGATTGCACCACTTCCCTGGGCAGCCAGTTCCAATGTTTGGTAACCCTTTTGGTGAAGAATTTTTTCCTAATATCCAATCTAAACCTCCCCTGGTGCAACTTGAGGCCATTTCCTCTTGTCCTATGGCTTGTTACCTGGGAGAAGGGACTGACCCCACATGGCTACAGCCTCCTTTCAGGTAGTCCCACTGAAGCACTCCTTGCTGATCCCTCAGCAGCTCCCCTACCTATTGCATATGTGTTTGCGCAGCCTTACATGTGCAAGCCTGCACTAGGAAAAATACAATAATGATCTACGTATCTCTTTTATGTGCACTTTTTTTCTCTTACATCCAAGCCGCTGAGGACTCATGCAGGGAGGAAAGCTCTCCTAATTAATTGATGTAGTTAGACTGATTGTTTCTTGTTGCTTATTTTTGCTACTAATTCATCTTTCCTATTTTGTTAATTTTTCATTTCATCATCTTTCATTAGCAACTAATAAAACAAAGCTAGGTCAGCATCAGTTCTATTTACCATTATTATTTCCAGTAAGTACATATCAAAATTTGATGCAGCTTTGCACCTACGCCCAGCATATTCAGTAACAGCTACCTTGTGAATCAAGACCCAGAGCATTGCTACATTCATTTCCCAAGGAAAATCAAAGTGTCAGACCATTTCTTTTTGCTCCCTCAGAGGTGCCATTGAGGCAGGAACCACGCAAGGGCCCTACTGAAGTCCTTCACTAGGACTATAAAATGGCATAAAAAAATCCTCCAGTTTCATGCAGGCACAATTCCCGGTGTTTTCTCCAGAGAAGCATTTGTGAACTTCCCTCATCAATTTTTTTTTTCCTTAATTGAATACTACTCATGAGAAGGAGGGTCAGAAGGAGTGAATAAATTGAAATCAGTGGAAACATCGTCTCAGGGTACTGCTCCTCCTCTTCTGTGACCTGAGCTTTGATGACTTTGATCTGGGAGCTGATTGGGCTGGGGTTTGCCCATTTATGTGCTAGGTTTTGTGTTGCGTATTGATTATTCATACTTAGAGATGACTCTGAATGAAAATCCTCAGAAATTTTCACGGTTTCCTCAAACTCTCAAGAGATAAAAGTTCTAAATAGAAATGTAGCTTTCATAAATGGATCTTATTTCTTGAATGAACCAAACTGATAAAGTTAGCATTTGGTTAGACTTCAGTCGTCAATACCTGTTTCTTACTGCATTAATTCTACTATCAAAATCCAGGTAAAAGACATTTAAAGGCAGTATTAGTCACATCTCAATCCCTAACACCCGCAATGCACTAGAAGGACACTTCCATTTTCATAATAGCAAAGGCTTAAAGGGTGCTGGAGACAGTCACTGGCAGTCACCTTGTGTGACCCCTACGCATGGCACTTGCTGAGATTGAAGGTATTTGCTAGAACCTGAGAAAAACCTCTTTATTAAGTCTATACCATTGTCCAGGTGAACATGAAAAGCAGGAAAAGCTGCAAGAACGCAGCAGACGCCAAGATAAGCAACCTGTGTGGACACAAAGCCTTAGCTGGGTAACAGGATGAAATGACCTGTCCTACTGTGTGCAGAGCCAAGACCACCGATACCCATTTACAGTGGCATAGCCTTCATCTCTGACAAAGATTTTCCCTCGCAAGACTCATGGGGGTGAACTGGGGCTCCCAGGCGTTGGATGGTGACAAGCCAATTCTCCTCTGGGACCGGGAAGCACAGACCCAGGACTCAATATTCTGTTTTGTCCACAAAAGATGGCTTCACATGTACAGTTTCCACTTTGCATTACCAATATATTCACCGTGAATGTGAGGAACCTACCAGGGATGTGATTCGTTTCACCTGGGCTTTGCCCTTTTCTCTACACATTCTTCAGCGTGCAAAAATCTCTTTCACTTCAGAACTTACCAGGGTTGAATTTAGTGGAATGGCTGACAGAAAGAAAACATGGAAAAAGAATGAATTCAAAGAATTAAATTATAAATGAGAATATGTCCCAACAGGGAAGCAACTATTGGGGCCATACACAACTTCATACCTGTGGCATGGGTAACAGCAGCAGTGACCATGCAACATCCTGGGCCTTAATAGGAGCAAGCAACCAGGCACATCCCCAGGGTCTCCAAACCTCCACAGAATATTGCCTTTCCAAACGTAAATCACACCACAAAGCTGTACAACAGCTGTTTGTCATCCTTTGCTGCACAGACATTGCACCCAGCCCCCTGCTAACCTCAGGCGTGCAGAGATAGGTGTGGACACAGGAGCAAGGACTGCTGTTATGGGGTAATTTCTGCTGCCCTTCAGGTGGCAGGGACTGGGGCTGGGAAAAGCAGATAAAAAGTAACCTTTGGCTCCCCTGCTTGCTCGCTTTGCCTGTTGCATCTTTTCTACCTTGCCACTCTTTGACAATGTACTATTTTACCCCCATGTTCAGTCCCCCTTTTTTTTTCAAAGTAGAAAAAATAAGGAACCTTCATTTGTATGTACATCTTGAAGGCCTCCAAAGTGCCTCTGAAGCTGGTCGTTCTTCTCTGCTTTTAGAAACAAAAGCTACAACTGATTAAACAATGCATGACATTTCTTCCCTCAGCAATTCTATGATTCTATGATGTTTTGGCTTGTCCTTATTATATTTAACTAAATCATTTTTCACCATGCTTCAAAATACACTACTTTTTAAACATCTATGCAGGTCCTTACCAATGGTGTTTCATGACCTGAGAGAAATATTGCCCTTGTCTCCCCAGGTCAGCCCTGAAGGATCAGACAAGTTCATTTGTGTGAGGATCCAAGCTGCGGCAGGCTGCTCCATCGGCCCCACTAGCTGAGAGCTGCCAGGGCTGTTTCTGTAGGGCACCACAAACACCTTCATTATGTCAGGGCACCACAAACACCTTCACTATGTCAGGGCACTAAATATGACCATTACCAGGCTGTTAGGAACACGACAGGTTCAGCAAAAACCAGCATTTGTTGCATAAGAAATGTTCTCAAAAGCGCAGTAAGGATATTTAAAGAAATAACAAATACATTATTATAGCATGAAAAAAAAGTGCACCTTTTCGTGAGTTCACACATGCCAGTATTTTCTTTTTTTCAGGGAAGAAGAAATACAGATAAGTATTTGTATAAAAAGTGCACGTACAGGAGCAAGGCAGTTGGCCCTAGTTTATTCCTTTGAAGATATTTCGATGGAGCTCTTTACAAACATTAGATATGAAAGCTATCAGGTGTCATGATTTATAACCTCATTAAGTGATAAGGAGTGAAGAACTGCAAGGGAAGATGAAATAGATGGATGCCTGAGGTGGGCCTCGCCATTTGAGCAGAGACATCTCCTCCAACCTTGGCAGAAGACAGGTGAGGAATGACAACGACTGTCCTGCTGTTTGTAGCTGTCTTATACATACGTTTATTTTCACCTCTGCTTACTTTTAAAGGTATTTGCCAAAGTGGAGTCCTCTTTGTAGACCCCACAAAAGCACTGTGTTGTTAGACCATCTTACCCAGAGACGTGCTTGCTCCCTAAGGACAGTGCCTTGCTGCCCTCCAGTGGTGGAAGCCTCTAGACCAGCCTTGCATTATCCCATTGCTTTTAGCCCCTTAGACTACGTTAGACTCAGATCCTTATGTAAATTATAACAGTAATTTTCCATGAAAATTAGATGTTTAAATACCTTTGGTGAGCTTACTTTTTTTTTTTTAATGCTGGAGAAGTTGTCCGGTCAGAGCTGCAGAGCAGCATGACTTCAGGGGAACTTGCCCCTTAGCATAAGGTGTCCTATGGACAATATGTCACATATACAAATATATGTACCGCTGCGTGTACAGACCTCTGTGTGTTCATATTTCACAATACAAAATACACACTGAAATTCCTATGTAGTTTGAAAAAGCTATAAAAAGGTATTTCCAGGGAGGGGCAGTTTTGCCAGTGCAGCAAAACTTCACTCCGTGAAGAAAGCATAAAACTATTTCATTATAGACAAATGCTGTTTGTTTTCCATGAGCGAATGTCAATAGATTTGTTTCAGAAGATGTTCTGGGAAACAGCTTTGCTAGTCCACGGCCATAAAGGTCAGTCCTACTGTCTTCACTGCTGCTAGATTAGAGTTATTTGGACAGAAATATATTGATAAGGATCTACCATAAATCCACTTAGTCACTTCAGTAAATGACATTGAATTAAAGTAATCCCCACAAGGAACTAGGAGTTTAGATACCTGACATGACTAGTTTTGCTCAAGAGGTTATTGTGAAGGTAAGAGCATGGATATCTAGACAGATATCATGCATCGTAGTGTGTTAAGAAAATAAGAAAAGCATTTACGTTCATTTCTAAATCAGCTAAGAAAATTTAGCTTTGCTTTTTTTCTCACTCTAGTTGAGACCCATCTTCTCTATGGATCTCTATACCTGCCAGTATAGAGTCAGGTAGAGCTGGAGGCATCCTTTGGGGTGTCGACGCCACCACCACATGCCAGGGAGAAACCTGTGTGGCTGAAGGCATCCTGCTGGATCCATGGCTTTGCTGGAGGCAAATCTTTTCCACTTGTATACCATGGCCTTTCTAGGTAGGATCCCCTTTTTTCATGCAAGTCATCTACACTGAAAAGATACTACAAAGACAGGTGGCAAAGGACAGTCTCCAGCATGACCTGTTGTATATTTCCTCTTCACAATGACTTTTTTTCATGCTTTCTCCTAGGCCTTCATTAATTTGTATTTATACTGGCACTACAGTATCTTCTGCCTCTCATCCTGTGATCACATATCTCTTAGCAGTAGAATAAAAATCTGTTTCTTGTTTTTCCCCTTCACCTGAACAAGTACGCTGTGCCTCGATCTTTTTGTGTAATATCTCACAGATACAAAATCGTGTCTCATAGGTCCTGACAGACAAAGGCTCCCGTTCCTTAGGCTCCGTGCAGTCTATGTTTATGAGGGATGTAACCCACAGGACTCACAGAGAGTATGTGTGATTGTCCTTTGGAGACAAGGGGAGAATCTCAGCCTAGTTTGGTCAGAAACATACCAGCTGTGAAACTGGTAGATGGAGAGCAGGACTATGGAGTCTTCGTCTTGTTCAGCATTTATAGTACTGTAACAAGGGGACTAAATCCCTTTGGCAACCTCGTGGCTCGTAAAGATCATTTAGATTTTCCCTACCGTGCTCCATCAGCGCTCACCATTTTCTTGGGGACCACAGCAAGTCAGCGTAGATCACTGCACAGGGCCCCATGACTTCACACTATACTGGACTTCTCCAGAACAGGGCATGGTAGCTGGTCATGCCCCTCTGTTTTAACACACAGATTCCTTGACTTGCACAGTTTTAGCTTAATTTAGCACCTCCTGGCACTGTCTTGCTCCATTTCCTTGGTTGCTGTAGTTCAGCAACCTGAACTTACTTATTATAGTCCCCACTTATTTATCCCCAAAGCAGTTCTTCTTACACAACCATGCCTTGGCCAGTATCTCTTACAGCTGTTTTATTGCTCTGCAAGTGAGAGAGAGACAACTGCAGATCTGAAACGTGCTGGAGGGATCTAGTCCCAGGTTAAAGAGGTGTCAGAGAAATATGAAAAAGCATAGAAACAGCTTCTTACAGGAGTAATTTGTAGCACACAGAGAGATATTGGTTGAGACTTTCCTGACACTTTCAGGATGCTAATCTCCTTTTGGCACAACTCTTGCACCAATTTAATCTGGTTTAGTATGGCTGTAAATTGGAAACCAACTTAACTGTGGTATGACAGTCCTTACCAAACAGCCTAATCTCCAAAAGTAAATCTCTGCTTCCTGGAACAACCACATCATCAACACAAAGGTGCCTGGGGAGTGTTTGGGAAGATCTTGGTAGTCAGTCCGGAACAGCGCTGTGATCTGGATCTACTTATCCGGATGTCTGGATGTACCCAGAGAAATGAAAATAGTCAGTAAATCACTTCCTTGGCATTGATCTGGAAGTTCAGGAAGAAAGATCAAATTGCACAGCACACACCTTTGCTGTAGACCACAACTCATTGAGTATAAATTCTGAAAGCGCATTGGGTTAGAACAGACAACCGCAATGAAAATGGACCTTCGAGTGAGTCTCACCTGGTTGCTTCTCTTAAGTACCTCTCTTCTATCTGAACCAGGTACTGTATCTAAATTTTTTTTCATGCTTGCAGGGAAATGTTACAGACAGAATTAGTTACTAATACAGACCAGCTTACTGGGAAGTGGTGCCAAAGAGTCTCCTAGAATATTGCTGACCAGCTTTGTACCATAAAATTGATGGTTTAATTTTTCTGCTAATTCAAAGATTCAGATCAAATCCACGGATTATATTTCAAAATATAAGATAGGAAGGTTATAGGCTAAAGAAGGCTGAAGAATATTTTCTTTGTTTCTCTTTTGTGAGTGGAATAGTTTGGGGAAGTTGTTCTCCAAACATTCTTATTCTAATATTCTAGTTTTGAATTTAAATCATCCTACACTGTACATTTGAAAGTGTAAAGAAAGAGAGAAAAAGAAACACAGAGCAGCCTGCCAGACACAGGTGGAAATATACTTTACTGCAGTGCCATGTTCCTTTGAATGTCAAAAAACAATAACGCCAAACCTTCCTTATAATCTTACTAGTTTGAATGAGATACTTTGATCATTAATTATCAGCGTGGGCACCATGAATAAGGTCTCGTCAATCCCTTACAAAAAGAGATAATTTCATAGAGTGTAGATTAAGGGGTTGGCAATATTGAATTATTTATAAGACAAGAGCAAAAGGCAGCCTAGAGGGAAGTTTAGCATCAAAGAGGACTAAGCTGCATTTCAAGAAGGTGGTCAAATCCCAGCACTTCAGCGACCCTATAATCTTTGTTCTTATTTAATAGGTTCACTGTTGTATTTGATTTGACCTGATGTACGCTTAATTAACTTTGACCTGAAAAATCATTTAAGATCCTGTCTTGCAAACCCAAGACTTTAGTATCACTAGAGTAAAAATCTGTGAAAGTGCATGTCTGAAGACCAAATGCCAATCTGAAAAAGGAAAAAAAATCCCCAAATGAAATTTCTCCTGATTTTAGTTATTGAAGCAGGCACAGCTCTTCAGAGCATGCTCATTCTGAAAGAGCAAGATATTCTTTTTAAAAGCTGCCATTTGAAAACATTGCTTTGACCCCTTGGCAGCATAAATCGTTTTTTTCCTTTCAGTGAATACAAGTAGATTTTCAAAGGTATTTATGTGACTAAAACTACACATTATCAAAACCACATGACCAGCCCACAGGGTTGTATCCTGTTTTGAAAGACCATTTCATCCCATGGTATTTGAACCATGATGCCGTGGTCTGGTTTAATCAAACATAAATTTTTAATTACCTTAAACAGTATATAGTATATTCTTCACTGTCAGACAAAGTTGGGGTTCCCACGCACACCGGAGGAGGCATTTGCAAAGATTTAAATCAATGTGCTGGGCTGCCAGCCAAAACAGCTGTCATGGTCTGCACAGACAAATGGTCCACAGCCTCCCCTGCTATTGTGGTCATCATGTATGGCAAAGGTAATTAACCATTTCCACTGCCCCGGTGAAACTGGGCAGAGCTCTGCTCCCGGAAGCCCATGTCTTCACTGGAGGTGAAGAATGTACGTCAGGATTTCTGAGGTCAGATCCCTTTGCTCTTTGTGCTGCCGTGAAATAAGGCCCTTCACAGTCGTCTTCCACTGAACTGTGAGGGAACGAACATGTCATTCCAGGCACAGGGAGGAACGGCAGAATTGCTTTGAAAATACACCGCATACCAACACTTACTGTATTTAACTCTGTATCAGCACATAGCTAAACATAAAATATAACTAAAATTGCTTATGTTACGCTCATGCTAATATCTTTTCTCATCTGCCACAGCAAATGCTTTCTGGTGGAACTCATCGGGAGGCTGGAAAAAATTTACAGACTGGATAAAAGACATATTTAGACCCAAAGGTAAGAGGGCGAGACATGCTCCTGAGTGAGAACACGCCTGACAGACCTGTAGAATTGCACGAGCCAGCTCTGGGTGAGCTGGTTATCTCACCAGCACAGCCAACGATAACCTACAGTGACGGATCAGGTCCCGCATGCAGCAGAGCCATGTGAACAGGCCTGAATTAACCACACCGATTTGGTTAATCATAGAATCACAGAATCATAGGGTTGGGAGGGACCTCTGGAGATCATCTAGTCCAACCCCCCTGCCAGAGCAGGGTCACCCAGAGCAGGTGGCACAGGAACACGTCCAGGCAGGTTTGGAATGTCTCCGGAGTCGGAGACTCCACCACTTCTCTGGGCAGCCTGTGCCAGGGCTCTGATCACGTGGCTAACCGTGGATTAACGGTTCAGCTCCCTGACCTGTACTGCTTTGCGCACTGCAGGCGTTCCCCAGTAAGCCCTGGGTACTGGGGACACAGAAACAGTGGGCAGCCCACCCCTGCACAGGTGGGGATGCAACCTTAGATGTAAGAAGTTTAGATATCCTGGGAATAAATAAATTGAGACATTTACCTGCCAACTTTTTCTTTTGTTCCAGAAAATCCACAACTGCGGCTGGCATCTGGAGGGGACCGATGCTCTGGGAGGGTTGAAGTGTACCATGAAGGCAAATGGGGGACAGTCTGCGATGATCACTTCGATCTGAACAGCGGCACTGTTGTATGCAGACAACTAGACTGTGGTCAAGTTGTTTCTGTCTTGGGATGGTCTTACTTTGGCTTTGGCAGAGAAAACATCCACCTGGATGACGTGAGGTGTAAAGGAACTGAATCTTACCTGTGGGACTGTCCGCACAGCGGCTGGGGCAAACATAACTGTGAACACAATGAGGACGTAGGCGTCATCTGTTCAGGTAAAAAAGAAAAAACATTATGCACTCTTAAAAATCTCTTTGGATTTTCCTGTTGACCATAAATGCAAGAAACAAGAGAGTAGAGCCTGGAAGTCACGTGGAGGCTCCTTGTGTTTTGGCTGGTCTGTTTGACCGAGGAGCAAAGGCCTTATCTGGACTTTGGTAAGGCCTTTGACACAGTCCCCCACAGCATTCTCCTGGAGAAGCTGGCGAATCTCTCCTGGAGAAGCATGGCGAATCATCACTCTTCGCTGGGTTAAAAACTGTCTGGATGGCCGTGCCCAGAGAGTTGGGATTAATGGGGTGAAATCCTCTTGGCGGCCGGTCACCAGTGGTGTCCCTCAGGGCTCAGTTTTGTGACCGGTTTTCTTTAATATCTTCATCGATGATCTGGATGAGGGGATTGAGTGCACCCTCAGTAAGTTTGCAGATGACACCAAACTAGGTGGGAGGGTTGATCTGCTTGAGGGTAGGAAGGCTCTACAGAGGGACCTGGACAGGCTGGATGGATGGGCCAAGGNNNGTGTCCAGAGGAGAGCTACCAGGCTGGTGAGGGGTCTGGAGACCAGGTCGTATGAGGAGAGGCTGAGGGAGCTGGGCATGTTTAGCTTGGAGGAGGCTGAGGGGAGACCTCATTGCCCTCTACAACTCCCTGAAAGGAGGGTGCAGAGAGGTGGGGGTTGGCCCCTTCTCCCAAGTGAATAATGACAGGACCAGAGGAAATGGTCTGAAGCTGGGGCAGGGGAGGTTTAGGTTAGATATTAGGAGGAATGACTTTACTGACAGAGTGGTCAGGCACTGGAACAGCCTACCCAGGGAGGGGGTTGAGTCACCATCCCTAGAGGAGTTTAAGAACCGTCTAGATGTGGCACTTGAGGGCATGCTCTAGTGGCAGAGACTGTAGGTTGTTTGGTTGGACTCGATGATCTCAAAGGTCCTTTCCAACCATGAAGATTCTATGATTCTATGACACCTGGACAAAATACCAAGACTGGTAGCAGCAAGCACTGAGTATGAAAATGGTGAAAAGAAGGTAGTTCAGGACCACTTTAGTCAACATCTGAGTACAGGCCATTCCCAAGATAAGAAAGGCAACCATTTAAGAGGAGAGAGAGACACACCCAGATGTGAACAAGGCATGTCTGAATTGAAAATAAAAATTAATACTTTTGTCATAAACATAACCAAAATAAAAGATTACATGGCTAGAAGCAGCCTATTTTGAAGCAATATAAATAACTGCACAATAAAAGTAAATTTTTTGCTTTTTTTTTAATGTTCACAAGTGTGGCACGCCCCATGGTAGCACCGACAGGTAAGGCAGGGTTTTTGAGACATAAGTCCATTAGCTCTTCACAGTCTCAGAGACTAATTTTTAAGTCAAAAATCATGTGATTACAGCTCCTTGGCAGACCGTACTCTAGAACGATGCATGCTCTGAATTACTAGTTATTGCTCCAAATTACTATTTAATCATCCACTGTAACATTATTTCTGTTCTTTGGATTGCTCCCAGGAATTGTATTTGCCACTCACCTACTACTAATTAGAGAAAACATAAGGTGAGCCTTAACGCTCCAGGTCTAAGTTTCTGACTCTTGTTTTTTTTACTGTTCCTGAAATAATCACTGCATCCCAGAAATCTTAAAGTACGGACATTGCTCATGTTTCCTGGGGTTTTTAAGTGTCGAGTTAATTACTAACGCTCTTCTCATAATACACAGTCATAGAGGAGCAGAGGCGAAAATGCAGTTTTCAATCATATGCAGCCCAGCAGTTCTCTAATAATTTATTTCCTCTAACTTCCAGAATCCTCAATGAATGTCAAAACTTCTACTTCTGCATCAACACTCTCCACAGACAGCACTGTTGTAACATCTACCACAGAACCCCCGACTTCTACTGACAAAGGCAAGGGGAAAAAAACACACTGCAAAATGTCATGTGTGGAAATTTTGAGCAATATATGCAATTTGTTTCGAGCAGACAGGAGGAACACCAGGAATTCAGTAAAAATATTTAATAACTCTGCATGTAATTAGCCTTGGAAGAGCCAGTGGCCAACACCATCTTCATTTTCATAGGAAAATGTGGCTGGAGGGAAAATGGGCATGTGATTAAGTCTTCCTGCATATACAATTACCAAGACTGTATGTATGTGTAGTGAGATCTTTACAATCACAGTTCACTGAGGCACTCTTACCTGGATATGTTCTTCACCTCCAATTCTTTTAATAATCTTGCTTGATTTTTACTGGTTCTTAAGTTAGTCCAAAGGTAGAATGGAAGTAAGGTGTGTTTATACCCTTCTGAGAGGTACACCAGTTGCACCAGTCTCCCAAGTTCACTTACAATTACTAATTGAGAGATGTTCTTCTGAGCCACATTACCGAAAGTAAGTAAGTAAGTCCAAAGAACTGACTTCCTTTTCCATGAAGCCTGAAGTATTAATGATTTCACGGATCCTTGAAATGTCATTTCTTTTCCGTGATGGTGATTCTGTTCAGTAACGTATTTCCCCACCCTCTAGACACCTCCTCAGACCCCTCCTCTGCGCCCAGCTCAACCTCAGCAGAGACTGAGACAACGCCTGCTCAAGAGACCTTGACAACCCTCGAGGAGAGTGAGTCACTTCCAAAGCCTAAGAAAAATCTCATTCTTTATTTCCTCTAACTATGGTCACTTTGCATCTTTCCAAATGACTAATGCATCTCTAGTAGTAAAAGAATGCAGTCAGAAATATCTATTATCTTTATCATTAAATATTAAAAGAAGGTGAAAGTCTTTTTTTTAGCAAAAATAAAGGGCTATGCACTGACTCACTGTCTTGCAAAGCCCAAATCTACTTACTTCGATCAAGATTTCAGTTCACATGTCCACTCTTAATTGCTGCCCATCTCTCTTTTTTATTTTTTATCTTTTATCTTTCTCTTGGCCTCAGTTACAACTTCTGCCTCCACTGTTGTCACAGAGGAAAGTGCTACATCAGCACCTTTTTGCAAGTGCTATCTGAAAGAAATATTCTGTTAATTTTGGGTTTTGAGATGGATTAAGATATGACCATGCAAATCTGTAAAATATTCATAATGGACAAGTAGGAATTAAACATCTCTGTGAAGGAGCAACCCCCTTACAACACCTTCACTTTAAAAATATCAGGCTGTCAGGACATATCAGCAATATATATATATGTAATGAGTAACACCTCTGAGCCTGTAGCTATAAATACTACACTCAGAGTTTTGTAAAGCACAAGTGTCCAGACCATTGTGATTTTGTGTGTCCAAGATATACAAAGACTCCAGAAACATTAAGGAGCACACCTCCCTCGGCTGGACCTCTGCTTTGCCAGTTATTTAGCAGACTGATAATGCAGTTTTTTATCAAGCCTGAGACCTAAAGCAAGTCACAAGCTCCTCAAATCACACTTGTGTTTTTAATTGCTACTTGCAACCATTTCCTTTCTCACCCTTACAGCCTCCTCTAGTAGCACAGATACCTCTCTTGCTTCCACCACTGTCCCAGAGGAATCAGAAACCCTGACTACGCTGCAGACAGGTAAAGGGCATTTGCACAACATGCGGCATGATAGAAAAATGTGGTTATAAATTTTGGTTAGGAGGGAACAGCAGTGGAGATGCCAAGAAATGTAAAATCACCATCTCTTGGTTCAACTAATGCTTCTCTATGAACCTGACGTGCTTGGTACCAACACGCTGGCTTTCTGGCAGCATGGCCAGGCTGTCACTAACACTACTCGGGACCTGCAAACGCTGTATGCAAAGCCTGCTTCAAGGGAAGCTGAATAGCGCAGAATTCGAACCACAGAATCTGAAGGAAATCGTTATCTTTATTTTTATTTTTTTGAGGAGCCTGACTCAGGATAAAAGCCACTCAGTCCATGTTTCTCACCATTTCTAACATCACCCAACATCTGGATCCTAAGCAGTTTATAAGCCTCCAGGTTTGGGATTTCTTATCAAACCAGTCCAGGAGGAAGGGCAGGTCCTGTAATCCCTCTTGACGATTTCTCAGCCTCTCCCAAACTGTGGCCCAGGGTGCTGGGGATGAGAACTGGCTCTCCCTCCTGCCTCCCTCCCCTCTTTGCCACTTGCTAATAGTGATGCTCCACAGGGCAAGGAGATTCAGCAGAAAACGGCAGGAAAAACAGATGCTGTATTTCAGTGTCAGTCCTGATGGCCTCTCCCTCCTTTCTCCAATGACTACTGTACCCCTGGGAGAAAGATTTTCAGACAGATAAGCCAGGAACGGCTGTAATAAACATTTCCCTCTATACAACCAGAATGCCCTTTGTTATTTCCCTTCTTGAACCTCTTAATAAAGTTGACAGAACATGTCCCATTGCAGTTTTAGGAAAATATATGCCAAAAATGTTAGTGCCAAATGACAACACTCTGTTCTATTTTTGCTCCTCACGCTCCTTTTCTCGCTCTCGGTGAGAGAAGTCTGAAACCTTTTTGATGCCCTTTTGATGCAAAGCATTGTCAAGAAGATCCATGTCTGAGCCATGTCAGTGGATGTGGGAGACAGCTAAAACACAGAGTTCCTTTTCTACATAGCCTGAAGGCAAATAATTCATCAAGAGCTGAGTTCAGTCACACAGCCTTCCCTGAATGCTCTTTCCCTCTCATTTCCTTGTTTCTTCCTTCTCACAGCCTCTGAAAGTACTACAAGATCACACACTTCACCTCTCCCGCTTGGAGAAGCCGGTGATACATCAACTACAGAAAACCCTTCCACAGCTGCTAAAGTTCGTTTAAAATAGATTATATTGGAAGGATTATATTGGATTATATTTTATATTATATTATATTTTAGCTTGAAGAAGAGGAGACTGAGGGGAGACCTCATTGCCCTCTACAACNACAATAACTGTATCAAGTTTATGATCACTCAGCTGCTAAATAATTGTCTCAGTGAAGAAAAAATCCAGCTTCTAAACCCTTCATTCCTAAAATATTGGGCTGCCAATGTTTGGGAGATATGTAATCATGAACAATTTGGGACTTTAAGCTGCTTGTACTTTTTGCATAATTTAGGCATCGGCAAAATTGCCCAAGTATCAGTGCTTTTGTCTGGGCAAAAGTGGATACTTTACAGTGGAGACGACCTATGATTAAATCAGATTGTAAAATCTTCACCTTAAAGATTCAATAATCTTTGACAGTTCTTTCACAGTCCTAAAGACGGAGATGCCACCACCTGACACAATACAGAAGCTGGTTCTCTGTACTTTCTTACTCATCCCTGTTGGATTCTCTCAACAAGGAAATTGACGTTTCTCTCCAATAATATATTTCCTCAACTTTTTCACAGAGCCTTCAACACGCTTGTATTCCTCCTGCACATCCACTTCAATAAATGAAGAGACTGAGGCAGTACCTACACCACGAATCCTAAGCACAGCTTAAAAAGACAAAGTCAGGGTTGCAAAATCAATTTTCAGTCTAAGTGAGCTAAGGAAAAGCCATCCACTGTATGGAAAATGTATGCAATAAACTTTTAATAAAAAGGACTAAGAACATATTGCTTCATCCTCCGGCAGATAAAAAGCTTAAAAATCCGAATTTTAAATATTTATTTATCACGGTATTATGTGGTGATAAAGACTCAGGTAGAAGTACAAGGGGTAAGTCCATGTTTGTTCTCTGAAACAAAGCTTCCTGTATTTTCACACTTTTCTAGCAAAATGACAAATCCAGATAGTTTTAACCAAAAATTTAATTCTGTTTCCTATTCATGTTTGTTCGTTATTGTTCGTTTTTCCTACTGGCTTTTTCCTCACAGCTTCAACAAATTGTTCTGTCACAGGAACAGACGACTCGACCGCGTCCCCCCCAGTCACCACCAGTACTGAGCCATCAATCACTTCAGCACCACTGTCTACGCTGAGGGACGGTAAGGAACAGTCGGACACAACCTGTGTGCTGTGTGTTGTTTAGGAGCAAAAATGTCGGTGTCCTGCATCACTGTGCAAGGCACCATTTGGAGCTCAGAAAGTCCCTGAGCTGCCAACAGGAGGTGGCAAAGAGAGAAACTTGAGCAAAACTCGTACGCTTGTCCCCTTCACGTAACTCTCCTCAGCACCTCTTTGTGGTCCCCGTTGGGGAGGGGAAATTAATTTACACAGAGCTTTGGTCCAGCCCTTCTTCAGTGCTGCTCGTGCCACACGGTGAGTGCATACATCCCACCATTTCCCCACTGTCTTTGTTGGGGCAACTCTTATACTGGCATCTGTTTTGTAAGACACTTTGCAAATTTTCAATGAATGAGCTGTTTTAATCAATCTATGAAATAATTTCTTAGGTATTAAAAAAATCTTAAAATCAGAATTTCACCAGATAGGGCCATTTTGCATCATCCATCAGCTGAGCTGGGACCTTCTTATCCACCACATGCTGTCCTACCTTCTCTTCTAGTGAAGCAGAAGTTGATAGCACCGTAGGCTTTAAACTCCTATAAAAATCTCCACCAGGGGAGATGACTATGTGTACTTCGCCTCTGAACTTGACAGATATTTTCAAGACACACAAAAAAATGCGTTGGACACTATAGTCAAAGTCCTTTTATTGATGGACATTTTCTGTAGTGTCTACAGTTGCTGTTTTGGCTCTCTATGGACTCCAGGGAGCAGAGGAACTGGTCGCCATCCTCTTTAGAGCTCTCTTCAGAATAGTGAAAGACACTTCCCACATAAACTAAATTCATCTCTTTAAAGCTCTCCTCAGAGCTCATGATTTTCAAGCCTTCTTGATTCATTTATCCAAGCTCTCCCCATTATCTCTCTCTTTCTTAAATGTGCAATCACCTACTCGGCAGTCTCTTTAGCGCCGAGGAGAACAAGTAGCTCCCGTGTATCACCTGAGAGCAAGACTGAGACTGGGCTGTCTCACTGCAGTGTTAACATCACCAACTTCCAGTTTTCCCATGGTCCTTCCATGCCAGCTGAAAGGATGGTTTTGCTTCTGTGCCTTTGTTTTCCCTTGCCAATGAGCAGCCCATTCCACCTGCCTTTATTGAATTTCAGCTTGCTGATTTTTGACATTTACTCAGTTTATGAAGATCATTTTGAATTCTCATCGTGTCCTCCGGAGAGTGCACAGATCTTGCCTTTCCTTCTGCTGCTCTATCCATACTGTTCCTGTTTCAGCAGCAAGGGCTGAGGATCTCATTACGGTAGGGTCGCTGTGGCTGGCTGTTTAACACCCATACCATCTGTTAGCCCAAGATGCTGCATAACATGATAAGCAATTACCAAGGCAACTGATAATTCCTTTCTTTACAGCATTTTTTTAACATCGCTTGTCTTCTACAGCCTTATCTGTGCTGTCAGAAGTTCAGAGCTGTGACTCAATGCCAGTGGTAGCAGCACTGGAAAGTGTAATACAGATTTGCTTACTGCTCCACCCATTGACCTTATTTCGAACCATATTTTCACGTTCAAGATCTAGGATCTATCCACCCTAACTTCTACAAACATCTTCGGTACGAACAGACAAATCTTCAGCACAGTGAAGAAGAAATTTCAGTCAGTGTTTTTCTACCTTTTTCCTGCCAGACATTTCACTTTCAAAAGGACAGAAATGAAAACTTTCCTACTTTGAAGAGTGTCTTACAGAGCTTTGATCAGATTTTGCTGTGTTACTTACTCAGCCTGGGCTCTACTCCAGCTGAATGAAAGAAGTTGGCACTTCTTTGCACACATCAGTGAAACAGAGAAATGAACGTGGTCCCTCAAGATTTACTTTTATTCACTTGGCTTTCGGAAGTCGAACGTGAATTTCTTAAAGGAGTGATCTGTTGACTATTAGGAACTTATAGGCTTAAGGCTATAGGCAGGCTTAAGGAACTTAATACACGGTGCGTATATGGTTTCCTAAAAATACCTTCATTACTACGGAACTAGGTGCTTGTAACTATTAAGTGCTTTGCCTATGTCTACCCAACCAAGTATGTGAGCAAACAATTTCATCTATCTACGCATACTGTGTGTAACAGGGATGTTGTTCAGCAGTTAAAGAAGAAAAAAGGCTCATCTATAGTTCTAACTAACAGTATCATTACTTTCATTTGCACAAACTGTAGGTGAACTGTTATTTGGGTTAAAAGGTCAGGAAGACTAAGTGCTCCCTAACTCCTTTGATTATATTCTGCACTTAACTAAGCACAACGCTTTTACGTTGAAGAGACACAAATATCGATTATTTTGTTTTATTAATTTGCTGAAAGTAAAAAGTTGCCTTTCTGCTGTCTGTAGACACACCCACAAGAATACTTTAAAGATTATTGGGACTGTTACTTAATCAGTCCTTTATTTTCTGAAAAATTTCAGACTGATGTTCGTATTTCAGATTAATGAAATGCTTCATTTACTTAGAAACTTTAATAGGAAAGATTCCTGCCTCCCAAGAAAGACATTTTTAATATCAGCTGAATCACAACAAATTTATTTCTCCCTGTAATTTAAGTCAAGATCTGGATCTGGATATGGAATTTTTCATCTGCTTCTTTCTCACTACTCCCACCTGGATTTAGATAGTTAATGTAGTTCAATTCTTAAACTTTTTATTTAATGCCTTACACCATCACTGGTGAATACTCAATGCCAGGATCAACAGGTTAATTATCTTTTGTCGCAACTATTTTTTTTCTCCCTGAAATCGTGTTTGGCAGTCTTGTAGAAGTTTAGACCTTGATCTGGGGAGGTGGGCCAAGCACATGGCTGCTGACATTTCTTTACAGCCAAGTTTTGCAGAAGTAAATGATAAGCATGGTACTCGGATGGAAGGAGCTTTGATCATGGTCAGCAAAAAGGAATTAAGGGGAAAGAGAGTCCTAGGAAACATGGCCCTCATTCTGAACGGATGTGCATTAGTTGGTTACAAATGGCTGCCAGGTGACAGCAAAATGTCCCAAAATGAAAACCTCGTAATCACTGGCCCACCAAGGAGTAAGACAGGTGTGTATACTTGGTACAGTTTATGATGGCTACAAACTAGGAGGAACTCAATTATGTTGTCGGCGGTGTCTCTGATTTCTTTCTCTGAAAGAAAAATACACTCCAGGCCCATAAAACTAATTTGGAACTTCAGATCTCTAAAAGCTTTTCTCTCTGAAAGTGAGATAAATGTGTGGAGTATTCCGTAAGTACCCAGCTCTCAGAAATGAGCCTGGTCTGTAGAAATAGCTCTGCTACTATTCTGGGGAAATGATGCTGTGCCAACCATCTGTTATGCCAGAGAGTTAGCAAGGATGGGAAAAGAACCTGAAACAGGCATTATTTAAAGGAAGAAAAAACCCCTAAGCCCCAAACCATATCCCTTAGATTGCAAGGTGTCCCAGGAAAAGGTTGGCTCTGGGTAAAACCTGCGTCTTTGTTTTCTCTTCTGTCTTGCATCATCCCCTGCAGAAAGCACGACCCCTGAAGCCGCGGGTACGTACAACTTCAGCTTTAGTAGAACCAGTCTAAGGTTTGATCTGGGGAGTAAACTGCTGATTCCCTCCCCAGAGAGCAGCTCTGTGGAAAGAGACCTGGGAGTCATGGTGGACAACAGGTTGACCATAAGCCAGCAATGTACCCTTGTGGCCAAGAAGGCCAATGGCATCCTGGGGTGCATCAAGAACAGCGTGGCAAGCAGGTTGAGGGAGGTCATCTTCCACGGTTTCTCTGCCCAGGAGAGGCCTCATCTGGAGTACTGCATCCAGTTCTGGGCTCACTGGTTCAAGGACAGGGAACTGCTGGAGTGGGTACAGCAAAGGGTATGAAGATGATTAGTGGACTGGAACACCTCTCTTATGAAGAAAGGCTGAGGGATTTGGGTCTCTTCAGTCTGGAAAAAAGACGACGGAGGGGGGACCTTATCAACGCTTATAAATACTTAAAGGATGGCTGTCAGGAGGATGGGGCCAGGCTCTTTTCAGTGGTGCCCAGGGACAGGACAAGAGGTAACGGGCACAAACTTGAGCATAGGAAGTTCCACCTAAACATGAGGAGGAACTTCTTGCCTTTGAGGGCGGCAGAGTCCTGGCCAGGCTGCCCAGAGAGGTGGTGGAGTCTTCAACTCCGGAGACATTCCAAACCCGCCTGGACGCGTTCCTGTGCCACCTGCTCTGGGTGACCCTGCTCTGGCAGGGGTTGGACTAGATGATCACCAGAGGTCCCTTCCAACCCCTACTATTCTGTGATTCTGTGAAGCAGCAGGTAAGTACGACTTCAGTTTTAGTGGAACCGGTCTAAGGCTTGATCCGGGGAGTAAACTGCTGATCCCCCTCCCCATTAACAGTCCTTGCTTTGCCCACACAGTCATGGGACAGTTACTAAAGTGTGGCTTTTACTTTCTCTTGGACAGACACGACCGAGTGCACGACGGCTGAACAAACAGGTATTTATTTCTGATCATTTCTTGAACCGTGGTGAGAAGTTTACTAGTTTAGCATTTTTCATGCGAGTCAAAGAATCATTTAGGTTGGAAAAGACCCTTAAGTCATCAATGTATTTAAAACGTGGACAATGTTTAATTTCATGTTTTCTTTTCTCATAGGAACAACCTCATCTGCCCTGTCAGTCTTTCCAACTACGGAAGCAGCACCCGCTACCACTTGTAAGTAATGCAGTGTTACTCTGGTTTGACTCCTTAGTTGTCTATCAAAGTCATGATCTGATGATGTGCTGGCAGGACTCCCTGTCTCCATGGTGTGCATGATCTCATGGAGCTAGTAGTTAACTTCAGGGATAATTCCTTTGGCTTCCATATAAATCAAGGCATGGAAAATGCTCTTGGTATTGATATGGGAGAAATACCTGCACGGATGAGAGTACTGGGGAAAGGGAAACCACTGGGGCAGACACACCACACCAGTATAAATTCCAATTTGCACTGGATCATCCCATGCTGAGAAAGCCGGCCTCCCTGCACCTCCCAAAGCTGCCTCCCCTTTGCTGCACAAACCGAGCTGTGCCTCCTGCAGGGAGGCCTCGTTCAATGCCCACTGATGAAGCGGCGTCCAAATCGTTGTTTATCAAACACCGCCTGGGTCTCCAGCGCCTTTCACGTAGCAGGGCAGAAGCCTGTCGGAGGCCGTGGCAGAGGCAGCCTGCATGGGGATGAGTTTTCCCCCACTGAGGCTGCTCATCCTCCAGGCAGATTTTGCTGATGCCGGCCCCGGGCAGCTTCAGCATATTCCAGGTGCTGCGGCTGATCAACAGTCCAATGAGACCCGCAGATCTCCTGTGCTCGCAGTCCCTCACGTCCACCCAGTGCTGGGACAACAGCTAGCCTGTGCCTTTTTTTTCTCTCCTGTCTCGCAGCAGCCCCTGAAGAAAGCACGACCCCTGAAGCAGCAGGTAAGTACGACTTCAGTTTTAGTGGAACTGGTCTAAGGCTTGATCCGGAGAGTAAACTGCTGATTCCCTCCCCACTAACAGTCCTTGCTTTGCCCACACAGTCATGGAACGGTTACTAAAGCGTGGCTTTTACTTTCTCTTGGACAGCCACAACTGAGTCCACGACGGCTGAACAAACAGGTATTTATTTCTGATCATTTCTTGAACCGTGGTGAGCAGTTCACTATTTTTCACGTGAGTCATCAATGTATTTAAAACATGGACAATGTTTAATATCATGTTTTCTCTTTTCATGGGAACAACCTCATCTGCTCCATCAGTCTCTCCAACTACGGAAGCAGCACCCACTACCACGTGTAAGTAATGCAGCGTTACTCTGGTTTGACTCCTTAGTTCTCTGTCAAAGTCGTGATCTTGTTGGCAGGACTCCCTGTCTCCATGGTGTGCATGATCTCATGGAGCTAGTAGTTAACTTCTGGAATAATTCCTTTGGCTTCCATATAAATCAAGGCATGGAAAATGCTCTTGGTATTGATACGGGAGAAATGCCTCCACTGATGAAAGTACTAGGGAAAGGGAAACCACTGTGACAGAGACACTACACCAGTATAAGTTATATTAAGTCTCACATATATTTATAGATGTGTGTGTCTATATATATATATATAAGTATAATCCATATATATGTAAGTCTCACTCCTAGAAAGCCAGCCTCCCTGCACTTCCAAAGCTGCATTCCCATCGGAAGCCGAGTCAGTGGAAATCTTTCTGCCTTGTTCAGTGGTATTTGGTTTGAACTTTAGTTTTCTACAATGGGATTTATCTTTTGAAAAATCTGAATTGCAAGTTCTGCTCATTAATTGAAAATATTCTGCCTCATGCGGATGCTTAGGTAACAGACTAAGGTCTTCTTTTAAAGTCTGTCCCTATCAGCTACACATAGGTAAAAGGCACTCAGCTGCGTCAATAAAACATATGTCCTTGTGTTGACAAGATAGCGGAAATAACTTCAGATGCAAAGCATGCCTTTGAGCATGCGACTGGATGCCGACACAAAGGAATAAACAGAATGAAATTTTGTTCCCCTTAGTGCTAGTAATACGTCATCTTCAATGTTCAAGCTGTACACTTTCTTTCCAATATGACCTCTTTGTCCATGACAAGCCTGTTCCTCAGAACTCTTGCTACCAACATTTCCTAGTCTTAATGCATTCAGCTGATTACAATGTATATTAATTGATTACATACAAGCACACATTTTCCTCATTCAGTCTCACGTTTTTTTCTTTTTTTTTTTTTTTTTGTTATTAAAAGACCGTACAAAGCCAAGACTTACACCAAGACCTGTACACCCCACACCAGGAAAAGGCCAAGGTAAGGTATTCTCATTCTTTCCTCTTTTTAATGACTTCTCTTCCTAAGGTCAGTAGTATAGGCTGGGTAAGAGTTGTGAGCTGGGATATCCTGGCAGCTTAGTGGCAGAGGCTCTGAGTGCAGAAGATAGTGGAGAGCAGGCAGACAGCTTGGGGATGCTGAGGCTTGCCCGGGAACATGGCTGATAGAGCGTCTGGCAGCTGGACCATCCTCAGTGGCAAGCATCAAGGGGATGAGCTGGCCCATGTCTGCAACATTTATGGAAAAAACATGTTTAAAACATCCAGGCTGCTGGCCAGTCAGTGCCAGAAACAGCTCGATGTCATGGCAACTCCCCCCCTTCCCACAAGAGAATGGACGGACGGCGCTAACTTGTGTAACCTCGGTGTTAGTTGTAGGAGGGAATAACGAGCTTTTAGTGGCACACCATCAAAGAAAGAAAAATTCATTTCCTCTCCGCTCAGCTGCTATTTCCAGGTACAGCAGCAAGGCCCACATTTGCATTTGCAAAACATACTTATATTTAATACATGCTGCATTTTTCTATATGCTTACGTATAGTTTATTATCATGAAATTTTTTCTTCTCCAGTATACTATAACTATCTGCCTGAATACATGCGGTTGATGCTACTAAGATACTTGAATAGCATGTGCGGACTGAGGATGCCTGGAATGCCAAGTGTACAATTACAAGGGTAAATATTTATTCATGCATGTGAGGTGTCCCAGCCAAACTGGGGCACCCCAACCGTGGTTTTACACTGGGTTCTTACACCCTTCAAATGTTCGGGTACAACACAATTTGTCTAATCACTTGCACCCACGCTACCGATTACTAATCGTAGTAAAACTTTGCAAAACAGCTCTATTTCTGCAGCAATCTTGCTGCCTCTCTATTGATACAGACGTCCCTGGAGTCAGTCTTACTGGAGATCTATGACGCTGGGAGGGTTTCAAAGAGGTGTCAGAGGGGCTGGGATGCTGGCATTGTCTTGGCTGTCTGGAGGAATTCTTCATGGACAGCTCTAAGCTTCCACAAAGTAAAGCCCTTCTTTCCAGGGCCGGGCTGTCCTTTAGTTTGTTTTAATTAAGCACGAATACCGGAGTCTCCAGTAAAATTCCACTACCTCATTACATTTCAGTTTATGATGTGAACTAATATATTTTAAGAAAGTTCATACACTTTCATACTCTGAAGACTGACTGAGATAAGAGTTAGGGAAGGGAATTTTCGTAACAGTGACCACCCTGACAAAACTGCCAACGAGCCTTTGCTGGCCAGGCGACAGTCAGGCAGGGAAGGGTTGTTCTTCCTCCATGGCTCCTTCAAACACTCTCTCCACCATGCTCAGCTGCCTTTTTCCATGTTTATTTTCCCTTTAAGACTTTCTACGCCTCTTGAGTGCATGAGCTACTAACTGAACCCAAATCAACAATAATTGATTCATCAGTAATTTCACCTCTCTTATCTTGCATGGCTCCACAAACTTTCTCACCACTCGGCAATGTTGTCAACTAGGACCTGCAGTTGGGTCATGTTGGGTGGCCTGGGACCCTCCCAGCACATTGGCAGCTGAGCCCTGTTCCCCCTTGGCTCGCCTGACTTTCTAGAGACATTCAGGAAAAGGTTTCAGCCGAGCTTTGCACCTCTAAACTCAGAGCCTATTGAGCCATGACCTATTCCAACACAGAGGAAAGATCCATGTGGCACCTTCTACACCAGAAATACAGATTCTCTTGCCAAACCCTGACTGCAAAACACACAGGATTGCTGGTCCTCAAACGGTACCCAGCATTGTAGAGTCTCCATACCAGGAAACTCCACCTAGATGATTTATTGTCAACTTTGCATTTTATGATTCACCATCTTTTTCAAATTCGATGAGGGCTTCACCATACCTGGCTCAGCCAAACCAGGATTCTTTGTTCGTGCTACCCTCTACAGCACAGATCCAAATCTGATTGTATTTACAGACACATGTATGGTCTCTCCAAACCCTCATAAGTTTACACTGTGGCATCTGATTTAGTCAGAAGAGAGTAAGGAAAATATCTCAACAACCTTTTCAAAATAATTCCTTGCATGTGATTGACTTCATACGGACAACAACAAAAATATACACCAAAGATACACAGACCTGAAACACATTTGAGTTACCTGCTTGCAAGAAGCAGCAGGATTTTAAATTAAGTAGCCATTAGGACAAAACCACATAGTTCTGTTAGTTGGCTTTTTATGTTTAATTCACCATAATGTTCTGCTAGGGAGAAGAATTGGTATAAATTGTCAGAAGGTATTTCATAAAAAATATAAAAAATTTAGAGAAAAGGATGAAAGGGGTTTGGGGCAATTTGGCATATGAAATTGTTTCTTCATAGCTCTTCAGAAAAATTAATAACTTTGGAAAGATAATAGGCCTACAGAGTAACTCTTTCTCACACATTTAAAATTCCATCAGGTGCTTTACATTTATACATTTACATACATGTGTGATATTCATATATGTTGTGTTACATATTATACCGACACCCATATTTAAATTCCATATAGTTGCATCAGTGTTCAGGAGTTCTGTGCTGTGAATTTCTGAAATTAAGTTACTTGTAGTGTGAGTGACCATGTCAGTTAGTGACCATGTTACAATTTTTGTATGACAATTATATGAGGGTTTTTTTCCTTTTTCTTTTCTCAGGTGTGTAAGGGATCCAACCTGTGGGAACTACTATGTACCAAACAGGAGGATTATCCGGTTCAGGTTCGGCTATTCCACATACCCAAGAGTTTGCCTACGGTGCAGAGTACTAGCGTGCAACAGATACAGTTATCCTCGCTGGAGCTACCAGGGCTATATGTGGAGAGGCAAAAGAAGCGTCGAAAGTGACAGCGTCACTGTTGTTGTCGTTTCCAAATAATAACAGCTCCAATAATGCTTCTAACCATAACATTATGTTGATCACTTATATACGTGATCAGTGTGTTGCACATCTGCTACTAATTTCTAAAAATACATTGTACTAGGGGGTGTAAATCCAAAGGTATTTTAATCTTAACTGTACTTGTGCTCCTTAACTTCAGATCTCTTGGGTCTATATTCCAGATTTGTAAAACCCTAAACTTCAGTAAATACTCTGTGACAAAGATTAACTGGATCAGCTGGCTGATTTTTCTCATCAAGACTTTGCTTTCCTCTCACAGTTCTGCCAGTTCTCCCCATTACCCCGAATCGCTCAAATACTTAACATTTAAGGAAGATTAACCTGCCTTACAGGTGCACACATCACAGAGCTGCTTTCTGAGCTCGGAGACATAAATCAATGGATAAGCATCCCCTGTAACCAGAAATGCCTGAGCAATTACCTTAAATAGGAATTCAAAAATATTTGGAAAAAATGTTGTACATGTACTGAGATATAATCTCTGCAATACCTATAAACTATTATAATGTTTCCATATGTCAGGTTTTATTACTGGAGATTAGAACTGTAAAAAATTATACATGTAACTTGACATGATTATAAGCATTTGCTGCATCCTTTTCCTTTCAATATCTCTTCAAATGATATCACTTTGAGCCAAGAAAGTGTTTCTGTGCTCTAATGTTAAATTGTCCTACTTGGAATGACAGTGAAAAAAAAAAGGAACTTAATAATTTTCAGTTCATAATAGAGAAAAATATCTTGTCGATTGCACAATTGTACAGGATTACAGCAGTGAACTCAGGGAAAGGGATGGATTAAATTTTGATTATCTGGTGAACTTGGCATGAGTGTGCAAAGCATCTTTAAGGCCAGTATTCAGTTTCCATGGGGAGGGGGGAATGTGCAGATTACTCAAATTCAGCCCTGTCCTGAATAAGGATGCCTAGTGTCTAGAGGCTGTGCCACACAAGACAAAAAAATCCACTTTTTTCAGCAACTTTTCCTGTTATGCTTCATCCATTTAGAAAAGGGGCTACAGTCATCCCGGAAACTCAGCTTCTCCACAAATAACTTAGCCTGCTCTCAAATGCCAAAATCACGCAGGTCTCCCAGGAAGGCTCCAGACCTAATCTCTTACCTGGTGGTTAAGCCTTGGTGTTGGCTGAGCAGGCTCACAGCCAAAGTCCTCATCCTGCAGGACCGTAATGACCATCCTGAGCCCAGAGGATTTCCTAATCATACTTAGTTCACACAAAACTCCATCACACTCGTAACCCTGCTGGCTCTGCTTCTCACAGGTAATGATTTAAAGTGCTTGAAATCGCATTTTCCCTGCCCTTGCACTCCTGGCTGCAGGCAGTGGGAGAAACTGCCTGCAAATGGCAGCATCACAACAGCTGAATCCTTATTCCTTTCTGCTAAAATGCACCTTAATTTATTCTGAGGATCTGCTATTGTAAAACACCTTCTGTACTCTTCCCATCTTTTAAAGGACTTCCATGAAGACTTGTCTGTGCAGGTGTAGCTGCCAGCCCCTCAGAAACACTGGGACACTGCTCAGGGGTCCAGTCCCTTAATATCAGCTCCAGTGCAAGAAAATTTCCTGATCATGCATATAAAAGTAATTCCAAACAGTTTGCCTACCAACCTGTAACTACCAGAGCAAATTACCAAGCTATCATAGCCATAGGCATGTTTTTCTTGGTTCTGACGGACACAGCATTGATTGGCAGGGCTCCATGCACCAGTTGACGCATTAAATGTGTACAAAACAGATGTTAGTACTCAAAAATTCCTTGCAAGTGTGCGTGTGGGCTTAAGAAATGAAAGGCTATACAGAAGAAATACTGATTTAGCATTTCCAGGAGCTAAAGGGAATTCAAGTTCTATGCAATATCTTTATACACTTATTCAATGTTTAAAGTCAGTATAACTATGTTGTCATGATGGAGAGAGTTGCATTCAAAATCCTTAAAGTGAGATAAAAATCATAGAGAGAACTGTTTTAAAGAAGGCAAAGGTCTGAGATTATGCATATAGGATCATTGCAGATGCATCATAGTTCAGAAAAAAATGGGTTGGTACAAAAAAAGATGTTTCTATGGAAGTAAAGTACCTGGATATGTTTCACGAAGGTCTACGTTGCAATTTGTCTCCTCTAGTAAACTTGAAAGGAGATCTGTTTGCACAGCTGTGGGATACCTGCTCTCTGTATTGGAAAGAATCATGGAGCCAGGTTCCTGTGTGAATCCAAGCAGGTACCATGCCAAACCAAGGCCAGGGTAACAGCACATCTGTGGCACTGGCACTGCCACAGCCTCACAAAGCTTTAAAGATGGGGAATCCGCTGCTGCTGCACGAAATACTCTGGATTTCAAGAGCTTTGGTCCTATGGAAAAAAGACAAAGTCGCATAAGTATATTGGAGCAGATACTCATTAGGCTTGTGCTAAGAAAAATTGAGGCTCTTAGGACTCTGCTTGTCTCCTTATTTCAGGAAGTAAAGCCTGATTCTTTTTTTTATTTTTTTGGAGCTGCTACTGTGGGACTAAGAAAGTTTTATCCACAAAGTTCTTCTTTTAAATCTGTGACTAATATGAATCTGACTTTGTTCATCCACAAATGCTTCAGCAATAGGAAATTATTACTCCTGGCAACCCTGTTGTGATAGTCACACTCTACAACCGGAGGAATCCTAGGCAAGGACAGGGAATGATTTGGAACCCAAAGGGATAGGTGTGAAAATGAAGGTGGGAAAAACCAAACTCCTTCTAACCAGTGCTAAGAGCAAAACTGCTGAATGTGTCTTGCGAAGGAGCTTGGCAATCCCTTCCAGAACATTCCTGCTCCTCTCAACACACCCGAACCGATGCTCAATGAAACCTGCTGAAAAAATGTGCTTTCAACCCACGAGAGCTGACAAAAGCACAGTTAAACCTACTCCACACAGTACACAATAAAAAAAAATGGGCACACCTGTTACTTTCTCATTTATATCTGGGAGATTAAGCCCTCCTTCCATGATACCACGTAATACAAGATGATTATGAAATAGCAGGGGGTATAAAAGTTAGAAAAGCCTAATCTCCTCAGCTGTCACCAAAATGTGGGCGCTCAGACAGTTCCTCCTCCTGCCTCTCGTAGCTGCTCTAGCTCTCGCCCAAGACAACTCAATAGAATCCACGGGTATGGAAATCTAGTCTTTTTTTTTCATCTGTGAAATTCTATTAATTTTTGCACAATAGGTATTTTATAGGCAACCGAAGGGGAAAATGTTAAACATATCTCTAAAAGCGTGTCTTATTTTAGTGTTCTGCTTCACAATAGCAACACCCACGTGTGCTAACAAGTATTAAAAATATTAAATAACTAAAAAAAATTGCAGTTTATGACTCCCTATGGCAAATTTTTAAGAACTTGATTTTGAAGATATTTTACTGTGGAATGGAAATTTGCATTTATAAATTAATGCTGTATTGGAGTGACAGAAATAAAGTGACTTAATTGGGAAATTGCTGCTTTTTAAAAGAGATTTGCTTATTTTTCCTTTGTTCAATCAGAAACAATAGATAGTAATTTTTTGCTCAATTTGGGATCAGCATTCTGTGCTCAGATCAGCAATTTACCTGATTAATGGTGGGTAGCTACTGTAGGATAATGAAGTATTGGTGCTCTAGCGGTGCCTGGCTACACAACAGTCCGGAGGGATGCAGAGGGTGGGTAGGGCAAAGCTGAGCTTGTAATGGGAGGTTTCACATGTGATGAGAAAAGCCTCTCCTAAACTTTTCCTTACCCTCTGGAGTTCATCAGAAAGCCTGGACTTTTAATCTGGGACTGCAAACACTAAATAGGAAATTCTTCTTGCTGTTTTAGACCATTATTTTCAGATTAATATATAAGGAGATCTTATGCTCATACTGGATTATAAACTTTTTCTAAAGTGTCGTATACAATGGTCATTACCACAACTACTTCATAACTTATTAACATTCATTAAGCGATGTTAGTGATGTCGGTCACGGTTGCTTTGTGTTTTTTTTCAAGAGAACTGAGTCAAAGTCCAGCTAGTCCCACATCCTCAGCCCAGTAACAGTCAGCAGAGGATGCTCAGGCAAGAATACAGACACAAGCCTGCATAATACTTCCCCAGAATGTTCTCCCAGTCACCAAAAACTGTGGTTCAGGACTTCCTGAACCAGAGAGGAAGCGCTATCTTTGTCTTTAATGGTCACCAAAGGCTTTTTCTTTCATGGATTTGACCTGTTTTGATGTTTTCCTTTAAATCTACATCACCCTGCAGCAAAGATCCATATGCAAAGGGACGGTTCCTTTCGTTTGTTTCAAAATTACAGCTTAGAGGTTTCATTCCAGGCCATTGAGCTGTTCTATTGGGGGAGGAAAAAAATCTCATACTAATCCTCTTCATAAATTTATAGACCTCCAGCACCTCCTTTCCCTGCTAGATATATTTTTTCTGACCTGAAATGCTTCAGTCCATTTACTTATTCCTTGTCTGGAAGCTATTCTAAACTTTTGATCATCTTTGTTCCCATTCTCTGAAGCTTTTCCTCTTTAGCAGTATCCTTTCAGAGACGGAGGATCAGAATTGTATATTGTATATATTATATGTAAATAAACAGTAATCCTACACATAGTCCTTTAGAAGCTCAAATCTGAAAAGCTTTTTTGATTCCCTGTCTGTAGGTTCCCAAATGCTTAAGGGTTGAAACTTACAACTGGATTCAATAATCAGTGTAGGGGGAAGACAGGAGGCCTGGGCTGCTTGTGGTGGCAAACCTTGCAAAAGAGAGTTGCTGAGGTGTCCTATATCATTTGGCATTTCCGTTTTGCGATTGGCTTCATCTGTGATACATGTTGCCCTAGGTTCCCTTTGCTACTAGGAAAAAGAGGATAAAAAGTATTTTCTAATAGTATTTTACTATTTGATTCTTTCATAATATAAATGAAAAATAAAAAATAGTAAAACATTTTGCATGTCTGCTCCATGATGTCCCAGAGTCTTTGCATAGCGGAGGATGAAACGTTATTGCAAGAGAAAACTTGAGAGAGATCCTCACAAGGCGGTTTTTGTTGTTGCTGTTCTTCAGTAGGTGGACCTCGCTGCGGTGCTTCACTCCACGAGCAAAACAAAGCATTAAGGATTGAACTAAATGCAAATGCAAACTGTGCCTGGCAAATTCAGAGGACTACAAATCAAACAATTAGGCTCGTTTTCTCCCATTTTAAGTAAGTATTTCTTCCAGATGCTTTTGTAACACTCCATTCCATCAGAATGCAGCACAGAAAAATATTGCCTCCAAATATTTCTCTATATTGAACCTGTGTTGTGGACTCCAAAGAGCCCATATATCTATCGGTGAGTTTAGGTAGTTCTCACTGTGTTTTTTCAATAGATTTGCTCCTTCTTCAAGCTGTGAAACGGAAAGTATCAAAATATATGATGGTCCCTCAACTAATTCACCTCTTCTTGGACAAGTATGTAATGACACTGATGCAGTCCCTGTACTTCAATCATCTTCTGACAGTTTAACTTTTATCATAACAACAAACTCTGTGGCTTTCACACGAAACTTCTTTGTCTTCTACTACTACTTTTCCCCAGAAACAAGTAAGTCGGAACTTAATGCGGCCATAAAATACCATTTGAATTGCACCGTTAAAAGAAACTTTCTCATTAAGGGAAAGTTTAGGACAGCAATTAGAGAGTATTAACAGAATCTTTAACCCGTCTCACTCAGTTCTTCAGCCCTTAGAAATGGTGTGGGGGAAAATCAGTGGAAGGAAAGAGGCAGTAAAATGATAGTGCGCTTGCTAGACAGCCTAAAAAGTGTAATTTTACTCAAATAAATGACTGCAATGAAGGCATTTTGGGACTCCACTTTTACTTGCAGGCTTCTACTAAATTTACACAGTTTGCAGATATAGCATTTACCCAGAAAGAGACCATCTAGTCAGAACTTCTGCCGAGTACAGGTCGCAGAAGTCAGTCAGGTGTTTCATTCAACATTCCTTACTTTTTTTTCCTTAAAAGATAAGAATAGCTTGGGCAAAATCCGTCTTAGCTTGTGACCAGTTCCTTTGCTTCTGCTGATCTGAGTGGCATGATATTAAGCTCCTAAAAGCCTCAATTTTACAGAGTAGTTACCACATCCTAGTTTATGCTGCTCCAGGGTTTAACTTTGCTGTTGAAAAATTGCATCCTATTTCTAGACTGCATTTGACTTCCTGAGGTTTCCACTGACTTGATTTTATTTTTCCTTTGTCTATCAAGTAAAATCTCTCTCAAACTCGAAGATTTTGCGCTTCCACATCATGACCAAGACCTCATAGATTTCTCTAATATAAAGTCTCTCAGGGTTTCTTTTAGCTGGTATAGCATCTTCATTACCAGTTTTTCAATACATAGCCTAATTTACCCGAAATATAGGAATAACTAAATTGCTCACCGTATCAAAGCTAACTCATCTACAGCCATCTCAGATGTCACCACACTGTGCCTTGCAGATATACCATAGTGACAATACACTTCATTTTATAACACTCACCTGACCTCAAATTCTCTATAGAAGTTGGATCTTTAATACCTTTAATCATTCCCAAAGGAATGGAATCCTAAAGAAACAACCCTGCTAGTTACATAACTTTAGATCTCGAATTTGTTTTTTTATAGTTCGTTATATATACCATTATGTTAACAATGTATCTACTCTTCTTTTCAGGACCGGAAAATTGTGGGGGACAATTAACTGGTCCCAATGGGACATTTACCAGCCCCAACTACCCAGCAGCTTACCCTGCATTTACATACTGCGTCTGGCACATACAAACAGCAAAAAACTCAAAGATAAAATTACAGTTTCAGGATTTTTTGTGAGTAAATGCCCTGATGTTCTACTACTCTTTTTTTTTTCATTCCATTTTAAGGCATTACTTTAAACCCAGGAAGCAGAAGTGCTTTCAGACTTTTAGAACATCTATACCTTTTGTGCTGACTTTTATGATAAAGTAACCGCAATGTGTTTCACATCACTTTACATTACCCTGTCGCTCCTGCAGTGCCAGTCTGTGAAATGCAGATAGCATTTCAGGTGACTGGCCATGAGGTGTAGGTCCATTTTAAGCTAGCATGTTTAACCTAACATATTTAAACCCATCATGGTGCACTGTAATTGCAACTTAGAACTGAGGCTCAAAAGAAGAATAAAGCAAGTATCGCTCAAAGGACATTTTCCTCAGTATTGCTGGCTGTTGGGCAAAGAAGATAGTGCAGCACTGGCTTAGGTACGTCCAAGTATAAATGCTAATGGCACATTGGCATAAGGCAACCAAACTGGCATGGACTTTTCTGACCCATACCACACTTTATCAGGGTTGGTCTCCCATATGCAGTGGGCTGGTAGCCCTTTTTTGGTTTTCCCTACATCAGTTGACACTGAGGAAAGTCTCAAGATAAAGGGAACTTAAAGGGTAGTATCTTCAAGAATATTTCTTGAGATATTCAGACTGTAGAATGCTGTGTAAGAATTCAGTATGGAACATATAGGGTTCTACAGGACATCATCACCTTAACCATCACCCTCGGAGACGAACTCTGCCCAGTATGGTGTATGTTCTCACCAGTCCCAGACAAGATCCGCCTGTTGATGGAGGAACAGAGATGTTCTGGAGGTATCCACCCACCACAGGACAGCTGCTGCTTTTCATCAAGGGTGGCAAGCACTGAGATAAGCTCTCACACAGACTGATAAAAAGGCAAGAGCCTTCCTCTGGTGACAAACACAAGAGGTTTCAGAGACCCACAAAAGTCAAACCTAAACTTTAAAAGCTCTTTAAAATATACAATTATTTTTATATATATCTATATATGCAACAGCAAAATGTTTGTTATTTCAATGGAAGCAGAATCACGTTCCTAAGTATTTCTTGCCTTAAAGGTTTTCCATGTTTTATTTAGTTTTAATAACGTCTATTTATGTGTTGTTTTTTTCAATGTTCTTTATTTCAATTGACTAGAATTCATCAAACACTTTATCTGCACTGGATCCTCTATCCAGTATGAGCAATATTCTCTCTACTCAAGACTTCCCTGTAATTATTTTTTCTCTGTCTACAGCCTGGAACTAGACAAAAACTGCCAATTTGACTTCACAGCAGTCTATGATGGCCTTACCACTAACACTGGCTTAATAGGAAAAGTATGTGGTCTTGCTCAGTCCAAATTTGAATCTTCTTCAAATGTTATGACAGTTGTGTTGTTTACAGACTACGCCAACTCCTACAGAGGATTTTCCGCTCAGTACACCAGTGTTCCACTGCCAGGTCCTTTGGAGCCCGACAGTAAGTACAGTGGCTACATGAATAGGATGCTGTTTCTTATTCTCACCTATGATTCTTCCCTTATTAGTATCCAAAAGAACTGATGGCTGATACCAATGATTTAAGTCTTTTTATTGTGATTAACCCTCTTCACATACAAAAACCCCACATTTGTCTCACCTATAGAGCATAAGTTACTACCTGACCCATCTGCGAAAGCCTGTTCTTTAATTTTTTGGTCCTTTTTGCGGCCTGCACCACTGAAAAATCTGAGTCCTTCTTTCTTTTGGACAAAGCAGGCAGTTACCATCCTAGAGATGGAAAAATAAACTTTTGGTGAATGGTTAGTTTTACTGGGTTTGTTCCCTGAGACACTACAGAAAATGGTCTGTACTCGTTAGTCAAACAGGGTTAGGTGTGTTGGAATTTCCTTTCCCCCAGAGCTGGACAATTTCCCTTATTGGCTCCATATGTTTCCATGTCCACCTCATCATTAACCCAGGTGGAAAGGGAGCCTCTAAAGCCTTGATGGCTGCCATAAACCAATTTTCTCACCCACCATTCTGCACTAGCACTTTGATTCCTTTTCCCTTTTACAAAGGCTGCAATTCATTCTGTGTTAATGGGTTTAATTTTAAACTTTCAGCATGAGATTTACATCGTTTTGCTTATCTAACATTAAGTTGTGTGTGAAATTTTGTCCCAACTACTGTATGGCCTCAAATGCGCATGAGCTATTTCAGACTCTGACAAATCAAGAACCACGCAACAGGCTGACGGATCTAGATTGGGTGAGAAATTAATGCAGTTTCTGGTAACGTGTTTTGTTCTGTGTCTTTTTAATTTCTCTTTCAACTGCAGCACTCCTTACATGCTCTTCAGATAGCATGAAAATTGTTTTGAGCAAGTCTTACCTGGCCTCCCTTGGTTATAACGAAAATGACCTGCAGCTGAATGATCCACCTTGCAGTCCAGTTATAACAAATTCAGTGATCTTTTCCTTCCCATTAGCCAGCTGTGGAACAACTAAAAAGGTAAAGTGTGGAAAAAGCTCTGTGAATAAGCTAACAATAGCTTATCTATAATTCCATGGTTATGAATGATAAGAGCTTGTAAAAGCAGTTTATGAGTGGCATGCGAATAAGCTTATTTGCTTTCACTTAGCTCATCCTATTGCATGTTTCCAGTGTTGAAGCAGAAAGAACATTTTTCCTCTTTAAGAGCCTGATGATCAATGAGCCTTTCAAAGGAAGTCCAAGGGAGTCACACAAACTAACCCCAAGTGTTCCATTCCCTCTCCAAACCCAGGTTATCAGAAGTAGCACAATGTTAGGTATATAACTTAAAAATTCTCTGCAAGTGATACAGCTGGCACTTATCCTGGAGTCACAAGGAAAAGGGGAAAACCCCAAGATACGAAGATTCCCAAGAGCTAGCTCACAGCATTATTTTGATAAGGGTGACTGACACTAACTTTGGTACTTTCCACACTCCACACATTTTTGCTGCATAGGTTGGTTCAGCGTTTTGAAAAAAACAGGAGGGTTCATAATGTTTTTTTGGTTGCAACTTGTTTCACATTTCAAAGGTATCTTGAGCCTGATAAGCGTAGCTGGGCAGCTTTGTAACTTTAGTACAACTGCTTTCAACTGCACTGCTCATATAATCACAACTGAGCACTTCATACCATTCCTTTTACAGGATGACGGTCAGAGCATCACTTACACCAACATCATCTCTCTCTCTCCAACCGGCAACATTATCACCCGCCAAAAGAGCATACAGATTATTGCAAAATGCAAAATGGAAAACAATTCAACCTTAGAAGTCATTTATGTAACAAAAAGTAATATAATCCAAAACACAACTGCCGTGGGAAGATACAATGTTAGTATGTCATTCTATGACTCAGACTCATTCTCCAAGCCTATACATCAGTCCCCGTATTACGTAGACTTGAACCAAACTCTTTTTGCTCAAGTCAGTCTACATTCCACTGACCCAAACCTTTCAGTGTTTGTTGATACCTGCATATCATCTCCACAACCTGATTTTGGATCGTTAACATATGACTTAATCAGAAGTGGGTAAGACTCTAAATTATTTTATGACTGTCTCCTAATATGTGAGGAAATGGAATCTAAATGTCAAGCATAGTTCTTTTGTCTCTCTTCCACTTATCTTTAGTAGACTCTGGTTGGAAGCTAATTTCATAGAAATTTAAAGGCATTACCTAAACAGAGCTAGGAAAAACAAGCACATCACACTGGGGAGAGGAAAAAAACCACATAATTATATGCTCACATGTAAAAATAATGCCCTAGTTAAATGCTGTGGTTACATTTAACAGTAGTTAGCAAGAATGACTACTGTATGTGGACTACTTTAACAGTTCTGTAAATTCTGTTGCAGCTGCAATAAAGATGACACCGTGGTAACCTACCCACCACTTGAACACTACGGAAGATTCAAATTCAACGCTTTCAGGTTCCTGCAGAGATCTCCATCAGTTTATCTGCAGTGTGATATTGTAATTTGTGACAGCAAAAATGCAAACTCTCGCTGTACCGAAGGCTGTATCTCCAGACAAAAAAGAGCTATTTCTTCATACGTGTGGAAAACTAAAACAGTAGTGGGTCCCATCCGCCTGAAAAGAAATCTCAGGTCTGCTGACAACTCAGGTAAGAGGAATACATAAGTTAATAACCCGATTACGCTCTTCCACAGTGCAAATCTGTTACTTTCGTTCCGCTAATGAAACAAGTGAATTACACTACTTCAAAACTAGAACAGCATGAGAGCAATGGGTTAAAAGTTTGTGCTTTGTGGGATCACAGAAGTACTTTTCAAACGGACAGACTGATGGCCTTTTGGGTGAAGGTGTACTCTTTAAGGTAGAAAAAGCAGTGCTCGCTTCTAGTTATAGAAGCGGTGTATGCAGGAGCTAACTATGTATTCAGAAAAAGTTACAAATGGCAAGAGAGTTCAGATTTTCAAATGCAACGTTTTTTGATGAGGCATACATAAGGACCAGTGCTCATTTCTCAAAGCCACAGAGCACATTCCAAATCATGGTCAGGCTTTGTTACAAATTTTTTTATCTTCTAACAGCACACTCTGTTTAACTCAGTTGTGTTTGTTGGTACTACAGAAAAACTACGCCAGATGACAAACAGAGATGACTTACTCCAGAGGTTGGGTTAAAATCTCACACTGTATGTATTGCATATTAGAACAAAAATATGACAAGAACAGCCACTGGAGCAGAAATCAAAATGCTTTCAAAATTAAAGCTGCAAAGCTATTTACAAGACAAGTAAGCTTTAGTGCCCCAATCTGCCCTACTCTTTAGCATAATTTGCAATCTGCTCTATGGTGGTCTTGATGAGTATTGAGAGCTAATGTAGAACAGATGGCAAAATACGGAAAAAGCTACTTTAAAGGGCTTGTATTCTAACTCCCACTACACCCATTGTACTTTTACTGAGCATAAAGCTTCAGCTGAAAAAGCACACTGTGCCACATGCTTTCAGGTGTCAGATCTAAGAACTATTTAGCATTAATCATGCTCTTAATAGTAATAAACATTTTCTTCCTTTTTAAAATAATTATTAACCTCTCTGAACTCTAGCAGCATTTTAAGCATGCTCCCATTTATTTCAATAGTGAAAGATTTAGCATCCATATGCTAGAAACTGGACACATGCGTAATGTGAAAAGGATTCAGGTGCAAACAGATCACACTCAGAGTATTACAAAATGTAGATTAATTCTGATAGCATCTTTCATGATTTACAGAAAAATAATGAGTTTTACTAAGGACGAGCTAGTAAATCATTAAAAGGCAGAGGGTTAGAACCATCAGTTTCTTTTTTGCCCAGCTTTGCTTCAGCAGTTTGTCTCCCTTCTATCTGGTTCTAAAGATAACAGCAGCACTGCTTAGCAGAAACTCGGCTGCAGTGACACCAAAGAATTTGTTAATGTAGCAATGCTCTTCTGCATTATTGTTTTATTACAAATTTTCACAACTCTTCAGTACTACAGATTCAGAATTTGCAATTGGTGTGGTTACACTCCTCAGAATCAAAATATCTGAAAAAATGCTTTTTTAAATATGACACTTTGTTTTTTCTCTACACAGAATCCCTCGCTAAAGCACATGCTGAAGAAACCCCAAACCCACAACAATACGGTTTCTACACACTTTCATTTGTGGCTTTAATTTCAAATATTATCATTGTGGTAGCTGTGATACTAAAATATCACAAACGTCAGGCAGGATATGGCTATCAAAAAATTCCAAACTCATATTAAGTACTTCAGGATATTTTGAATTTTTGTCAACTTCTATTGAGATTTGTCACCCAAAGAGGGGAGAGCTAAAAAAACTAAACAAAAAAAAAAAAAAAAAAAAAAAAAAAAATCAACAAACTAACAGCCTTGTAATACAACAATGCTTGGAAACATATTTCAACTTTTCTGTAAATAAAAGAAACCTCTCAACCTAGTACTGTATCTTAAATTACTTAGTTGTAAAAGAATGTGTCTACCTCAGGGTGTTTCTTAGAAGGCATCTAAAAAAACCTAACTTTACAGGTGTAAAGTGACTTGTAAAGAAGATAATTTAGGTCCTTTTTTCTTAGAAAAAACCCAACAAAACTCTCTTTTTATCTTTTCGAATCACTTTGAAACTGCACCTGGCATGAGTTATGCTGAGGGACAACTGAGATGTCTGTTCAAATTATCCTCTCTTCAAAAATCTACTCCTCTGGGCTGCTACCATCAAGATCTGACAGTCTTCAAAAGACAGTTTTGCTGGAGAAAAAGAAAATATTAGGTAGACTAGATAAAGATACTGGCTTGTACGTGCCTATGCTGCTTGTTCAGTCAACACTTGCTTCCCCATCAACAGCTTCTGCTCAACGGATTTTAAGACAGTGAATACAACCAATGTCTGCGCATCCAACTTTGGAGTTTACCATTAAGTCCCTAATACAATCCAAGTTAAACAGTGCACCACAGAATTCAAAGAACAATAAACAGAATGAAGTATGAAGCTTGACATTCCACAGAAGAGGGACTTCAACTCACATTTCTACTTCCCCAAATAACAGCAGACCTGATCCCAACAGGTTGAAGTACATATGATGCAATAAGGCTACTCCTCTGGCCTAAGGCTGGTGCAATGCAGCAGATCCTACCCCAGCACATTCTATCTGGCAACAATGTCCCCTTGAGACGAACCACGAATGAAGTACTTATACTTCTTAGGATAATGAACCATGGATAAGCACAAGTCTACTAAGTGTACGTTCATTTCAGTTGTTCCTGAATGGCTCAATTAATGTAAGAGGGAAGAAAATATGACAGCCTTGGTTTAGCTATCACTTAAGGAGCCCGGATTCCTAACTTAGGTGTCTTGTGCAGCCAGTAACACTTTCAAAGAACCCAGGCTGGGGTTCAAGTGAGGCTGTATCTCTAAACCTGTCTCCTTAAACAGTCTGAGTTAAGCAATGCCAGTATCACCCTTCCTCCTACAGATGGAGTAACAGATATCTTCAACAGCAGTGCCATTAAACTAAACCAAAAGCACAAAGAAACTACATTCTGTTCTACTGGTAAGACGTTAACATCAAAAATCAAGACAACAAAATAGAGAATTGATTACATGTAGGTAAAAAGATAAGCTGAAACTCAGTTTATTTAGAGTACTTCTCCATTGTTCAAACCGAAACTGGGAAACTGCGTTTCATACGGCTTTTAGCAATCCTCTTTAAATAAATAAGCCACAAAGGGCATACAAAATTCTTATATTTAGGAAAAACCACACATTTTAAAGATCTTTCATAAAACTAACAACTGTGTACAATAGTGGATAGAATTACAGTAACAAAATGCAAGTCAACAACACTTAAGTTCTTTACAGTTACAACTCCATAAATACTAAGCTTTGTAAAGTATAATTGCCCTTAAAGCACTTACATTGAAGTCCTGTAACTATACACATCTATCTCTCTCCATTCGAGAGCCCTTCGTTAGAATCATAGTGTGCTTGTGAAATTTTGTTTGGCTTTGAGTTCTGAACCAAGTCCATTAAGAGAACCATTTTATTATCTATATGTGTCTGAAGAGCCTGGATTTGGCGATCAATATAGTCCATTAGTTTTTTCTCCATCAGATCCATATTTTTTGAGATGATCTTTTCCAAATAGGAACAAATAGGCTGTTGTTCTACTCTGTGAAAAGAGAAAATATAAGAGTAAGTATAAGCTATTTCTTAATGACAAGGATAAGAGATCTGGGCACTTGAACTTCTTTTAAATATAAAAATCTCATTTATTAGACAATGAACTTTGGAAAGTATTAGATTTTTAGCACAAGTAAAATACCTTGCTTCCCTGCCACATTTTAAATCTCAGAAATTTTTTCTAAACATGGTAGGGTATATAGTCACCTTCTTTCAACCTTTTTTTTTCAAGGGCTCAATTATGCATTACACAGCTTTGTTATGTATAAAAAACACCCACACAACTTAACAGTATACACAGAGTTCAAATTCTGTCAGTATGGCCGGCTTTATTCTTCTCACCTAAAGTGTTCCAAGAGTTATACACACTATGCAATCCTTTATTTTTTTGCATCTGCATTCTTTAAAAATACTGCACTTTCCCAGGAGCTGGAGATATTCAGGCTCTATTAGAACCCAGAATCCTGTGCAACATTCCTACCTCTCACCATTTCCACTACTGTTCCTTAGGTATCAAAGTGGGTGCGCTACTACTACTACAAAGCTTGCATTGTAAATGCCAACAAACGAGGTGGGATAGGAAAGATCGGTGAGAAGAGATACACTGAGTACAGCAGAAAGACTGCAGCACCTAATGCAAAAAAAGGAAGAGGTACGAATTTAGGAGGTAGAAGTAGACAAAATGAAAATGTAGTAACGGATGAGTAAGAGAAACTAAATGTATAGGAAACGGCAGAAAGAACATACTTTTTTTTGAAATCATAAAAGGTGAAAGGGAGGCAAAAGACACAAGCAGTTTAGTAACAACAAATGATCCTGTGATTTCTTCTGAAAAACACTCCTAAATTCAAGCAGCTCATCTGAAAAATTGCCACACAGCCTTCAAAACCACGTATTTTAAGATTCGCTACTGCTGTTAATGAGAATAAATTGCTTATATTATGTATTCTGTTTATGTTTTAAACTTGTCAATACAGTCAAACTACTACTTCAGTAAGTGTACAAAATTTAACTTACCCAACACACTGAATGCCTTCCTCTTTAGTTGCTGCATTTTTACCAAAATGCCTATCGCCATCTTTTAGCCGAAGATGATTTACCTGACTACATAAGTTTTGAAGAAAAGGAAGAAGCACCTGTGGATTAGCTACATTTGGGGTTTCGCTCGCCTGTTCCTGTGCATGCAAAGATCCCATGACTTTAAAATAATTTCTGAGGTCAACTGTATTTTGCTGGGCAGTAAGTCTTTCAGAATCAAAAGTATTCCCTCTTTGCGATACCTGTGTGTTCAGATCACAACTTTTTAAGTCTTCATATACCGTTTCACTTGTTAAATGATTTTTAACAGACAAAGGTTCACTGGCTGATTGATCTAGTGACGTCTGAATAGCTGCACTGCACGACTCATCTATTGCATGGTCACCTCCAAAGTCTGCATTTTTCCCAAAGATCCAATTAAGTTTGTCTCCAAGAGGTAAACTGTTCTAATGGGAAGAAAAACAATACAATTAATATTTAAGCATTGAAACATACTGGAAATTACACAACAATAACAATACTTTATAACTCAGCATTCTACTAGCACTATGTAAAGATTTTAAAAGAAGTTCTGAATTACATTCTTAGGGAAAAGCACAGGAAAAGATTTTCCCTGTACATATTATGTGTTAATTACCTTGTTAATCTCTACGTAGCAAAAGTTTTACTGACTTCATTTTTACCATGCTATGTCCCCAAGACTGAGCATTAACAAAATGAAATGGATTCAGGATTCTGTTGAAATAGCCTACTTTGCAGGATTAGGATCTAAATCAAATAAATGCTCTATAAGAGCGCATTCCCTTTAGTTGAAGGTAACATGTTTTTAATAACCATAAAGGAGACAAAACAGCCCATCTACCCACACCCGAAACATTACAGGGAACATGCCCACCATCCTTGACAATCAGTGACAACAGACACAAACAAAGGAGAGTAGGGTGGCAGTGAAGTTTAAAATGATGATGATACAGGGTTCTTAACTCTGTACTTGGTGTATGCACAGCAATTCCTTGAGTACACAATCTTTATTCACTACACATATTTAAGGGTGGAAATAGCTAACCCAGTATTAAAGTGGCAGAAAATGTGGGTTAAAAAAAGAAAAATCAAAAAATCTTTTTCACCAAATCAGTTCAGAACATGCTTAACTGTTACAGAAGGTAAGCTCACAGATCAGTACTACTTATGCTTACAGAAAAGCACAGTGACTTACTTTCTGCTGACATCGAACCATGTCCATGAGTTGCTGAGCACCTGGAGACAACTTAGATCCCATAGATTCCATTATAGTTTGCACTCTGTCTAGATCTATGCTTAAGCCTAGTGAAGGAAAATCAGTTGCTAGTTTTGCAGACACTGTTTTCACTTGCACAATTATTTTACTGATGAGTACTCTTTGTTTCTCACCAATGGAGAGCAGCTATTGCAAGAGGGAAAAAAATATTTTGGTTAGGAAAAAAAAATAGTTTCATGTTTACTTTGAATGTATGGGACAATGCATTATTCTTTGAGACTTGGGAAAAACAATGATGAACTCTTTTCCAGAGAAATTCTCCTTGCTATTATTCTTCAGAAAATTCTGACTGAAACAGAGGTGCCTGCGTGACCCAAAGATAAATCAGGCCTTGATCCTCTTAACACTTAAAAGCAGTGGCCATATAGATTCTCATAAGGTTATTTAACTGCATCATAGTTAACAGTTCTAATTACATAGTGACTGTTGATTATCTGCAGTTTAACTGGTTTATGAAGTTTTTTTCCTCTAAAACTATGTTATATCTCTCATATAAATAATAAGTCTTCATAAAAAGAAAACTGATACAAATATAAAAGGATAAATCTGCTATCAAGACAAAGTACCATCCAACAGACTTTTAAGTGATTACATGAAGTGATGAAGTATATAAAACCAATAATTTGACAATGAGCAAGGCAATTTAGTCAATTAAGTGATTAAAAAGACAAAGAATAATAAAGCAATTCTGTTAAACTCCCTACCTTAATTCTGCAGGAGGAAGCAGGGCATTCAAACTTAAGGTATTTTCTGTATAAAGTAACCTTTTCAGTTTCACTAGAAAAATAAAATAAACAAGCAGTGACATCACCACACAAAGTACTTTTTTCTTTAGTAGAAATACTCTACGTCAATAAATATTTAGATAAGAAACAAGATTGTCTGGAACATATTTCTAATGTGGTATAGCAGTTTTAATGCTTATATGCAATTTGTATTGAATATTATTTGATATATATGTAAAAAAGGATTTGTATGTGTACGTACATTATCTACTAGAGAAGCTTTTGAGGTTCAGTACATTATTCACACATCTTCCCTGAGGCTCTGAGTCGGTTGTTTTATTTAGCTAATTAAGCAGCAGATGTGCCATGTAATGACTTAAAAACAAAAGAGAAGACATTGCTTTAATTCCCCTGGAAAAGCATGGAAGGAAGTATTGAAGGGGAAAATGAATCCTTCTTTTATAATTTTCTCTCTTATGAGAGTGAGAAAAGTGTGAAATGACTACGTATTAAAGAGACAAGAGATCTGGTAAAGATCAGCTAAAAGAGACCTGCTGAAGAGTCGAGCAGATCTGTTGTCCAGAAAGATTAAAGGATACAGAGAAGCTGCACTTGTCCTAACTCCTTTGCAGTCTTACACAACAGAATTTCAAAGTAGCACTTCACAAGTTACCGAATTAAACGTTTCACTAATTCCAAAAGAACAAAAAGGTAATAAGCACAACTGCAGCCTTCTACCTTTACCAAGGAGGCAGCATTTGTGCAGGCCACCTGTAACCGTGCGGGGAACACCAGGGCTACCCCAGGCGACTGCGGTGCCTACATCCAGCCACCAGCACACCACAGACTTTCAGGAAAGACCAAAGTGGGTGGCTGGCGTGGTGCAGGCATCAGGTCTTTACAAGCAGCAGCACCTTACGGATACACAGACAGCGACGCTGCCATAAGGGAACGACCAAATGGCGTCGGGGACCCAGGACCAAACACCCTCCCACAGCCCGCAACCCACCCACTCCAGGCACCCCCGCGGCCGCCACTCACCCCGGGGCCCGGGCAGCACCCAGGCTCTCTCCCCGGCCNGGCTCTCTCCCCGGCCGGTCCCGCAGTACTCCTCGCCGACGTACACCTCCATGTTCCGGGCTTCGCTCAGGATACCGACGGAGACCATCTCCCCGGCGCCGGCCGGCCGGCACTCCAACTGCAGCATGCAAGGGACCTGGCCCCCGCCGCCCGCCCGCCTCTCTACCACCACGGCCTCGGTGCTGCGGGGGGGAAGCGCCAGGGACGCGTTGTCCCGCCAGGCCCGCTCCCGCCCCGCCGCCCGCCCCGGCACCCCCTCACGCCTGAGGGGAGCCGGCGCGGCCCCCAGGGTCCCCCTCCGCCGCCGCCGCCCTCACCTGGCCTCGCCGCCGCCCGCGTCCCCCCGCAGGCAGAGCGCCCGGGACAGGCCGTCTGGCGGCGCGCAGGGCCAGGAGCACTCCACCGCCACAGTACACGGCTCCCACGGGCCGCCGGGTGGCTCGGCCGCCACCGCATCCTCCTCCGCCGCCGCCGCCGCCGCCGCGCAGCCACTCGCCATCGCAAGGCCGCGGGCGGGAACCGAGCGGCGGCAGCGGCAGCCGAGCACCGCCAAGCCTCAGCGGCGCCTGCGCAAAGCGGCGGGGCGGGGGGGAGCTCTGCGCATGCGCCCCGCCCTGCGGCGGGAACCCCGCCTGAGGTACCGCCCGCAGCCCGGGCCTACGGCGGCGGCTGGCTGCCCGGTGGGTGGGTGATTGAGCCCCGGGGTTGCTAATGGGTGTCCTCCCCCGCCCGGAGCCTGTCCTCTAGGCCCTCAGGGGTGGGGAGATTCCCCTCGCCCACCCGCCTGCCGCGGGGAGCAAGGGCCGGCAGGGACGGGGGTGGCCAGTCATGGGGCAGCCTCATCGCTGCACACCAGGTGTTAAAATTAACACTCACAGTGCGGGGAAATATCAGTATTGGTCCTTTTTCTGATAAAATAGAGCTCTGTCGGAGAGATGGAAGAGCCTTAAAAGCATGTCAGTGCCAGATAACTTGATGAAATAGGGAAATTGGCAGCAATGCAAGTCTCTGTTCCGAGTTAGGCTGGAAGGGACCTTTAAGATCATTGAGTGCAACCATCAACCTCACACTGACAAAACCACCACTAAACCATGTCCCTCAGCGCCACGTCTGCCTGGCTTTTAAATACCTTTAGGGATGGTGTTTCCACCACTTCCCTGGGCAGCCTGTTCCAATGCTTGATAACCATTTTGGTGAAGAAATTTTCCCTGATATCCAATCTAAACCTCCCCTGGCACAACTTGAGGCTGTTTCCTCTTGTCCCATTGCCTGTTCCTTGGGAGAAGACCCCGACCCCCCCTGGCTACCCCCTCCTTTCAGGGAGCTGTAGGGAGCGAGAAGGTCTCCCCTCAGCCCCCTTGTCTCCAGGCTGAACACCCCCAGCTCCCTCAGCCGCTCCTCACCAGACTTGTGCCCCAGACCCCTCACCAGCTCCCTTGCCCGTCTCTGGACACGTTCCAGAATCCAGAGTTGCATGCTAATCGTGTACCACTTAGGAAGGTGAGAGACTATAAATAAAAGATTGGGTTCATTTAATTTTCAGTAGGATCCCGGCTTCTGGAGTCGGGGAAAGCTGCTCCTGATGCTGCGGCACCGGCGTAAACCCAGGGAACGCGGATATCGAGTTCTTCTACTTGGTGCTCAGCTAAGGAACGTTAATTAGGTCTGTGAAAGTAGGAAGATGGACTTGTAAAGGCTCTGTACAAGATAATATTACAAATGCACTTTTTAATATTACAAATGCTTTTTTTCACTTAAGCCGTTGTTTTATGTGATTTACTAGCAATGGGAAAATGGATTTTCTCTGTTTTACTTACTGAATTAATTAAAATTAATTAATGTAAATGTTTTAGCATAAGAAACTGTGTTGTATCAGTGTCCTTTTTGAGTTTCTATATGTGCTTGATACTTCTGAAATGCGTTGCAAATTCATCCAGTTTTAGAAACCTTTATTTTCTGCTTTTGGTGACAATGTGGTTGCATGATGCCTCGGGAGATTATTCTGGTCCTGGAAGAGCGATGAGCTGCACAAAATTACAGACTTTTGGTGAGGAGAATTATCTTTAACATAGAAGGGACGGGGTAAATCCATGTTTGGGGGATTTCTGTGTGTTCATACACATTTTTGATGTTTTTAAAGTAATGGTGAAAAAATGGAAAACTAAGAACAAGCTGAAATTTTGGAGGGTAAACTGGTTTATAGTGGAGTTTTTTACTGAGCTGACAATAGCCAGCATAAACATCCTAAACATTGTAAGCATTGCTAGCAGTATTTTATGTTTCTTATCTCACATGATCTCACTGTGGTACCATCTTTTTTTAGAATAAACCAGCTTGACCCTGGCATGGGTTGGTGCTCTTTCTCCAATCAGCATTTGAGAATGCGCTCCTTTTTATTTGCGTTAAGCTGTCTAACCAGTTTTTTTGCAAGCCTAATGGATTAAATTTTACTTCCCGTTTCCTTAGGAGAGATGAAGTATCGGAGTGCTTTTTCTGTTGTTTTCCTTTGGGGCAGACGGTTCTCGTTCTTCTAGTTCTCCCGCATAGTGCAGCTAACAGCCAGGTACGCAGTGTCTGCTCGGATACTGTAGCAGTTTCTCCAAGAAATCTAGTCATGTTAAAACACAGCCTATTTTTCTTCACTTTTGGACTAACTTTAACTGGAAAGCCTTTTTGGATAAAAGGTAAGCTTTCAGTTTTTGTTCCATATTCAGAAAGTTTCTCCAAGCCTTCTTGTACTCTCTGGTCCTGATCGTAACGATGCACACCTTTCAAACCGAGTCACCTCTCTCCCCAGATATTAGGCTATTAGCTGACGTGCTAAATGAGAAAATCCTGTTCAAGAAAAAAAGTGTCTGGAAAAGATTACAGGTTGAAGCTTTTTATAGTTTAGCTCTTTGTAGCTTTTTTTCTCCAGGAGGCAGCAGGTATGTAAATACATCATCTTCTGTACAGGACACTGCTTGTGACAACTGCAGTTACTGTCACTCTCATCAATCTTCAGTAACGTGAGGGAAATTCCTGCAGTTTTGTTTTCTTCATTAACTTATTTCCATTTATGATTTGGCTTCAGATTTTAGATTTAGACGTAACACCTGAAGTTTTTCTTAGAAAGTGATATTTTTATGATATTATGATATTTTTATGATGTGCACTAAAAATGGTTTCCTGCTTTCAGGTGTCAAAATTTAAATTCTTAGACCTGCATTTCCACTGTTAGTTCAACTCTTAGCTCATGAAACAGAATGGATTTTGTGATTTAGATAATAGAATTATTGGCAATTAAAGTGAGAAGTAGATATTGAGTGCCGATATTCTTTGCTGACCTGCTTGCTAATAGCAACTTCCACATTTTGATTGCAAAATGTGGGAGGCTGAGGGTGACTTTGTACTACTATAAATAAGAAGAAATCTCTGTTTCCTTATGAAATAACAATTTAAGAAGGAAGAAACCACTTTCATAGTTAAAACTCATGTTATTGTCGATTCTGTAACCTGTTTAAAAGCATTGTTTATGTCTCTGTTGACCCAAGTGAATATTGCAACCAAACTAATGGGCAGACAAGAGAAAGGAAGTTGAATTCAAGTTCAGCCAATTTAAAAAAATATCACTGGAGATTGTTTTTGGTTTTATAAAACTGTTTGCCTGCAACCAGATACTCAACAGACTTCTTATCTTTAGCGTCCTACATTAGCATTATATTCTGGAGATTATTCTGATATATTGTAAAAGGCTACAAACCTTTTGCGAAGGTTTGACTGTCGCTGGAGCAGACAATATGCAGCATTAGGCAATGGCAGGAGGCAGACGGTGAACCAAGATTATGCACGCAGCAGGTGGCAGAATTATATCAAGAGGATATAATTGTAAGCATTCCGCATTCAGGACAATGGGTAAAGGAGTAGGAGTAAAGGGATTTAAAGGGAAGGAGAGGGCTGAAGGGGGAGTTGATTTAATCAAGGAAAGGACAGAAGGAAGTGGAGACACGAGCAAGAGGGAAAAGATGAGCAAGTGCAGGACCTAACAGTACTAGTAGACAATACCACAGCAAATGGCTCTGTAACCAGTAAAAAACATTCCCCAGTGTATTAAGGGACAGAATTTATTCTTGTGGAGATACAATATTCTCCAATTCTCTATCTAGCAAGTTCTGGAACATCCTGCCAAAGTGGGATCCGCCATTCCAAATAATCGAACTATGCATCCATCAGCCACTCCTAGAGAGCCCTGCTGTAGATTTACAGATCTGCACAGTCTTCCTGGCACTGAGGAGGTGATTTGACAAAGCTTGAAGGAACTTAATTCTATTTGAGATGTTAGCATCTCTCGCACCGTTGATTTTAACTGTCCAGCTACTTCAAAAATTACTGTGAGAGGACAGATGGGTGGACAGAGAATGTAGCTGCATAGATGTTCTCTGGTATATCAGGTTAAAAGTGTAGGGCATGAAAGAAAAAATGTTTCAAAAATGATACACAAAGTTAATAATCCAGAATATGTGAGAATTAAGATTGTGTTTAAATCATTTCATAGTTTTTCTTTCTGTGCTCCAGAAAACCCCAGCTTTAATCTGAAGTTACCTTTTTTTTAAATCAGTTTGACCATTCCTAAACTATTTCTTCATCGCTATCAAAGTATGCAGTGAATACAGAAAAAAAAAATCTTTTGCTTGCTCTTGGGATTCTCTATTATGTTACTGTCATATTGGTTGAGAGATTTTTTTTTTTCATCAATAATGAATTTGGTTTGATATTGTCTATTTGAAGGAATGAGAAAAAATTGAGCTATTGTCCCAGTTTATAACGTAAGTAGCTAAGACAAAGAGTTAAAGCCAAGATTACCAGCCAGTTTTGGACACCCTGTTTAAGAAAACTTTTCCCTGAATTTGCAGGTTTTAGCGGTTTATATCAGTTATGTTTGGGGTTGTGTAGTCATTAACCTTGAATACAGTCAAAACAGCATTTCTGCATGTTAAAAATATATCTGTATGTTGAAAATAAATGTATGAGGCCACATATGTGTAGTTTCAACACTCAGAAATTAAGACGTAAGTTGGCCATTAATGAAAATGTTGATTTCTGTCACTTTTCCTAGCATAATTCAAGAGCTCTGGCAGAAACAGAATAGACCAAACTGAGCATGGGCAGTTGGGCCACGTACTGGTATTCTCTTTCCATTTATGGCTGGATCACCGACCTTTCGACAATCACCACTGTGCAGATGCCAACATAATGTCTTACTTATCCTGATTCTTTAGAAATTTCAAACTTTATTTTTAGGTGTATCTTCTGAACAGACATCCAGACTTTCTACGTTAGAAATAATTATTCCTCGAAGTCTGACAGGCAGAGAGAAACATCACCCATTCTTTCATGAGGTTTGTTATTCTATCTGATTTTTTCTTCTGATGTTGCTGTTTTTCACAATACTGTCCTACATTACACGCACACAATGTATGGTATATTTGGATTATTTTTGTCATGAAAAGTGCACCACGCTATCTCTTCAGATTCTAAGTGTTTTCAACTAGTTTTGAGTAAATTTGTTGCCACAAAAGTCTGTGATTTCACTCTAAGTTAACTCCTTTCAAACTTCTAGTCCTGTCAACAGCCTTGTAAGACAGAAGCGGGAAGGAACATGAAGAAGATTTCCGTTTCCTCCAAGTCAGATCTGATGTTGAACTCGAACTTGAACTAATGTCCATGCTGTATATGTTCTTTTTCTCATTGTACCTGGTTTTTTGATAACCAGAGGATTTCAACCATGTAGCACCTAAAGGGCTGATGCTCACTTTGTAGAAATGCTGCCACAGAGTCGCACAGGTTAAATGAATGAGTTAAAAGAGAAAGATCCAAGCCTTAATTCTTCAGTCCTGAGGTAACTTAGCTTTGTTCCAGATACCGAGTTAATTACTGAAGTAACTGTTACTGAAATAGCATTAGTCATCTTTGTGCAAACTGATTAAGGAAGGAAGAATCTGTGAGTTGTTCATCCGGCTGCCGATGATTTACATAAGGAGTGTCACAAACATGATGTGATAGTTGGGCATACATGGGCTGTGCCCTTCTTGGGCAACTAAGTTTGGCCACCTTCATCCAAGCAATATCTGCTTCCTCTCCACTAGCGTCCATCTCTTCCTCAGCCTATAGAACTACAGCACGCTTGTCGAAGTTTAGCTTTACTAACGCTTCTTTTATTGTTCTTTTAATACCACAAATTTTACGTTTTCATTTCTCTGGAGGCTTTGTATCTTCTACATTCCCTCTACAAATCTGTAATGCAGACGTATTTAATTTCTTGTGTACTTTGTGTACTTTTTCATTCTGTCTTCTACGTGAAAATTTTTACTTAGTAGAATTTAAAGTTTCCATAGGAAGGAATATAGAGTGTGCTGCTGAGAGTTTGAAAGGCACAAGGGCTAGGAATGTGGTTTTGTAAATCTGGTATTTAAGACATATATAGTAGTTGGACTTCTTTTGTCAAAGAAAACATGAAACTGGCACAGCCAAGTAGAAAATCACCTAATTAAGTGATATCTTTTACTCTGTTTTCAGGAGCATTCACATGACAACCTTTCTTACTCAATTAAAACCAGAAATGGAACATACCTCCTAAAACTGAAGAAAAATAAGTATGTGATAGAGTGTTCTAAGAAATCATTCCATCTCAGGATTTAGTTGCATATAGCATGCAGACTATAAAATACAGCAAGTATTTTTATACTGACAAAAATTCAGAAGAAACCATTTAAATGGCAGATGGTAGTAATTACAAAACGACTCTGTTAAATAGTGTCTCTGTTACAGTAGTAGCTTGCAAATAGAAGGGAATAATATTTTTTCTAGTTGTGCAGAAACTTTTTTTTATGTTATTATCGCTACTCGGTAGTAGATTTCAGAAAATCCTTATGGAAAATTAGAATTCAGCTCAATGTTAGCTTTGTAGTAGCAAGTAGGGGAGGGTTGTTAGCTGTGTTATACTTGAAGAAATTTGTCTATTACTGTTGTTCCTCATTCCTGAGCCTATAATAGTCCAGGCCCTGATATAAGATAGTCTGCTTAGGTCCTACTCTATGGATATTTTAGTTAAAATATTTCAAAATAAGTTATTTTCCAAATATCACATCTCATTTTTGAGGTATTTTGTTTCCTATACGTAGTTTTTAATAATAATTTAGGATGAGTGTGCTGCTAACAGAATGTAGTACTTACTAGGATTCTTCACTTCTTTCTTGCTTTATAGACTTAAAAGAGCAGTAGTTTATTTTTGTTTCCAGAAAGCTTGTTAGCGAAGACTTTGTGCTATATACATATGGGGAAAATGGGAAACTGGAGGCAACACAAACAAAAACCAAGGTATTGTACATAATAAAATTCCCCTTTTGTATAAGAGTTTCCTCAAACCAGGGAAGCCAAGCTTTATAAATTGAAGCCATACTAACAATTTGATAGAACTGAGGATGACAACAAGGATGTGTATTCATCTAAATATGTTTTCAAAGCAAAAGTGAATGCACAACCATTAATTCTGAGCATCTTAACTCTATAATAGGACAGTGAAAATTGGTTACAGTTTTGGCAGTGGAGGAGAAAATGCAAGTGATGCACATAAAGTATCTACAGAAAAAAAACGTTTGCTGGGAAAGAGGCTTTTGTGAATTTTCACAATTGTAGTGTTTCTGTTTAACCGTCACCACTGATACAAAACATTAGGTTCTATGTCTGCTGCGGGAGCGGGCTGTTTATGGTGATACAGCACCACTGTTTTCCAAGGTGCAAAAGGAGATGCCAGGAGATTATGTCAAGGCTGAATTTGAGCTACCTGATTAGGTCACCTTTGCATATTATGCAATTAAATGTACAGTGGCAGCATCAAAGCTCTATAGTTTTTAAGTCCTGTATCAAATAAGACTTATAAATACTTTTGAATTTAGTTTCAACTTTAAATCGCTTGTGAGCTCAGTGAGACTTAATTGGGTGCTTTGTGCATGGGAGATCTTCTCACATCAGCCTTTGAGAGGACTCTGTTTAGGAACAGGAGGAGCAATGTAGATTACAAGATTTTGCTAGAAGATGATGATGGGTTAAGCTAAAAAGCTCATTGTTTTCTAGAACCAAGGGACCAAATGCTTTTGTAAGTACTCCTGTCAAGTAATAATTTACTCCAAGAAGACTGGGATTCCTTTTAGCATAGGGAACTCTATACATTTGTAACAGACAGCCTTAATGCCATGCAAATAAAAAGGTTAGTTAGAAAATAAGTTCACATTTGAAGGCAACAATCTTGTTTTGTCATTAATTATGTGGTTTTGTTGCATTTCAGACGCACTGTTATTATTATGGCACTGTTGAAGGAATTGCTGACTCGATGCTTGCTCTTAGCACGTGTGATGGCCTTAGGTATTACCTCTTGCTCTTCACTTCAGGATAATTCATTGTGCAGTACCAAAGTAAAACTGCAAAAAATCCAGTTGCTATTCATCACACAGCTGGGGAGAAAACACCATCCTATCTTGTGGGTTATTTTTTTATATTTCGCCTTTTGATGAAGCTGAAACTCTTTAGAGGTTTTATATCTTCCCTCAACTATCACTTTTTTCCCTTTTCCCAAAATTCCTTCACAGAAAAAGGCAACATGAGAGACAGCATAATCAAATATAGGCAGAACATAGGCATGAACTGAGGCCTCTGTAACTAGATGCGAATGTCTTGACCGGAGGTACCTCTGTAGAAGAAACACTATCTGATTAAGGTTTTGGTGAACTTCTCACATTCCTGTGAACATTTCTGTCTTACGGATGGGCATGCTTCAAAAGAAAAAAACATTTCTGTGGAAAAAAGTTTTGACCAAATTTGAAAAGGTTGGGTTTTTTTTTATTTCAAATACAAGAAAATTACATTTATTTGGGAAACATAAGAGGGCCAGATTAATGCATAAAAGAAGGTCGTGTTCTCCCCTCAGAATCAGTGCATGTGAGTTGTCAAAATGAGATGGCATGCACAGCAAATTGTGCAGATATTCAGAATCTGCTCAGAGCATGTCCGTGCTCCCCTGTGTTCACTGAGCTTGGCTCTTCGGCTGGACTTTGGATATACTTGTCGGTTGTAGTAGCCTTGTTCAGTTTGATGTTTTTTTCACAAGCAGGGAGAGGCAAATGGGATAAAGTTCACCCACATATCTTTCATGTATAGTATCATGGCAGGGGGTTGGAACTGGATGATCTTTAAGGTCCCTTCTAACCCAAACCATTCTATGATTCTATGGTGAGATGCAACTTACAATAAATAATGACATTTCCTGGCATTCCTTTAAGTGAAGAATAAAATGGTCAACTTACTGGTATTTCAGGTAACGCTGGATCGCACTAAGCACAACAGATATTTCATTTTGGTTGTTCTGCAAACTTACCCGGACTCAAACCCTTTGGCTCCCTTGTACTCACATTTTTGAGGATCTTCTGTCACAAGATATTAACTAGACAATTCTTGTTCTAAATACAGTTTTGAGATTCTGGAGAACAAGATAATAGCTTCTGAAAGATTCTGGGACAGCAAATGGACATGTAGCAGCTGTTTCTGAGCCATGGACAAATGCAAAATCTTTACACTTAGCTGCACTCAGCAGTGCAATACTGCTGTTGCCCTCGTAAACACCCTGGTGATTGCTTTTAGCGTCTCTTTCTGTTTTAGAAGATATCTTTTTCTAAAACGCTAGATTACTTTAGCTGCATGGGGCAAGGACTGAGACTAGAGATAAGGACTAAAGGTGACCCTTTGCATCAGCTCTACCCACCATCCAGACACATTTTGTAACAACTTGGCTTTCCCGCTAACTGATTCAAGGAACCCACACCACTTGTGTATGATTGAGTACTTTAAATTAAAGTTCTGTTTTGTCTTTTGAGATCCTGTTGGGCGTTTGAACTTACCCCCTGTATTAAGATAATTTAGGATCATAATTTATTTCAACGTAGCGGTATGAAGTGTTCTAGTTTTTACGCATCCGGCTGTCATTCACTCATCTAGTCACAATCACGAGGAAAAAACTGTGGAATAATTTTTCATTCTTTTATGATTTTTAGAGGAATTCTCTACATTGGTGGCAAATGGTATGGAATGGAGCCGCTCAACTCATCCAGGACATTTGAACATGTGTTTTACCAGTTAGAAGATACGCGGAATATCCCCTTCCGTTGTGGTGTGCTGAATGGCAGCCTGCATCACGAGAAGATGTTTGTGAAGCAGTCGGTGAAATATGAGCTTTTATCAAACGGTACCTCTAGCAGGGAAAAGCTTTTGAGGGTAAATACCTTTCTGTTTCTCTCTTGAGTCCAAGCCCTCTCATCAGCCTGTTCCAGCAGCTAGGGGTTGCTTTGGCATGGTATTGTTCCAGGTAGGTTTGGCCTGGCAAGTCACTTCCTTGTTGCCTTCATTTTTCATGGCCCCCAAACTGGTGAGATTACAGCTAAGGAAACCCTGAAACAGAGGAACAGCACAATGGAATTTAACATAGCTTGAAGCAATCCTTTAGCGGAAGAGCAGAGCTCTGCCCAAGACAGTTGTGGGTATGATGTGAAAGGCATGAAGCTGCCATTCAGCTCATGCATCCCAGTGTCTGAGCAGAAGTGAATTACTGACATAGAGGTATTTATCTGGAAATCTAAGGCAAATGGATAGTCCACATTAAAAAATCCATAATTGCTTTATAAATCCATGAAATGAAAATCATGAGAAAGATAATTTAAGAAACCTTGAACTCATTAGTCATTACATTAACTTACTGTGTTCTCTGATTTGCAGAAGAAGCGAGCTGTCCTGCCACAGAAAAGCTATGTGGAATTATTTGTGGTTGTGGATAACAACAGGGTAATGATTTCATCCGATGCTACATACATTTTATTAAACCATTACAATTTTTTCTCTGATATTCTCATATGATATTTTACAGTTTTTGATGAAGGAATCTGATCCTGCTGCGGTGCAAAAGGAAACAGTTGAGCTGATTAATTATGTTGATGGGGTAGGTCAGACAAGTTGCTGAGATTCAGTAGTTTTCTATTTTATCGTAGTTTTCTGTTTTATCATAGTTTTCAAAAGAACAGCTAATGCAGTAAATCTGAATAATTATGTTTTGAAAGTATATTTGGAAGTTATACAGCAATTTGTAACACATTTAAGGCACCTCATGAATCTATGCACAAGTCTTATAGAGGTGTAGACAGAGGGAGAGATGCAAGATGTTTTTAAAGCACTTCTCTGTGCTCCCAGATTTTGGCTGCTCCAGGAACGTGAGGTCTCCAGTAGGTTTTACATTTCCAGGAGGAGTGTTTCCTGGATGTTTGTAGTTCATTTTTATTAAGCAAACTGTCAGCGCTGTGAACAATTCCATAAGCTCTCTGGTCATCTGTTCTCAATTTCTCCTCAAGCTAAGGAAATGAATGAACGTGGTCTTTCCAGCTTCTCCAACTGAAAGATAGGTTTAGGTACCTTCATAAAGTAGATTGCCTTCAGTCATGTATTCTTTCCTCCCATCAAACTGTTAATTATTCAAAGAAACTAAAGTTATATTCAGCTTAATGTTTACAGTACTAGTGATGTAATCTTTCATAATTCAGTTGAAACAGACCGATGGACAGTAATTATCATTATATTTTTTTTTCAGATGTATAGAGCATTAAACATCCAGATTGTTTTGGTTGGATTAGAGATCTGGACGGATACAAACCACATATCTGTAATGGATGGTTCAGCTGGAGATGTACTGGGTAGATTTGTTTCTTGGAGACAGAACAATCTTCTTAAGCGATCCCGAAATGATGTTAGCCATCTCATAATGTAAGTGTTCGTTCAGTGGAAAAACTCGCCATGCTGCAGTGTTGTTAATGTAGATCATTTGGGGTTTGTGTATGAATGAATATATAACTAGAGTAAAATTCACTCAATTTCCAAAATGTTTTAACTTGGAAAAATGTCAAGAAAGCATAATGAATTCTTTATAGATCATCAACTCCAGGTGGCTCTGCTTGAGCAGGGGGGTTGGACCAGATGAACTCCAGAGGTCCCTTCCAGCCTCAACCAGTCTGTGATTCCGTGAACTCAGAAGCACTGACATAGCAGATTTAGGTGATTGGTCATTATTTTCAAGCTCTTTTATTCAGATTTCATTATTTATTACAGTGAAACCCTGATAGGACGATAAATTTCACTTCAAGAGACCAACTCTTGTCTTGGAGTATTTGTTTCAGACTCATCAGTGTCTTTTAGTAGAAATCATGAACTTTCAGCTCCTCTTTCACCACCACCTTCAAACTGCTTTTGTTGCAGAGGGAGAAGCTCTTATGGTGGATCCATTGGAATGGCTTTTGTAGGTACCGTCTGCTCACAAGTCCAGGGAGGATCAATCAGCACTGTAAGTACATAATGGTGGAAGAAACTAGCAATTTAGGAGCTGCTAAACTATCATAGGTATGCTGCTAGTGAGATCAAGAGGCACCTGAACCATTGGAAGCTTTCCCCTGTGCATTTACACAACCCATTACAGAGTTGTAGCTACTCCTATTGCCAGACATTGCTTCCACAGAGGTACCTTCCAGAACATCCAAAATAAATAACGTGCAATTTGTTGACCTATTTGCTCAAGTCACTCAGGTCTTGGAGTCATACTGTTTTTCATGGGATTACCTATATTAAAAATAAATTTTAAAAAGGCTTTTTTTCCAATTTCTCTCTTCATCTTGTTCCAGTCCGTTTGGCTGATTTAGTCCTGAAATAATTTTTTATCCCCTTTTAGTAATTCAGCTAGTTCAAGGTTGTATAAGAAAAGTCCATTCTTGTACCGTTAAAGTTCATACTTACAGTGGTTTTGGGATGGGAATGCGGCTACAAAATAATGTGTATTTTTTGATTGTTTACATGGACAGACAGTGAACATAATGCACTCTATTCAAAAGTGTCTGGAATTCTCCACAATGAGGCTGTAAATGGGCAAGAATTTTAAATTTGGCAAAATTAGCCAGAAACTCATTTTTTCTCCTTCACCCTTGGGGCAGCACCAATATCTCCAGACGATCCTGTCCTTACAGTATGGGTGCCACAACATCATGGACAATCTTAAGAGGCAGATTCTTTTCTTTAAGTCTTTTTGTCTTTGAAGACTCCATTGAAATCAGTGTCATGACTGATTAACTGTGTTATTATTCAGAATATGATGCTAATGGAAGGAACAGAAAGAGTGGCCGAATCTGGCCTTACTGGAAAAACTGTGACAAATTGTCTGTTCTTGCTGCTTTCGCTTTGCAATACAATTTAGTATTCTGTCTCCGTAGCCTCTGAGAGACTTGTGGCTTGAATAAATTAGTACGTAGAAACTTAGTAGTGTCTTTAGTTTTATATTTTTTTAACACTGATTCTTTTTATTAGTTGAATCATAACAACGTGTTACGTCATGCTACAGTAGTTGCACATGAATTGGGGCATAATCTTGGAATGAAACATGACGATAAAAGGTGTCCTGCATCCTATATTATGCACAGCACAGATAAGTAAGATTTCCAGTTATTTTATTTTAATAATTGTTATTTACCTGCAATGACTATGCCTTATAGGCTGTGAAACTCCCATGAATCTTGAAGAACTTTTGTGAATGGGGAGTTGTTTGAAAAATTTAATCACAGAGGGGAATTCACTGACTTAGGTCCTGGCATCCTTTTAATTTGTTTGAAATACTGCCTGTTTTCTGATCCTGTCATTCTTTATTTGTGGCATCCCTAAAAACTTACTTGGATTTTCTTAATTGTTATTTTTTAATGATAGAGTGTTGCTTTTTTTTTTTTTTTTTACCACCCTGAGAATGCTTCACGTATATTCACTGGGTTTGTGCAAACATGCCGTCCTTCACACAGATTCTCTTAACAGTTAATTTAAACAAAAACTATCAGTCTAGATTTCTTTCAGTTAATTTGTTCTTTGGCTTCCCCTTACAAGAAAAAGATCATATTATTTTATTTATCCACATTTGTATTAATAAATCAGGGCAGTTAAACACTGGATGAAACTACTATAGAAGATGCATTCCCGAGTTCTTCGGGAGTCCAAGATAAGGCAAATATCTTTTTGGAAATTATTTTTTAAACAAGCATTTTTAGACCCAGTCCAGACAAGGAATTTCTAAGGCCTGTTTTATATAGGACGCCAGAATGGATGATCTGATGATCTCTTTTCCTTCTGAAAGTGCTTGTATTTTTGTTATATATAGTATTTTTCCCTTCTAATACTGTACTCCAATGCAAAACAAAGTAAAAATTAAGTATTTAGTGATCTCCTAATGCTATGAAACACAGTCTTTATTATAGATTGACAATATTTCAAGGGCATCAGTTGTGTTTTTTCCTGTAAGCAAAATATTTATAATAAAAAAATAATATTATGCTTTCCAGTGGATCCAGGAATTTCAGCACCTGCAGTGCTGATGATTTTGAGAACCTTATTCTAAGTGGAGGTGGAAACTGCCTTAGAAATCCTCCCCAAACAAGTAATGTTTACAAGGAACCTGTCTGTGGTAATAATGTGGTCGATAACAATGAAGAATGTGACTGTGGCAAACCTCAGGTAATGAATTAAATTCAACTGGATACTTGTTGTATCGTATCATATCATATCATATCGTATCATATCGTATCATATCGTATCATATCATATCATATCATAACATATCATCCTATACTTGTTGTGTGGCACTGGCCTTTTTGTATACCTGATTTGCATTAATAATTGAGGAGTTCTTCTTGTAATTTTACATTTTTGCAAGCAATATGAAGATCAGTTTTAGAAAAAGCCTAAAATCATAACTTTGATTTTGATGTGAACTCAGTTAAGGGCTACTGGCCTTCACAAAACTTTGAGCCAATGCCTAAGAAAGAAGAGCATTTCAGTGCAGAGTGTGTGGAAACACCATTGGTTTTTGTGCTGGTTTTAGCAAAATGGATATTTCTGTTACATAAAAGAGACTACTCATCTATAGAGCACTTGCAGGTTTCCTAACTATAACCCTTAAACTTCACCCACAACAAAATTACTTTTGTTGATCGTATTTGCAGTGTCAAAATGCCCCTCAAATAATGGGCTATATTGACTCATTTTTTAGAAAATAAAGGTGTCTCAAAAAAGACACCAATAAATCGAAAGGCTGTCAGCAAACCCAGGTTCCATCGTCACAGGCCGCCTTCTAAGTCATGAAAAGATACCAACATCTCTCTACATCAAACTGCTAGTGTAGTGGAAAAATAAGATGAGGGGAAGGGTGATAAGAAGTGTTATTTAAAAAACAAAGTGTTCTGCTTCTTTTAGTGTCCATTTAAAGTGTAAACCTAGCCTATACCCCTGTGCCACAACACATCAAAACATGTCTTTCTGATGACTCTGGTAAAAAAATACAGTCAAGCTGTACGCTGGTTTCTGTGAGAGCAGAAGGCGCTCAACCTCAGAACATGCCAGACCGACGGTGTATTTTAAGTTTGGTTTGTCCATGCGCTTGGTTTGATGATGTACTTTCTTAGCTATATACCAAAGTAAAAGCATTGTGTCCCCTTGTCCATGGCTGCTCTTCAGGAATGTACTAACCCTTGCTGTGATGCTGCCACCTGCAAACTCACGCCTGGATCGCAATGCGCTCAAGGACTGTGCTGCACAAATTGCAAGGTAAGCTGTGCTTTATTAAGCTAAATTGATATGATTTACTAGTATTTCTTAATGTTTGAAAAGAGCTATCATAGTGCTCTTCACATGCTTTCACATTATCAAATTACGTTCACCAGTAGAGAGCATGTAAGCAGAGAATTTGTGTCTAACAACTCTTGGCCAGTAGCTCAGAAATGCAATGTCATCCCTCGTAGGAGGCAGGAGCAATCAGGGGATGCAGTAGTTGTGACCTCCATTATGCAACACCAGGCTTCCCCAGAGTCTATCACACTTGGCTGCTTTTTAATTTGTGCTTGTGTACGCATTTGTACGATCTACCCAAGTCCTCTGCAGGCTCAGCTCATAAACTTTACGCCTACACCATATGAAACTGAGGGAAGTTTCGGATATTCCTTAGATACTGATCTGAAAAACTATTTTGTCTTCTTTAAAGTCACAAAAGGTTCCCAGTTGTCATTTTTTCATGTTGCAATCTCCACTGTTCTCTGAACTCTCTGGTTCTAGTTTAAAGTGGCGGGAGCAGAGTGCAGACCAAAAATGGATTTCTGTGACCTGCCCGAATACTGCAATGGAAGCAATGCCTACTGTCCAGACGACGTTTATATCATGAATGGTTACCCTTGCGACAACATGAAGGCATATTGCTACTATGGAGTATGCCAAAGTTTTGATTCACAATGTGAATCTATATATGGAAAAGGTATGTTTATAATTTAATGTTAAAAGAATTGTAGTCTCCTAATAGACATTTCAGAACTTTCTCTCTCATATTCTTAAATCACTGTAGTGGCTTACTAAGATTCACTATTTTTCATACAGGGGCACGAAAAGCACCTGATGTATGCTTTGAAAAAGCAAATATTAAAGGAGATAGGTTTGGAAACTGTGGAATGAGAGGTGGAGTGTACAAGAAATGTCCTGTTCAGTAAGTCGCCAGCAAATAAAAGCTAACCCTAAAACCTTCATTGTAAAAAATATAAACCTAAAATCTTCCATGTAAAAAATATATTCTGTTACAAACTCTCAGAGCACGAGATTTAAAAGAATATTTCCTTGAAATGCAAGCTAAAAAGTTTGACTGGATGGTGTATTTGCATTGATACTGGGGTTTTTTCTGTTTGCCTTGTCTGTGAGTGTCATTCGTTCAATACAGGCACAGTCTGTGCGGCAAGCTCCAGTGCACATCTGTTAGTCTCCAAAATCTTCCTGCTTGGAGTGTTGTCAACAATGCATCTGGGGTTTTATGCTGGTCTTCTGACTTTGACTTAGGATCAGATGTCCCTGATCCTGCTCAAGTTCATGATGGAACAGCCTGTGGAGAAAAGAAGGTAAGATGAATCACAGCAACATTACAGAATATATTCCACCAACTGAACAGTTCATAACTTTGAAAAGCATTACATAGTGCTCTCATTTTTATGCCATAATATACTAAAAAATCTGCTTTTTGAGACATACACATAGAAACAAGCAGCTCTTCAAAAGCTGGGATGCTACGAATCAGTGAACTACATTATCAGTAATACAAATTACTCCATCAAAATGCATCCACAGACTTTAAGAAAAACTGAGACAAATACAGCTATAAAATTGTGAAGTACTGAATGTTATATCAGCCCTTTTTCTTGACATTTAAGTAAAAACTGTAGGCTTGTAAACATACACATTTATAGAGTATATTTATAAAAGGATGGGATTTTTTTAAAGTTTTTGTGTTTGAAAGACACTAATGACTCTTTCCAGGCCTGTGTCAATTTTGAATGTGTTGATGCAAGTCATCTTGGCTACAGCTGTGATGTCAAGCAGAAGTGTAATGATAATGGGGTGAGTAGATGGTGTTTTCATGCCCTGCTTCTCGAAGACAGAGATAGGTGCAAAATCCCTGCCTAAAGGCAATAACCAGCCAGATGGCTTTGGTTTTTCCTGATCTCTATTAAAAGTTGTCTACTTCTTTATCTGTAATTCATGTTACCGGTATACTGTAAACCTCTTAGCACTAACATTGAAAGCCATTTCTTCTGAATTTCCCTAGGGAATTTTCTAATAGTACTGAGCTGTCAAGTTGTAAAAGGAAAATATTCCTCTAAGGAGGCCAGTCTAGTGATTCCTGATTTATATATTTCTCTATGAAAAATCAAAATGGAGTCCAAAGGTTGTAAAACTGAGATGCTCTTTGGATTGCAATCTATTGCAGGGAGTAACAAAGCAAAGGCTAACTTCTATAGAGGATGAACTTCTGGTGTCAGTATCACTTAGTGTTTTGGGGATCTTATGGAGGTGGAAAGCTTATTCCTGATTAATACTTCATGTATTTCTATGCGATAATATGCAACACTTCTTGTTTCCATGTGCAATTCTTAATGTGTAATCCAAATACATACCGGCGGTTGAAGTGGCGGTGTCCAGAAAGGCGTTGCTCGTTTGACTAATCCCTGTTGTATCGACTGTAGGTGTGTAACAACAACGGGAACTGCCACTGCAATTCTGGGTGGGCGCCACCATTCTGTAACCAGTCGGGCTACGGCGGCAGTGTGGACAGTGGCCCAGCTCACATAGGTAGGACAGTGAAACTGGCCGTCTTTCTGCCTCCTGTGTCTGATAAAATAATTTACTAATAACAGGGTTTTTTTCAGTCTCTTTTCAACTGTTTTTTTTTCACTGCATGGGATACTTAATCATGGACTGACTTGAAGAACAAACATTATTATCTGATGTGTAAGTTTGCAGACAGCGAGGAAGTTGGTCCAAGGGAGAATTTGGCCTCTGTTTTGTCTGAGATAAAAAGCAATACATTGAATTACTGAAATTAAAAGCAATACATAAATTACTGTTACATTTTGAAATAGGTATTTACTTAGGTATTTAAAACAGAGTTCTGATAAAATGGGTGTCACAGAGGAAGGCTACAGCTTGAGAGTTAAACCAGCAGATTTTATATGAGGAATATATAGAATATATTTCCTTTATATAAGGAAAGGGTCTCACAGAAATGAGAGGGGTTAAGGAGGCGCATGCAGCAACCAGTGGTTGGCTCATGTAAGGGCCAAGAAATTCTGCAAAGGGAGAATGGAGTAGATTTTGCTGCCCTTCACGCTAAAAGGCCATGAAAAATATCTTCCCTCTTTGTTTACAAGCCCAGTTCATCATCCGTAGCTTTTTGAGGCAAAAAACCCAATTCGTATTTTACCGAATTTTACTCAATTCATATTTTGGGAAAGGGAAAAAAAAATGTTTTGTATTTATTAATAGTTTAGGAAGGCAAAGAAGATGTGCAGAGCAGTTGTGAGTAAGCAATTGCAAAATTAATTTGTCTGCTTTAGAATTCTTGAAAAAATACATGGACAAGGACAAAGTTTGTATATCATACAACAAGGGGTGGGTAAGGCAGAAAGAACTCGGGATAACATAAGCCCAAATCCTACTTTTCTGATCACAGCATTTTATAAATTTCAATGGAGTTACTAGTTTTAATCTATAATAATTTGAAATTGTAGTTTTTACAACAGAAAGGTGTTTTAAACAGAAAAAAGTGCTTTAATATGAGGTTAAACAAGATTACTATCTTACATGTCTTCAATTCTTTTTCTCTAGATACATCACTTCGGGATGGTCTGCTTATTTTTTTCTTCCTTGTGTTGCCAATAGTAATCGTTACTGTATTAGCAGTAATTAAGCGTGATGCAATAAAAAGAAAATTTTGCAGGAAAAGTAGAAGACAACACAGGTATTTCACTTACTACAAATGCATATTTTAGCACTTGAGAGCACGCTCCAGATTAGTTTAGCAAGCCAGTTAGACGCTTTATCTATACAAAGAATGCCGTATTTCCTAAAAGAAAAATGACTTCCCTGCTAATAGCACTGGCAGGTATTTAGTAGCCTGTACCCTGCTATTAGATAGTTTAATCCAGATGCTCCAGTTGTCAGTTCTCAAACATTTTTTTCCCCCAAATACACTGCACTTTCCTAATTGTTATTGATAATTGTATTGCATGGACGCAGGGGCATAGCACGTTGAAATTACTTGCCAAGGCCAGAAAGGGGTGGAGTCAGAAACAGAATCCAGACCTCTGAGCTGTGGCCTCCTCCCTTGGAAAACACCCCTCCCTGAAGGTAGATAAACCATGGGCATTTGCCTGATGACACGCTTTTTATTTCAGGGATAACAATGTGCAGCAACCAAAGCAAAATAACACTGCGAGTCATAACACAAGAAATAATCAGGTAAGATAGATCCATACTTGCATTATTTCATGTTGAGTAATCCAAACTATACAGTGCCTTGTTTCTTAATACAGTTACTGATGACTTTAGAGCTTCTTGATACATTGAAACCATCTGAATTTCCAAGTATTTATAACAATTTATAATGTGTTAGACAGGATTTCTCTTTTGGGAAGTATAAGCCTCGTTGCCTGCCCTGTTGACACAGGCTGTGAGTTGTATGGGATGGAACAGGCTGCTACTTAGCAGAGCATCCAAAAATTGCTCGGAACTCTGCAGCCAAATACCAGAGAAGCTGCTTAGCCCGGCTCTGGATCTAGCACTGATAAAACAAAATAAAAATTATCAAAAAAAAAAATGTTGCAATAGAATATGAAGAATGTCACAGGAAATGAAAATTAGTTCTAAAATGCCACTAGCTTAATACTGGATAATCAGCCGCACTTTGAAATCTGAGTTTTCTGTTAACTCAATTTTCTGTGACATCTTTTCCAGCCTGCCACGTCAAGTCCTGATTTTTTTACCATATCGCATTTCCCCGGTCCAAGGTTTGTAGTATTTAAAAACTTCTTTACTTCATGTTTGCTATATTTATATTGCTGTGTCATTGTAAGTGAAGTTCCTAATGCCTCATGTTCTGCTTAGGAGCATTTTTCATGCAGCATCATACGAGATAAAATAGATTAAATGCTTGAAGGAGAAATGCTGTTTTAGGGCTTGTAAAGAAAACAGCATAACAGGACATGTAAATGCTATGAGGGAGCGGGAGAGGCAGAGAGACTTAAATATATGTATAAATGCTAGCAACTGTTTAAAAATGGTAAAGAACCAGTTGTCTCGACTCATTAAATACTTCATGTGTTTTCCACACTTCAGGCCACCAGTACAAACCCAGTTTCCTGCAGTTCCTTCGGGACCTCAACGGCCCGCAGTGCCCCCTAGAGCAGCTGTCTGAAAAGTCTCCTGGGAACCCTCAACCAATTCCGACAAGTAATTGGTCTGAAAAAAATTACAGACTGCAGTCCTCCAGTCCTCTCCTTGCGCAGCCAAAATGCCTTCTGAAAGGACATACCTCCAGAAAAGACTTGATGCCAAGAGGCACTGAACAGATTTTGTAACGTCCCATTACTCTGCTAATTGCTGCTGGCTGTATTTGTGCCTCTTCTACCTCACCTCTTGTTTTTTTTTTTTAAATCAGAGGCCTGATGTTCAACTCTTGTTAGATTAAATCTATAACATCAGAGAACAGGACTCTTCTGAAGTGCAGCCTTGCTCACAGGCCAAAGAGAAGTGAATTCAGTTATTTACACACATAATTTATTCACCTCTAGCCACACGTGGCTGTGAAAACGAGACCGCAGACTAACCTCTTGGGCAATCTGCAGCCTACCTCCCGGACCATCTCCTCGGTGGTGCACTGCCAGGGATCCTCCAGTGCCCGCTGAGAGCAGCCGTACCCCACACGCCAGGCTCGCGGGCAGTCCCTGTGCCTCGCTCTGAGCCTTCTCTTCAGTGCAACACTGTCAATGCTGGGACCTTGATCCCACCTCTCATTACCTACTGGCCACGTTACCTTCCTGCACAGGTAGTTTACAAAAGTAACCTCATACAGGGAAACTAGTAATGGAAATAATCACAGAATCACTCAATGATTAGAGTTGGAAGGGACTTAAAGATCATCTGGTTCCAACCCCCTGCCCCGGGCAGGGACACCTCCCACCAGACCACGTTGCTCCAAGCCCCGTCCAGCCTGGCCTTGAACCCCTCCAGGGATGGAGCAGCCACAGCTTCTCTGGGCAACCTGGGCCAGGGGCTCACCACCCTCACAGAAAAGAATTTCTTCCTAATATCTAATCTAAATCTCCCCTCTTTCAGTTTGAAGCCATTACCCCTTGTCCTATCACTACACGCCCTTGTAAAAATCCTCTCTCCAGCTTTCTTGTAGGCCCCCTTCAGATACTGGAAGGCTGCTATAAGGTCTCCCTGGAGTCTTCTCTTCTCTGGGCTGAACAACCCCAACTCTCTCAGCCTGTCCTCATAGGAGAGGTTCTCCAGCCCTCTGAGCATCTTTGTGGCCCTCCCCTGGCTCCAACAGGTCCATGTCCTGATGTTGGTGCCCCCAGAGCTGGAGGCAGCACTGCAGGGGGTTCTCCCCAGAGCGGAGCAGAGGGGCAGAATACTCCCCTCGCCCTGCTGCCCCCGCTGCCGGGGATGAGCCCAGGATGTGGTTGGCTTTCTGGGCTGTGAGCACACGTTGTCGGCTCACGCTGAGCTTCTCATCAACCACACGCCCAAGTGCTTCTCCGCAGGACTGCCCTCAATACATTCTCGGCCCAGCCTAGATTTGTGCTTGGGATTGCCCAGACCCAGGTGCATGACTCTGCACTTGGCCTCTGCAGAGAATGTATCCGAATATGAAAGAAACAGGCCATCTCTGTTGTTACAGAAAATGTGGTAAATCACAACATACATTACATAACTTAAGTGTTTTAATGTTTTGCTGGTTATTCCACCTTGAGATTTTTGCTGGAAACTGATTCCACTACAAGAGCAACAGCTAACTTTTGTCATTCTAAAGGTGACAGTTACAAAGCAGTACCGATTTAAAAGAAAATACATGAAGTTACGTAGTTTGTCAAAATGGGAACCAATGGAAAAGCAGTTGCTACACAGAAACCCACTGGCAGGAGCAAAGCTGTGGATCCCAATCTGTCTGTATGTGGGAGGATGAATCACACACTGACTGTGTCCACACCTAAACTCTGGGAATACAAACGAGCAAAAGGAGTGAATAAATTATGGAATCGCCTTGCCAAGAAAATATTTCTAATCCCTTAGATGGTCATTTCACCAAAAAGCAGGAACAAAGAACCCAAAATACATTGCAGGCAAAGATCTGCACTGGCAAGGAGAGTCTTCTGAAGAAGTGTTGTCTTTCTCAATTCCTTAGAATCTTAAATTGTTATTATGAATTAATTATTCCTATAATTTAGACCTTATTAACAAGCACATTACAATAATACAATTTAATGTAAATCATCAGGGTCAGCACGCTTGGTAGTATCCTGATTTTATGATGGAAACAAAACCCGTGGCTGGGCACACCTGTGATCACTCAGCCAGGTTCATAGAGTCATAGAATCATCTAGGTTGGGAGGGACCTTTCAGATCTAGTCCAACCATCAACTAACACTGACAAAACCACCACTAAACCACATCCCGCAGCACCACGTCTAGCCAGCTTTTAAATACATTCATGGATGGCAATTCCTGTGCAGCCTGTTCCAACGCTTGATAACCCTTTCGGTGAAGAAATTTTCCCTAATATCCATCCTAAACCTCCCCTGGCACAACTTGAGGCCATTTCCTCTTGTCCTATCGCCTGTTCCTTGGGAGAAGAGCCCGATTCCCCCCAGCTACCCCCTCCTTTCAGGGAGCTGTAGGGAGCGAGAAGGTCTCCCCTCAGCCCCCTTTTCTCCAGGCTGAACACCCCCAGCTCCCTCAGCCGCTCCTCACCACACTTGTGCTCCAGACCCCTCACNCTTGTGCCCCAGACCCCTCACCATCTCCGTTGCCCTTCTCTGGAGTCACTTCAGCACCTCAATGTCCTTCTTGTGGTGAGGGGCCCAAAACTGGACACAGCCCTCGAGGTGCGGCCTCACCAGTGCCACACACAGGGGGACAATCGCTTCCCTTGTCCTGCTGGCCACGCTGTTCCTGAGACAGGCCTGGCTGCTGTTGGCCTTGGCCACCTGGGCACACTGCTGGCTCATACTCAGCCGGCTGTTGACCCACACCCCCAGGCCCTTTTCTGCCGGGCAGCTCTCCAGCTGCTCTCTCCCAAGCCTGTAGCGTTGCACGGGGTTGGCACAACCCAAGTGCAAGACCGCAATGCGCAACTGCATTTATCACTGAATTTATTATCAAAATAAACCCAGCAAACCCCCTCTCGCCCCGCCCGCCAGGGGACGGGCCCGCGCATGCGCACAGCCGCGGCCTGCAGCAGCGGCCGGTCTTGCGGCGGCGCTGGCGGCGGCGGAGGGGCCGGGTGGCGGCGGGCGCGCCCGAGGAGGGCTGTGCCTGCTGTGCGGGCTCCCGGCCGCC
>VXBH01006671.1:107511-124654 GCA_013400035.1 Rynchops niger
GGGCGGGTGCGCGGGCCCTCACCCCTCCGCTGCCTCCCTCCGCAGCTGCCGCGCTGGAAGCGGAGCCGGCGGGAGCTGCTGCAGTGCCTGGAGCGGTTCCTGCAGGCGCTGGTCACCGGGGAGCCTCTGTCCGTCCCCCCCGCCGCCGGGCAGCCGGGCTGGGAGCGGTTCCTGGCCTGCTGCCGCGGGCAGGGGCTGCTCGCCCCGCAGGAACGGCACGGCCGTCCCGAGACACCCGCAGCCACCGCCGGGCCGCTCTACCTGATCTTGGATGACAACTTTTATTACCAGAGCATGAGATACGAGGTGTACCAGCTGGCTCGCAAATGTAATTACTCTTTGTTCCTACGCAGAAAAACGTTTTCACTTTTATTGGAAATTCCGTGCACTTTAGCTGCCTTTCTTCAAGTGCTTTTGCGGAACGTTTGTTATTCTTGCTTGCTAGATTCCTGCAGAATAGTAAGCATCATCTTAACTTTATTACTGTATTATTCGAAATAGCTAAGTCACTTAAAGCCTGCCTTACGCACGTTGATCTCAGAAATTACTACTTGAGCAGCCTTGAAGGTAAAATTGTATTCTGTTCAGGCTCAGAACTAGTGTAGCAGTTACTCATTCATGTAAGGCCTTTGTCATGCATATTGCTCTCAGAAATATTTGCTGGAGTGATTTAAAGGTTAAAGTGCCTGTTGTCATGGTTTAACCCCAGCCGGCAGCCAGTTCTCCCCCTTCCCCTAGATGGGCTGGCAGAAGAGGAGGGGAAAGGGAAAAAAACCAGCCAGGTTGAGATAAAGACAGTTTAATAGAACAATAATGGTAAAGGAAAATAATAATAATGGTAAAAAAATATACAAGACAGAAGTCACTCTCACCGCCCAGTGAATTGGTTGCCCATCCTGAGCAGCGATCGCCAATTCCCACCCCCCAGCAAACTCCCATATATATACTGAGTATGACATCTATGGTGTGGCATATTCCAGTGGCAATTCCATCGTTCTGTCTATGCTCCTTATCAGCTTCTATGGGAAGCTGAAAAAAGTCCTCGAAAAGTATAAACATCATCTAGCAAGAACTAAACCAATATGGATTATTGACATTCTGTTCACAGCAATCATTAGAAAGAAAACTAACTCTATCCCAGCTGAAACAACGGCATCTCTTTATGTTCTTTTAGATTCCATGAGCTTCTGCCAGTTATTTTTAGACTGTCCACTTGAATGCTGCTTGCAGAGAAATCGTCTAAGAAGTCATCCGTTACCTGACCAGACAATATGTTTAATGGCAAGAAAAATAGAAATGCCAGATCTCAAGAAAAACGCTTGGGAACAGAACAGCCTCATTCTGAAAAGTTTTGATCGCACTTTAGAGGATGAGTATGTTACTGGATTGATGCTAGAGTTTCCAATAAGTTGTGTTTTCAGAAACGGGGGTAGGAGCTTTTTACTGTATCTAAACAGTATGTAAAAAATACTCAATGTGGTGATTTTTGGAAGCCAGTCAGTTACACACAACAGGTGCCAGTTGTTGGGAACTCACAGCCACCATTCTTTGCAGAGTTAACCTCAAAACTAACTGCACTTCTAAACTGCTGTTGAAAATCTGTGTAAATTGTCTGAAACATTAAGACTGGAAATAATTGGCTGTAGTTTTAGTTGGAATTGTTTTTCATCTAACTTGCTGTATAAAGATTATTTCATTGATTGCCTCATAAATTTAACTGAAAACGTGCTTTTTTTCCTGGGATGAGATGCTGTAACAAAATGAAAGAAGGGAAACCGTGTAATGTGGTTTACTCTGTTATTTGTTTTCTTAGTGAGCAGATAATCAGTTTCCTGGCCACTGCTTTGGAAAATCCAGTCAAGCAAAACAAGGAAAACCTTGAGCAAAAGGTAGCACTGCTTGTCTGTACAGTCCCTGCTCTTTCAGCTGGTGGTCAGTGAGTGAGTGAGTTATTCCCGGGTTGGATTCAGAACACTGTGATGACAGAAACTGGGAAATCCCTATTGCAGTTCTTGATTGGAAAAGCATGCACAGAGAAGTTAATCCTATTTGAAATGGGTACTTTTGGCACCTTATTAAGTTAAACCACTGAACTACCTTTAAGAATACTGTTATGTGTTCTACCGTAGTAAAAAAAAAAATAAATTACTTTTTGGAGCTCTCACATCGCACTGAGGAATATAATGTTCACTTCCTAAAGTCACACACACATCTGCCTCTGGCAGTCACCCAGATATACATACCCGCCTCCGAATTCAAAGGAGCACGCGTGCAATGCACCAGTTGCCGAGTTCCTGCTGCTGTGTTACTTGTTTTCAAAGAGTATTTCAAAAGTTCATGGCAGTTTAAATCAAATTTAATGTGTTTGCATGTATTCCTCCTTTCTGTTGGTCCCCCTGGATAGGAAGCAGATCGAGCAATCTGTGCGGCGAGTACTGTCCATCAGGCTGATCAGATTTGCAGACGCATCATCTCTCAGGCAATGAAGGACGCCAAAGGTACGTGTAGCATATTCTAGCTAGCTGGCAATGGTACACTAAGCCGATGAAAATTGGGGTAAATTAAGGAACCCCAACCCTGCAGGTGCGACACAGGCAATCACCTTCACAAGTCTGGTCAAAATTACTTGTAGATTGTGAGCTAAAGTCTAAATTTTGTCAAACGTGAAATGAAAAGTTTCAGGTTTTATTTTCTTCTAGATAAAAACATACTCCCAAGTGAGATGAAGAGTCTGGCAGAAGAACTCAACAAACTCAAAGCAGAAATTTTGGAAGACTTGCGGCAAGGAAATAATTTGAAAAACCAAACTTGCAGTGTAACTTCTTCATTCCAACGTGAGGCAACCAATGTGGTTAATAAATATATTTTTAAATAATGACATAGAGAATGTTGGTGATTTTTAAGAGTCCAGCGTCTTTAAAATGCAGTACTCCTTCAGCAGTACAGCTGGAAACAGCTGAGAGACACCGCTTCCTTCCCTGGAGGCTTGTGCCACCTCTAACTCCTCTCCCTGTATTATGGAAGAGAAATCCAGTCTAGCGTACTGTGACTTTGAAGGTCAAGCCAACAACCAACCCTCCTTAGATTTTAAATTTCACACCATCACAGAAAAAGTTAGCCTGGGAGGAACACCTAGAAGTCATCTCATCCTGTTTCCTGCTTACAGCGGGACCAACTTCAAGCTGGATCAACTTTCTCGAAGCCTCCTGCAGCCGGGGGTTTGAAGAGCACACTGGATGGTGACCTCTCTGCTCTGTCAAAGGGCAGCTGGGCATTTCCAGAGAACTCGTGCCTGGGAAGGTACCAAAACACAAAGTGAGATGATAGAGGGTTGACAATGAACTACAGCATCCAAAGTCGGGATGTCAGCACCTGAGTTTAATTCATGTCCTGCTGCAGTTTCGTACGTCCCTTTTTTAGATCAGGCTCTTGACTTCTTTCCTGGTTTCCATGACAAAAACCTTGCAAAGAACAATAAATTTGAGAGGCAGTTAAATTAAGGCTCTTAAGAGTTGCATGCATGTACGTGTACATGTAGGATTAACTCCCATGTCCAAAGGAACTTAACATTTGGTGCTGCCTTCCAAGTTGCTAACAACATACGTATCGGGACAAGACCTCTGATTTCAGACGTACAAGCACTCTCAACAAGGAAATAGGAGTTTGAGGAAACAAAGAATTTGGAAAATGACCAAATACGTAAGATTAACAGTGGAAACCAGTAACAGCGTGTCCTGGTTCAGCTCTAAAATTAAGCATTTTCAACTTAAGCAGACTGAAACATAAATGCCCTCTTCTGTGCGTACCCGAAAGATAAGCGTACCTTCCATACCTGACTTAGACCACAGCACCACCTGTTGAAGCAATTAAGAATTAACAGGAGACTTAATTAGAAAGTGTTATTTTATTCGTATCTTACAAAAGCAAAGCTTCACAACATGAACTACACTAGATATAGTTATTTCAGAATTAACCTTGTCATCTGAAAACATTCACTACACAATAAAATTTATTTTACAACTCTAACAGGTTTCATTTTTTTTATTTTGCATACAAAATATGCTCTTTACACTGAAATACGTATTCTTAACAAAGCAGGTACTTAGAAGCACATACACAAAGATTGCTCAATGAAAAACACTTCAGCAGGGAACAGATTTCCTGCAGCAGAACATCCATTTGCTGTAGATTTTCAAAGAAGCTTAAAATTAAAGAGAAAACTTGCCAGTGAAGACTTCTAAATTACATTCCCTTCGTCAAAAAGAAACAAACAAACAAAAAAACCAAAACCAAACCCAAACAAGCAAACCCTCCCAAACATTCTGGAACAAAACAAATAGCAACAGTTAATTTTGCTAGGAAACACTCTTGGAATGTGTCTTCCAGCATGGAGTTTTCTGTTAAAATGCCAATCAACATTTTATGTCAAAATCCTTTTTGTCTCAACATTGCATCTGTGAAAAAAAATAACCTATTATTCCCTATTAGCTGCTTCACAGTTGGTTTAAGTTATTAACCAAGATAATCGACCAAGATCTTCAGTCTGATATTTGCATGTTCATTGGAATATTCGGTCTCAAAATAAGCCTGTATTAAGAGGACTATAAATAGTGCATGTTAAAAATTTCAACAAACCTATAAAATCATCTGTTACAATAAAAACACAAACCCCACAAAGTTAATGGTTTGCAACTACTGAACTTAAGAGAGTCAAGCTCTGGAAAAATTTCAGCTCATTCCCAAACTTGCCTGTTAACACGAGTTAAAATGCTGATCGCCACCTTATAATATAAGGAATGTGAGTTGTTTTTTTTTTAAAAAAAAACAACCATAAAACCCCAAGTTAGTGCAGTGTAGCACATGAAGAACTCATTATGAAAAGTCCTACTAACTGAGGACTTGATCCTACAATTCCTGACAAGTAACCCTCTCTGACTCCGAGTAAGGCCTGCCCCTGCAAGGGAATCATCAGGATCGCGCTCTCAAGCAATTTTCCAGTATTAATTCCGGTCTTTAAATTATAGTAAATAGTATGTACAGCATCAGGAAAAACTAATATGAAAATACACCTTCCAAACCCACCCAGTAGACAGAAGGAAATATAGTCAGGGTACTGTTTGGCACAAGTGAACACACGGTAACAGGTTGAAAAATGAGGAATCCCAGTCCAGAGGGTGACCCTGTGCGCAGGACCAGGACGTCGGCGGGGACCCACCCCGCACACCTGGCTGCAGAACCAAGGGATGAACCCCAGAACCTGCTGCCGCCTAAGAACCCCCCTGCGAACAGGGGCCTGCACAAGGAAAGAAGGGAAAATAGCTTTGTCACTGTTCAACAGTTTCTAGGTGTTTGTAATTTTATTTTCCTTGGGTACCTCGAACCAGAAACAATGATATTAAGCCAGCAGTATTAAAATACTTCTCAACAACAGCTTGCAAGGTTTGGGGTTCGATATTTTTTTTTCATACTGAGTTCTATTATTAAGAACATACGTTCCCCGCAACAGAGGATCCCCTCCTAAATAAGGGCCGCTTTAATAAGCTCATGCAGGCTTCCTCTTGCTGCCAGCTACCCCTATTAGTGACCTAACTCTTCTCCTATCCAGGGGCATCATGGTTCAGAAGTCATTTTTCTAAATCACCAAATCATGAGCTGACACAAAAAGAAAAGAAACGTTTACAGGCACTGCCAATGAAAGTCCCAACGGACCAGAAACAGCGTAAATGGAACAAAAGGATGAAATCTCCAACATCTGGAATTAATCTCCCCGCTTCTCCCCTCCAAGGGGGAGAAGGGCTGGAGGCCCAAACCAAGGAGAACCTGGCTGCTGTGATGGGTATCATTCAGTATTGGGAGGTGCTCCCTGGAGAACCACCATTCCAGGAGCTTCCTTGGAGTTGCTAGAGCCTGGGAACAGAAGTTCGCATTATCTATCAAAAGGCAAGGAAAACGACCTCTAAAAATTACTAGTTGTAATGGTCTCTAACAGTAACATCTGTAGTTCTAATATTGTATTTTAGCCAAATTCAGATTTTGGAATGTGTCAATATGGGATCATTGTTCTTTGACCGGAAGGATCATGTTGCAAAACCTGTACAGGAGCAGTAACTTCCAACTGGATTCCAGTTCAGTCAACTTTTAGTCCTTAAAAGAAAGGACGTGTATGTTTATGCATACAGAATGGCTGTTTTGCTTATAAAATACATTTTAAAAGAATAAAGCAACAAAGGTACATTTTGGAATTACGAAGAGTGTCATTATGAAAAGATGAAAGTTACATTCTGTTTTACAAATCCACTGAAATGGATTTTGACAAGGCCTGAAACCAAAAATGTTTTTAGGAGCGATAGCGTGTTACCATGCATCTTCACTACATTGGAAATACTTCAAAGGCGTATTTTTTGACCTCCTTACAACAATGTGCAGCCAAGAATCCAGTTCCTTCAACTGGTTACTTCAGCGCAGAAAACTCAACGGTAAGTAAGTTAGGGAGAGAGAAACATATTCGTTCCCAAATTTCCAATTCATTTAAGTCAAAATTACTTCTAAGGATAAAATTCTCAGAAGGGTGGTTTTTCCTGCGTCAATCTTACACTGAAGTCATTGTTAAGTTTTTCTATCAGCTCCAGGAAGCTTTAGCTCCCACAACAATATAAATTTGAAGAAGCCAAACATTTGCTATTCAGATTCCAACCTCTGACTTGCAGAACATTAACAAAATCTTCCTGCTTTTAACAAAATGTATTTGCTGCCATATTTTGCTGACAGTAAAAGGGGAGTATGTAAGGGAAGCTTTCATTTGTCTCAAGTAAGACTAAGGTAAAAGTGCATGCCTAAATATGGGAAAAGTAACAGTTCTTTACTTTTGGAAACTTTACAAATTCATGTGTAGCGCATTAAGAGCTTTTATTAATTTTGCTAGGATTTTTAATTTAGGTTTCTATTAAAGTGCCTGTCCGTTAGCCTAGGTGCTTCTAAAGTAAGATGTACAGTATAAAAAAAAAACAAAGCAAAACAAACATGTGCAACGGACTTCATGTACCTCTCTAGTTACCATTTGCCACCTACAATTATTAATCACAACGACTTTAATGCAGCCAGCCAGCACACCTTTGCCTGCCCGTTACACCTGCAGCTCAGAAAAACCCTTCCCCTTATTTCTAGTACACCGAAAGGACAAAAATCCGGGGAAAAGGACAAGACAACCTGACTTCCAAAGTTCACAATAAACTAGATTGTACAACTTTCAAACACACAGGCAACCTATAAGTTGTAGCTCGGCCCGAGATAAAACTGAACAAATTATTTTTAATTTGTAAACCTCTTGTTTGTTTCTATTAGAACTTCCATCAGCAAGACAGAAGTCTAATTGTGCAAATTTTAAATATCTGTACAAATTAGTTTAAGGCAGTTAAAAATATCACGGAATATATATTAGTTCTACAAGCTCTTTATTATTACTGTTTAAAAATTACTTCCTTTTAAAAAGAATGACGTGTAAAATTTTGGTAAGTGTAGTTTAAAATGTGTCAATTAATTTTTCTTTTGTGTAACTAGTGAGTGACGAGCTTTTAACTCTTTTTTCCTACCAGAGTTTCATTCACAATCACCTGTTATCTTCTCGTTTTGTGATGAGTTTTAAAAATAACAGTTAAATTAGTGTTTGAGCTCTAGCATGAAAAGTTTAGACCATACTAAGCAAAAACTTATTATCAACCTTCACCAGATTAAAGCAAGTTTTACATCAAGTTGTATTTGTATGTGAAAGTTGCTTCTATTTGTTTTTCCAGTTTGGAGTAGCTAAGTTTTTAAGGATGTCTCTGAAATAACCATATGTGTCATTGCATCTATCTTTCGTATTTCACAATTAATGTATTTTGTCTTGCCTAGTAAATAGTCTGATAATCGCATCCTATGTGTCAGGACATACACTCTGCTTCTACATTTGTAGAACATTTATTGGGATTAAGTGCAAGCAACTTAAATTTAGCAATCAAAGCACGTAAACGCATTCAAATTCTTAAAGCACTCCCTCCGTTTTTTTGAAAGGCTACATATAAAATAACAACGACACCTTACACAAAATTTCCCTGGCAAGTTTTACAACAACCTAGAAATAAATTCGCCTCCTTTGTCAAACTGATTAATGTGCATATTCCTTACGGGAACGTGCAAGCTTTCCTTCAGCAAGTATGAAAAATATACTGTAATATGTTAAAAAACTAAATGAAAGCGTGTTCTCAGTCAATGTTGACTATGTTGGCCTCTTGCAAAATGGCAAGCAAAGTCATACTTATTTTTACACTTACACCCACATATGTTGCACTGAAATGGATTTTCAAATCCATGACATCCCATGTGAATAGTATAAAGAATATTGTCCGCAAAGTACATGTCACAGTGTTGGCAGTGATGCAGAAGCTGAGGGTCCTGAACCGGAAGGGTCGGAGCTGGAGTACTTGGCTGGCTGTTGCTTATGCTGGGAGTACTGGTGTGGGCACTGCGATCACTGCTGGGACCTGCCACAGGACTATAGTTCCTTTGATTGTGTGTAGGCCGAGGATCTGGGCTGGTCGGAGATGAACTTTGAGGAATATTTGCTGACACAGCTGAAACCACCGCAGGTGCAGCAGGCTGCTGTATCATGAAAGGCTTTTCATCTTGACAGGAAACAACATCAGGAGAAGCTGGATTTTGGTTTTCAGGTGGCAAGCTAGATAACTGTCCAGCTAACGTAGAGAGCTGGTTTAAAGGATTATCTACCATGAGGTCTTGTGGATCTCTTGGCAACCCACTGCTCTGGGTTGTTTTCGTCATGCTCTCATACGCTTCAGTCTGGATATTTGGGATTTCATGAGTGAAATCGTTAAGGTAGTCTGGTTTCTGAACCACCATGGAAGGCGGACTCAAATTAATTAATGCTCTTCTGCTGTACCCCAAATTACTGGTCTTCTTCTGCAAAACCCCCCACATTTTCTTGCTGCTTAGGGAAGACCTTGTACCCTTGATAGGCACCATTTTATGTTTGCGCCTGCGGTGGTGAGATAAGTTGCTTCGGTCACTGCAGCGAAAGGAACACAATTCACATTTGTATGGTTTTTCACCAGTATGGGATCGCATGTGAGCTTCCAGATGACGTTCGTAAGCTGACGCAAAGGGACATAAATGGCATCTGTGCGGCTTCTCACCTGGAAAATTAAAATAGGTTATACTAAAGCATCTCTTGTGTGCTTGAAAAAGGCTTTTTGTGGAACAGAAAGTAGCTAACTGGGCGCTGCTAATCAAACAGTTCCGTTTCAGATTCAGTCACGGCTAGTCTGGAGTTTAGCTGGGTATTTGGTGGAAGAGTGGAGTAAATTTAGACACCTCTGCTTCACCAAAGTGACAGTAAGCATAAGAAAAAAAACGTGACCAGAACAAGCGTAACAGATAACCTGACTAGGAATTGGAGCAATGATGGCAAGGACTGAACACAATGCTGTTTGTGTGGTGCTCTTAACTGGATCCAAACTCTACCTCACCCATAAAGCACGTAAGCACTTGGCTGCAGGAACGTCTGCACCACCAAAAATTTAACTGTCCTTGGTTGTAACGGTGTTTAAATACTGAGGGAGGGTATCCTTTCAGTATCTTCCAAACATTCCTACTTTTAAAGATCCTGGAACTATTACCTAAAAAACCATGTACACATCCACCAACTCAAGAAATTAATTTTGAAAAATGATTCTGTGGAAAGAGAGTTATTAAAGAAAACAAAAGCCAGCTAATCCCTGGACAGCTGCGTGCTCTCTCACACGATAGTACCGGACATTCTCCTTTCTGATAGGTAGGACTTTGTTCTTCTATTAAATGATATTTACAGATATTAACATTAACACTTTTTAAAGTACTCAGCTTTCAAACATAATTTCAGGCCAACACATCTGTAACATAATACTTTGCAACTTTTGATTTTCCTTTCATAGACTGATCTTTTAGGAGTTTTTAGATCCAGGTCTACAACATTAGAAACGCCTAAAGGATTTGACTCACATTCAGGTGCTGAAATGAAACATCATCTTATCTCCCTATCTAGGACGCCGGGTCAATTTCCACATCACTGTTGTGCAACTGATTGTCTTGCCACACAGCACAACAAACTCCAAAAAAATGTAAGCAAGCTCCTTCTCTTCAGCCTTTATGGGTTTTTTTGAAGCATTTTCTACTATTTTAAATACAGGCCAATACATCTATTTTGTGGCTTTCAAAATCCACCTAGAACAACTGTAAAAGCCAGAGACTGACTGCAGCAAGGGCCACTATTACACAATACGCAAGCACGGTACAGGCCCTGTACGATGGCACGTATCTGATACAGAAAGCCCTTCCCACGTTGAGCATCCCATAGTTTGGAATCACAACCTGGAATACTGAATAGAAGATATTATTTTTTTTTCCCCCCATTGCTGGCTCTTCAAGAGAAAATAAAGCAATTTTTATGCTACCTTTAAGTACCTTATTTGCATCAACCATGATTTCTCTATAGGCATATGTAAGTATTCAGATTATTGTATATGTGTAAAGATCTGGAGATCTGGTACGAATGATGATGTAAGAAGACTGACAAACTCCCTGCATTCACAAAGAACTTGTCAATATGAATGGTCTTATTTAATTGTAAACTGGTTACACTGAGATAAAGAATTGCGTCCCATGTTGCATGCCCTTAATACAACACAGCTCGTGAACGACTAATTATACTGCTGTCAGGCTCAGCACAAAGTCAATTCTGCAGTAAGTTGCACTTAATAATGGTTGTGTGATCATGCCTGGGTCATAATTACTTTGGCAGATACCTGCTGCATTTGCGTGTTATCCAGGATGCATTACTTGTTTACTTACATTGCTCTGAGGCTACTAGTGAGCTATCAGTTCCCTATTTTAATGCTGATTCAGTTCCTCTGAGCCTTCATAGTCCATGCAAACCATTTCTTGGCCCTTTGCTATGCTTCCCCACCATGCTTCTGAGCAAAACAACGCTCAGGGCCTGGATCTCCTTGCTCTTGCGTGAAAGAAACAAGAAAACAAAACAAAACAAAAGCAAACAAACAAAACCCCCTTCCTTGTTCTAGAGTCCCCTGTCTATGTACACAGAAAGAAAGCAGAACTTTCTGAAGAGCCATTAAAGTAATGGCAAAATGGTGTTGCCGTCAGGACACCATGCAGTGCTGTATTAAGGATATGAGATTTATCATGAAGAGGCAAAGGGGAAACTATACAGAGAACAAAAAGGCCTCTGGCAGACTGAGATTCTTGTCTTGATTATAAAACTGAACATACTGGTATAGGGAAATGAACTGTTATCATTGTACAGTTACTGGTATTTCATTAGGCATCGGACATGCTTGAACCAGTAATCTGGCTATAAAGTGTTCACTCTGTGAAGGTGTGTCCGAATTGCTGAAGGTCTTTGATAGACAGTAGGCTGACACCCCCTGCATCTCTCTCTCGCTGCTAGCTAGCTTTCTTAAACAGAAATAATTCAGACTGCGTGATTTTGCAGCAGAGCGATGTGTGCCTTCGATTTGGCTACCTTTCCCTAGCATCTTTGTGAAAGTTTCTTTGATCAAATGAGTCATGTATATATCCTCTGATAACAGGAATACTGAGAAAACAGTCATCCCACACGTAAAGCTCTGTTCTGGTATAAGGCTGACAACATCATATACTATGACGATGAGAAACAACTCAAAATGTTAGTCAAGGCACAAACCCGAAGTATTACGCTTTGCCCTAAAAACCACGTTTGTGTTGCTCATGGAATGTTTGCTGATGAATAATGACCATTGGGTCAGAGATTTTTGAGGACATTTCTCAGCACTCCAACTCTTGGTTGAAATCTTTCTTGCTTTTATATATATTATGTTGCAACCATGCTGAAATCATCTTAACCTGCGGCAGGAGTTGTTCTGCTACCTCTAGCCGCTTGATGATCTTTGCTCCCAAAAGCAGCAGCAGGATCAGAAAGCATTTTGAAAACACAAAAGAACTGTTACCTAAGATTTGAGAGTATAAAAAAGGTAGGCAACTTCCTACAGTAACAGAAGGAATGCTGATACTATACCAATATCTACATTTTGATACTTAAAGAAGGAAGATTTATTTTTTGGTTTCTAGTATGGCTAAAATTTACGATGTGATATTAAGTAACAACACATTATTTCAGTCATTCTGTCTGAGAAACCCCATGCACACCAAAGCCATCAAAAACATCTCAGGAATCAGCAAACACACAATACAAACACCTTCTAGTAGCAATTTATGCCTCCCATCACAGCTCTAGCAGTCCATCTGCTCACGCTGACAACTGGCCAACAGTAGCTGTGGGCTTGGGGATGCAAGTTTTTAGATGGCAATAGCTATATGCTGCTGAAAAGGCATGGAGTTTTAAAGCTGATGTTACTTCTGCATCTTTAAGTACCATTTAAAAATGAACTGTGTAAATCTGCAGCAGTGTTTGTCCCACTACGTGACCCTCATTTCACAAGCTCAGAAATAGCGCTGTTAAAAGAAAAATATCTCTCCCTGTCCACATGCCATGAGGCAAATGGTAAGTAAAGCTGTAACTGCGTTATGAAAAATTAGACAAAAAAAAGGCTCCAAAACACATTGCTGCTTAGCAGATCTGCAGCAAGCCATAGCATTAATGTAGCGTCAAATGCAGGTACACAAGCCACAGTATTTTATACATTATTGAAACTTCACAAAATTTCCACTGGGAATATGAAAACAGCAACAGCTACACACAGAGGTAGCTCACAGTATCACGAGAGAAGAATTTACAAAATCTCCAGAGTCTAAACCTCAGAACTCTTTGATTTCTAGTTGGATGCAATTTACGATCCCATTACACCTCGTTGAAACAAGCCAACACTGCAGGGCCAGTGCAAGGAGCACTGACTTCCTCAAAAGACATCCTGGGAGTTACTGTGTAGAATCAGCGGTTCACAGCAAAGTGAGAATCTTGACCAACACTAAACATACCTAAGGAGAGTTACAATCACGTCCAAATTACAACGTATTTGCTTCAAAGTGAGTCCCAGAATGCCACCTACCCAAGACCACTGAAATGACAGACTTAAAGTTTTGGGACAGTCTGTACCAGAGGGGAAACCTGTAAAAACTTCTATTCTTTGCAGAACACAATTGGTTTTCTTATTACTCTAGTTAAGAGCCATAAAGTCTTCTGTATCAGTGTAACATACTCGGCACGCAGCAAAGTCAGACTTCACAAGGACCTTTCATTTGTTTTCTTTCATTTACTATTAAGTTGGAGCTGACTTCATGAACAGTTTAGGATATTCTAATCTTTATTGCAAGTTTTGCTTTTCAGCTTTATAAACCTAACAGTGGCAAATACTCTTAAACAAGCCACAGTAAGTATTCTTTATTTTCATTACTGTTATTAATCACTTATTTGATGATATGCCCTCATGTTTGAATACTCTACCAATAAGAAACCTTTATTCTTATTACTATGTTTTGTACAACATTCTACCTGTGGAAGTACAAAACAGGAATATTTTCATAGCTAAACAACAGAGGAAGAAAAGGCCCTATAAATCTCCAAGTGGCAGGATGTACATTTTTCACTTTTCTGATTAGCAAGGAAAAACTATAAATTACGGTTAGGGCCCTTCAATTTACACTGATGCTTTCATGCTATATACTCCAATTTATAGTTACTTCAGACTCAGTAGTCTGCAATAAAAATATCAGTAGAAATCCGCATAATTTAAATAGGTATATGATGCACCTTTAAAAAAGTAGTCTATTAAAAAAAAAAACCCACACCCAAAAGCCAGTTCTAATTGTTGAATAGTTTTAAGAACTATCACCCTGCTTGCAGATGCTAACTCCTCACATGCAAATATAACATTGAGTTAATACCACAATGCCTCACAGGGAAGTACTGCAGAATATTTCATACCTGTATGAATTCGGATATGCTCTATAAGCCGTGCTGTTCCTTTGCTGGCATAGTTGCAGTATCGACACTTTAACTTTCCATCAAATGTCCTTTCAAACCCATCCACTAACATTCCTGAGTTTTCATCCAGTGAAACTTCAACAGAAGGATGATCCAGACCATTCTGATCACCTTCTGTCCCAGCTGTGAATAACGCAACAGAGTTTTCAAACCATGAACAGTGGGATCCTATTGTGCTGTGAGAATATGCCAAACGCCTTTTGCTTCTGTATGCCCTTGGTCTTTAAACATACAGAACTATAAGAACAAGCCCTGGTTAAAACAAAGGTAGGTACACATCTTTTGTGATGTGAAAATGACTATCAGAAATACTTCCATACAATTATAGTAGTCTGCATAATTATCAAGAACGTTAACACTGCAGTCATTCTCAAAAAAATAAGATTTGATAGCACTGAAATTAGCTTACCTCCTGGAAGAGTCTCTGCTTCCTTGTCTCCACTAACTGATCCAGAAATCATATTTACATGGTGAGTCTGCTGTGTAAGATATTCCTGAAAATCTTTCACAAAGTCCAAAGGTTCTGGCTTCTTTTCACCCATATTCACTCTTTATGTTTACAACCTCTTGTGCCTAGAAAGAAAAATATTTTCAAATCACAAGTGTCACTGAATTTGAATGCATTCCTAAAAACAATGGGGGTTTTGGTGTTTTTTTTTTTTTTACATAAAGGATTACTTTTATCACACAGCATGACTCAATGCACAAACTGACAACCATAAGAATATTTTTAGAATTTTTAACTCATTAAAGATCACCAAATATACATTACTGGGGAAACCGTTTTCAGCAACAGTAATATAACAACATCAGATTGGATAAAATGACATAATAATCAAAGTCAACACATTTGTGGGTTTTTTTTAATGGATCATACCTGAATTTTAGTTCCCTGCTAAATAGCAAACATGCTCCAAACAGGTCGGATAGAAAGCACAGGACACAGCTTGTCCACTTTCCCTGGAAGGAAAAAAAAAAAAAAGAAATATAAGTCCATTATTCTTCCCAAACCCCATGAGTTCTAAAAAAGAAAGATGAAAAAATACATGTTTTGAAACAGAGGTTCTAACGCTCTACTGCTCTAAGTTTTATTAAAACAAATACACTTCCAGCAAAAGCTTTTAAAAAAACCACATCTATTCCTTCATGTATCTCACTGAAAGACACTTATGTCTTACTGATTATTTGAGTAGTTTCTCTGGTGAATACATGGCTCCAAAAAATCCCAGCGTTGGGTAAGTCAGTTACAGCAACTGTAACACTGAGAAACCAACTGAATGTCACTGATTAGCAAAGATGGAAAAAGCCTTACAGAAAACAGTATTTCATAGTTCTTCCAAAATTTTCGTTTCCTAGCGTGCATAAAGTCTTAATCCATTTCATTACTTTGCATTGAAATAATAAAAATATTCACTAGAAGTCAGTGGTCATGCTCTTTTCTGGGACTGTAAATGACAAACTGCTAAAGTATCAATTTGCAATGAATTTGTGAAGACAGAACCTAGGATACAGTTGGAAAGAGAGCAATGAGTCAGTCGCATTGTAATCTGCAGGAATAATAATAATAATAATAATCAGAAATAAATTTATGACACTGCATTTTCAATAAGAATTTATTTTTGTTTTCCAATAGCTACTAAACAAAACATTAGGTGTCCTACAAAAACTCAAGTCCTGAGTTCAAGACCACATTTAAACATTCTCCTATATTTTCAAAGCTATTTACAAATGTTAGTTCGTTTTTTGGCATCCAGATGAGTATGTTATTTCACATCATACCTAAGTGTGCTCAACTATTATCGTTATTATCTAACTAACTATTAACTAACATTAAGTTAGTTTTGAACACATCCTTACATATCCATTTTGCCTACCCTCTTTCAGGTGTCACCAGCCTCATGTAGGCTTAAGTTAATTTGTGTTCCATTTGTTGGTGTCTCCTGCAATGAAACAAAGATATCAGGATACGCATTAAAAATATGGAAAAGAGAAATGGGACAACGTAATATAGAGTCCTAACCAGGACAAATTTCTCCAAATTATAATAAGAAATAACAATTGATGTTGAAAGGTTCAACATAAAACATTAAAGGTCCATGTTTTCACAGAGGAATCTGTGTATCTCTTTGTTTAAGGCACAGAAAATTATTCGATTGATTACTTTTATAATGACATTTAATTTTTAGAGAAAATTATACAACATTTTAAAAATCTGACTGGGGAAAAGACATTATTTTGGGGATCAACTGCATAAAACTTCCTTTCTCTACCTCATCAGTTTAATTTGAAAACATTCATCTTTCCTTTTTTTTTTAGGTCAACGTAGGTGGAGCACTGCCTCAAACCTCTACATTTGTATGCACAAAAGAACCTTTTGTGATTTTATACAGACATAAAACCAGCAGTTCTCCTCTTCAAGGAAGGACGATACAGATCAGAAGCCTACTATGTCACCACTGCAAATGAGTAATTGCAATTTGAATTATCAGAAACCTGAGCAGACCCGCTCGTGTTTCCTGCTCCTGCCTGGGCTGATCACACCAGATGTCCCTCAAGTTCCACCTATACAGAACATTTTCTGCATAGACAAATATATCTTCTCCAGCTTTATACACTGACGGGTAGGAAACCGGTTATTCATTTGCATCACAGGTGCAACTGCTGGATTTAACGTTAACTATGGCGTTGATGTGTACTAGGTTTGTTGTCTAAGAAGCGCCACTGGACGTGCTAGGATGACAGGCATTATAAATATTTTACCTGAAGAAATCTGCTAAAGAAAACAGTTCAGACACAGTAAAACTAAGAGTTTAATACACACAGTAAGAACTCGTTACTGCAGTAATTAGAATAAAATAATACGACTACGAACACATGTATACACCTTGTTTTCTTTTCAGGAATCAAGGGAAAAAAACAAGGCGGGGGGGGGGGGAGAAGGGGAAGGAATCACTCTGCCCCAGTCTCATCTTTTCCCGTGCAAATGACTTAAAATCAACATCACAAAGAAGGACGGATCCCAAACTTTTATCCAAGCCCTTCCTGCTCCTTACCGAGGAGTTTTGCGCCGGGGAAGGGGAAAATCAATCGCGGCGCTGGCGGCGGTCGGGGCGG
>VXBH01006671.1:124679-159679 GCA_013400035.1 Rynchops niger
AGCCCCACGACCTGTCAGCAGCCGCAGAACCCGCCGGGCGCGCTCCCGCTCCACGCCAGACGGCGTCAAAACCGCCTTTCCTCCACCCCTCTCCGCCTTCACGCGTGGGCGAGGAGCGACACGGCCACGACAGACCTCCGCCGCTGCGTCCCCCCTCCTCAGCTTGCTCCCCCACCGCCCGGCCCACTCACGCCAAAGGGAGGCCCCGGCGGGGACAGGCGTGTCACAGCCACCGCTGCCGCCCCGGGGGGGAGCGCGGGCCGCGCTGCCGCTGAGCTCCCTCAGCGGTGAAGGGAGGCCGGCGGGGAGAAGACGCTACTCACCTCCGCCGCCCTGCGCCGCGACCGCCACCCACTGCCTCCGCCGCCGCCGCCATGTTTGTTGTCGCTCCCGCGGCCCGGCCCGGCCCACCCGAGCCTCGCGAGACCGCGCCCGGGGGGCGGTGGCTCGGGGCGGGGGCGGGCGCTAAGATGGCGGCGGCCGGCTGGCTGAGGAGCGGCGGGAAGGTGAAGCGGGGTGATTCAGGGAGCGGCGGGGCGGCTGAGGGAGTGTCCGGGGATCCGGCAGCGGGAGGTCCTACCTCACCTCACGCCGCCGGTTAAGGCTGTCAGGGGGCCGCCGAGCGGGTTGCGGTGTCTGCTCGGCCGCTTCAGGTGCGAACTGTAGGGAGTGAGGGCGAGTTTGGCAATCCCTCTTCTTCTGTCTTGTGGGGGTTTTTTTTTGTACGGAAGGGTGGTATTGGGTAACTTCTTTCTAAGAAAAGCAAGTCTTGTGAAAGGGCTTGTAGTTGGGGCAGCCCGTGGCTGATGGGCCTGTGAGAAGGCAGCACAGCTCCAGTAGCTGAGGTGCTTGGATGTCTCCTTTACTTGCCTAAACAGACTTGTGGTACTGAACGGGGGATCAAAAGGCAAAGGAAACAAACAGAAAATCTGGGCTTGTGCTGCTACGCTTGTTTATCTGCTGCGCAGAGTGAGAAGGCGTGCTGGCCTGGGACCTTCTGGTGGCAGCTTGTGGGTGCGTCGTGACAACTTAAATAAAGAAAACCAACCCTGTAAAGGAGGGCAAGCAAGCTTCCTGAGGTGGAGCTTCTCTGCTGAGAAGTGGGAGCTGTCTGGAAGGCAGCTAGGGCAGGTTCAGGAGGGGAAGTCATCAAGGAAAGCAAAGCGAGCTTTGCAAAACATACTGCTTTGGCCTTTTTATGTTTATATCTCAATGCTGCTGCCAGGTCCGCCAGCATTAAAAGCTCATTTTAGATTGTAAAACAGACAGAAGGAAAAAGAACTAATCTTTAAAGAGCTGAGGTGGAGGTAACAATTGAGATAAACAGAAAAATCAATGTTATCAGACCCCCAGAAACTAGTTTTCAAATACACATGGTTAGTAGGGCAAGCAGTCTGAATCTTGTAGCAGCGTAAATCATTACCTTAGGGACAGAAAAAGAGGGGAAAAGAAAAAGCAGGGAAGCAGTATCAAAGCACGTGAGTAACGTACATGGACTTTAAATAACTATCTGAAACTTAGTAATACTATATGACTGCATGAATAAAATATAAACAATAATGTGGTGACTTGATTATATTTTTTTTAAAATCTAAAGGTTGAAATAAAGAATCCTTTCTACACTGCTGTTACTCGGGCATACCTGTAGGTTGCTGCTCTGCGTGTGGATGTTGCCAATGTAGGTCCTGTCCCTTGGGGCCATCCTACTGGTTTTAAGACTTTACAGGGTAATGTTGTTACGAATATTCCTTTTGTCCCGTAGCGCCAACTCAATCAGGCATCAGACAAACGTTTCTCAAACCGTGTCTGCATAGGTATGCTAAGGGTTACCTTTGTTTCTCCTGGTGTGGTAGGACACCTTTCTCTGCTGCTCTCAAGTGGGTTGGTTGCAGTGGGATATCCTTCAAGTGAAAGCTCTGTGGAGGAGGAAAGCCTGGGGTGGTTTCTACTGAGGCAAAGTGAAGGAAGGGAAAGTTACTGTGAGCACTGACTTTCTCAAAACCTTTGGCATTGTTGCCTGCTGTAATGGCTGTAACCTGTAACAAAGCCTGAGCTGTTTACCGTGTTTGAAAGCTACTTGCTAGCCAGGCAGGTCACCTCAACCATTACAGCCCTGCACACTTGTGCTTGACCTTGCTGAGCTGTGGTTAATCAAGTTTGTCCAGCTTTTCGTTTTCATTAAAGCATATGAGAAAAATCTGTGTATTTTCTGTGGTCTACAAAATCTGTACTTCCTGCTTTGGACAGAGCAAAGTTTTCTGCATGCATTTAGTGATGTGTTCACCTACGCGGTCGATAATTCTACATCCAAGTGTCAGGTGCTATCAAACAAATGTAGAAGTGATCACAGAGTACCATCTGTTCTTGTTTCAACAGTACTGGCTTATTGCCTACTGAGTGTACCTACTTGCAGCTTTTCCAAAAGTTTGGTATTCTTAAAAAGGCACCGTGCATTTTTCATGACAGCTCTTGGTCAGTACTGATGAAATATTCTCAGTGATTCATCTGTGGTTATGCTGCCATGAAAGAAAAATGCTCTTTTCTTTTTACTTGGAAATAAAGTAGTGGAAGAAGCAGGAATTATGTGTGATTTGTAATGCTATAACTACTCGGGAAGCCTACTGTGTTAAATATGTGTGTGTATGTATCTATACTTACGTTTTTCCTTCTCAGACCTTATTAAGACTATGGACTTATGCAGGTGGACGTTCAATAGTCTTGCACATCTGGGTGTTGAGTGACCCTACCATAGCTGGCTGTTCTGTAAATAGTCCATTCCTGACTGACAGCTTCCAGAACATGGTTGCCTTGGATTTTATCTCTATTAAAACAACTCTTTCTTTTTTTTTCCATTAAGACCTACGGTGACTCCAGTAACTTAGTCTTCATTTGAAAGTGTTGCAGCTATTGTTGGTCATCCGAACTTTGTATTCGTGAATTAGCCCCACTAGTCAGTATTAGTTTTATGTAGCCAGGGGTGTTGAATGTGAATGAACATTGAATGTTCATAGCAATATTTGTTTTCTATATTGCCACTTCTTATGATTATTATTTTTCATTGTGCATGACCAGTTGTGCTGAAGTCGGAGTTTCCTTACCGTAATAGACTTGTGCATCTTGTCTCTAAGAGAAAAGGAGTCCATCAGTTCTTCAGCCAAGGAAATGACAGGTGTCGGAAGCCAACATGAGAGAGAGTGAATTATTAGAAGGATCAAAGGAGGTTTTACTTCCTGACCCCAAAGTTTCTGCCATTTTTTGAGGAATGCTGCTATCACATTATGCATTGCAAAATTGTCCTGCGTTCTGTGAGCTAAATAGCAGCCTGGTTATGGCACAGTCAGTTGGTCTGCTTGCTGTGGGGTTAGGAGTGTGTGCTGGCAAAAATGGATGTTGGCAGGCATCTGCTTGTATATACATTATTTTTATTGCACAGCTGTGTCTCTACTGGGGGCTTCTGTCAGCAGTTGTCTCAGTAAGACATTAGTATCTCCACGCTTTAGACTAACATAGCAATAGGGATGAATATCTGTAGCAAAGATCTGATCTGTAGATCTTAGCCACAGAATATATTGGAGTTTGGGAGCTATAAGAGCAAAGCCATTTTTTTGTCTTGACTCTTTTGAAATCGGTCAGTTGAACTGTGCTTTTTTTGAATATTGCTTTTCAGGAATACGTTTTGCAGCAGTTTAGCTACTGTTAGCCTGTTACTTTTTGAGCCAGATCATATTCATTATGCTAATTTTTTTAAAAATCCTAAGAAATTATTCTGTGGTTATAAGGTATATTAACTTTCAAACCAAACGTGTCTCTTTCCAACACCTGCTGTTACCTACTTGAGTAAGTCTTTGAACACTAAGTATAGTTCTCCAAGGTACAAACTAAGTACTGTCACATTATCTATGTCCACCCACCTGACAATCACTTTGTGTAACTTGCTCCCAAAAGCCACTGTCTGTTCTGTTAACTTTTGTGACTTTTGCAACATATGCTTAATACCACTCCCCTATAGTAAGATGTTCCTCCACTCTCTTGGTTGGATAACTAATGCTTCTTGATGTCATTTGGAATTGTTGTATGTCATGGACAAATTGGGAGATGTTAAGCATACATTACTCAATTTTAGTTCCTTCCTGTACGTTTTTAATAAATCAACCAAATAAGATAGAGTAATTATTTGTTACATAGTGCTATCAACATACTTACTATAGGATTTAAACTAATTATATAGAAATTACCTGCACAGACACAGTCAAATGCCAGGGCTTCATCTATGAAATGCGTGTTCATTCTGAAAATCATGAAGTGGTGGATAAGAACTCAGTTTGAACACAAAAACCCACAGTGCTGTTAAAGGTACACCCTTTCACAGCAAAATACCAATAATCCAGGTGAAACGCTGTGAGATTGCTTTAGAATTGAGAGTTGCTGGCCCCTAGAAAGTCAGGGAGAAAGCTAAGTCTACCATTAAAGTTGACTGTTCTTCTATAAGAACATTTGTATGTCTATTTTATGTTTACTGTTATCATATCTGTTAATGAAGTGATTAATTCTATCAAAATATACGCTTGCTACTATTGCAGCAGGCTTACAAAATGATCTATAAAAATAAATTCTATCAGCAGGGTTTATTTGCTGTAAACACTAAAATGGGCTAAAATTAATGTTTCTGAATACTTTGTGAAATAACATTGTGTTAGCAAACTTCCTGAAAGAAAATTGCTTAGGGTTAAAATAAGAGTAATTAAAGGACGTATTATTTTAGGACACTGGAAGGATGGGTGTTATATCTTCTCAAAACTCTTCAAACTAGACATTGAACGAAAATTGTATTTCCTATTCATGCCTGAATAAAAGCACTGGGTAATACTGTGTATTGTTGTCTGTCTACAAATGTAAGTTCTATTAACTGTTCTGATGTTCTGTGTTTATTGTCAACAGCTGAAAAGAAATTTGCCATTGTACTTGGCTCCTTGGAGGGCTTCTCCATGTGTCTTTAGATCCTCCAAATCAGAACTTAAGCCAAATCTAGCCAGTGATGGAGTTGTCTGTGCGCCGCTTCAAACATTCACCGAAGAGGAGAAAATGCTGAAAAATATGGGTACCTATTATCTGTGTGGTTAAAATTCAGAAATGTCAAACTAAAAGTGAAATTTTAGCTTAAAAATTTCTTTTCATTCTTTATTTGTAGTTAAATGTTGAGATTGCTGTGTGGGATTGTGCTTGATTTTAAAACTGCTTTAGCTCACAAGAGAAAAATGTAGTGTCACAGAAGTGTAGTTGCCTGGCATTGACTCCTGCCTTTCTGAAGTGTTTAGTTTGGCTACAGCAGGTTTTCGGAGATTTCAAGTATACCCAGAGTGGTGACAGATGTGATGTCAGTGTCTGCCATGCAGCCAGACCTGCATGAAGAAGACCGTGTTTCAGAAGGGATCCTCAGAGCAAAGGTGAAAGAGTGAGAAACTGCACATCGGGGAGAGAGCTTATAAAAGGCTCTGATTAAACAGGAGCAGTCTTATAGGATTTTGTGCACTCAGAATAACATGCCTTAAAGCCTGAGAACATTTTTCCAAACAAGTTTCATTTATAAAGAAATGTGATACAGCTAACCAAATAAGGGATGTATTTGAAATATTTTCTATAATTTTTTTTTTGGTCAACCAATGTTATGTTAAGTGTTGCTGAGATGTTTTCAAAGTTTCTGAATTTATAGGAAGTATTAGTTTTGGTAGTTGAAGCTGAGTTCAGAAGGCAATTATAATTGAACCTTGTGGCACATCACCTTATTTCACTTGGGCAACAATTTGTCCTTTTATTAACTTGTCTGGAGAGTCAGGGAATACGTGCGTAACCTGTCAGAAGTACCACATGACTATTATATTGATCTTCAAGGAGAGTATTGCAATACTTACACGCTGTCTTTCTTCTCTTCATTACAGTGACAAAATTTGCTCAGGAACGAGTTGCACCTTTGGTGCAAAAAATGGATGAGAATTCGAAAATGGAAGACTCTATAATACAGGGATTGTTTGAACAAGGGGTCTGCACACTTTTACTTAATCTTTTATTCAGAAAGTGACGTCATTTTATGAATCTCTAGCTGTGCACTTTCCAGTTTTTTAGATTAAGAGATTGAGGGATATAATTTGAATGAACTAAGGAATCATTACAGATATTGGATTTATCAACCACAAGGCAGCTTTCTTCTCCATCTTTTACTGTAATATTCTTTCCATCTCTCCCTCTCCCGTACCACATTCTTCATATTATCTTTGAGTTCCTTGTCTTCCTCCCCCTGCCTTTTTTTATTTTTTTTTTAATTGGATAAGCATAATTGCATAGAATACTAGAACCAGCATCACTTTGGTAAGTGTTGCTGGAAAGGGGTATCAGGAGTCCTTTATGCCCTTACTGGCCAATCACAAGGACTTGTTTTGCAGATATCCTGTTGATCACTCCTGCCTTCAATTTTAGCCTTTCCTGCTATCAAACCTAAAGCTTACATGTGTTTAGAATGTCATTTTATACAGCAACACTCTAAATATTAGAATTCTGTTGAGATTGCAATTGTTCTGGAAAATGTTATTAAATTAGGGTGATGATCGGCCTGTATACTGCATGAATTCTTGCATGAATTATCAGCTTCTGTGAAGAACTGTTAGTTTGTTAAGAGTGTTGAAGGAAAACAAGTCCTTAGGGAAGGATATGGAAATACATTCTGTCGTTTTCATTTTAATCTCTTAAGTATCATCTTGAACTAAAAAGTTGTTGAAAGGAACCAGCAGATTGATATATTTGCATGTTTTACATTGCAGCTGATGAGTATTGATCTTGGGGAAGAATATGGAGGAACTGGAGCTTCATTTTTTTCAGTCATATTGGTAGTAGAAGAATTGTCCAAAGTTGATCCAGCTGTAGCTCTTCTATGTGAACTCCAAAATACACTAACAAATAAGTTGTTTACCACATATGGAACAGAAGAACAAAAGAGAACTTACTTGCCCAGAGTGGCTAAAAATACAGTGAGTCAAATTCTCACTTTACTAAACTATAATATAATTTTTAATAGTTGAGTAATGTTAGTGGGGTGGGTTTTTTTCAGTAACTAAATGGGTGGCTGCAACATTGGAAAATATGTGTGAACTTTGAAGTACTGGTTAGAGCTGAGATCTGTGGTGATACAGATATGCCCTGTCATCAGTAGCTGAGAGGTAAAAGTGGAAAGGTGCTTAGTAGTTTCATTAAAATTTAATTTACTGTGGAAAAGAACTTTGAAGTAGTTGACTTTGAGAGACATGTGATTACGTAGCGTTTCTGTTCTTCAGCTCCATATCTGAAACTTTAGTTACTTTGATGCAATAGGTTAAAACGTTTGAATTTCAGAGGCTTAAGCTTCTTTATAACTGTTTTTGTTGCAGAATTTTTTATATGTTGTGCCTATACGTACAGTAAAAATTAAAATGAATTTTTCCCTTCAATTGACAGATAGGCAGTTTCTGTCTTTCGGAGGCTGGATCTGGCAGTGATGCTTTTTCTTTGAAGACTCGGGCTGAAAAGAAAGGAGACTACTACATCATCAATGGCTCAAAGATGTGGATTAGCTTAGCAGAACACGCAGGAGTTTTCTTTGTGATGGCAAATACAGATCCGTCCTTAGTAAGTTGCTAAAGAATAGTTGCATTTCAGTGACAGCTGATGATATATGAAACTATTATTCTATTAATAATCTGATGTTAAAGGTTAATATTCTTTGAACTTTTTCGTGGCTGACAGCAAACCGTTAAAAATATTTCCCAACAAAAATTGAGAACTTGCTGAGCAATTTAATAAATTCCTCCCACCAGGGAAAATAAAAATGTCAGCATCATAATTGCTTAGATGAAGAGCACAGCATGCATTGGTATTATTCTGAGTAACAGAAGAACAGGTAGGCTTTCCAACCCTTCTGGCTTAACTGACAAGTTGCTGTTGTTCAAAGGCAAAATAAAGCTTAGGCTACATGTACAGGAAAACTAAGAAGAATACATTAGCAAATTATGCTCAGGTAAAAAATACATAGCTGAATATGCGTGTTTCAGGTTTTGCCACCAATTTGCAGATAGGTAGTAGATTCAGAAAAGTCAACTGCAGGCTTTAAAATGTATTATGCCAATATGGTAAAGTGATAATCAAATACAAAACTAAATTGTTTAAAATTGTTATTTCTTTTTTAAACTACTTCCAGTATCTCTTAAATTTTTAACTTGAAGATATTTATTTTTAAAATTAAAATTTCAGGGTTTGACTAAATAAGAAGAGGGGGTTTTCCTTTTATTATATTGAACAGTTAAACATCACGTCGCTTTCTGAATTTTTGTTAATTTCTTCACAAGCTGGTGCTGAATTGAGCACAACATACAATGAAATATCAAAATATGTTTGATAAACCAGTTTCTATATTTGTTAACTGCTGTGCTTTGCTGTGTAATCTGGAGTTGTTTCTGTGTTAGTGTAACGTTTCAAAAATATATAATACATTGTGTGCTTAAAGTTAAAAATTTGCTTTTAAATATTCAAGAAGGAGATTAAAAGTCAATGCTGCTCAAAGATTAAATAACAGTTGATGTCAGTATAAATAAGAAAACAGACCAGTGTAGAATTGTGTACTGAAATGTACACTCTGCATTAGCAGCTCCCGTTTGGTGAGATGGGCTGTCATGGAGGTGAGATTGAAGCACCAGCCACCTCTTCAATAAGAGGCGACTCTTCCAGACGAATCACAGGACTCTCTGCCTCTCAGTGTCACCATCTTAGTGAGAGGAGGTGCTGTGGGCGTTAGGGGCAGGGAGAGATGGGAACGTGTCCAGGAACACCTCGCATTTCTGTTTCATGGACCTTGTAGTATGCTGCATAAGAGACACTGCTGTGGTTATAGCTGGGGCAGCAAGAATGAGTGGTGGAAAGGAGAGAGGGCTGGGAATAAGAATTACACAGAGGGGAAAAAGAAAGTGACAGCTATCAGGAATCACTGTTCTGTACCTCAAGTCTGTATGTAGGAGATGCCAGAATTTAGATTGGCTATACAGTCTACATGTTGTCACATGTGTTATTTAGTGTCCTGTCCAGATCATTATCTGAACACCAGATCAACTCTTCGAGCTGTTTAATAACAACAATAATAATGATTTCAGACTGCTGTATTAATTATATTCCCACTACCTCTCTAAATGATGAGGTAGTGATATCAGTGTTCTGCAAACTGGAATCAGACGGAGAATGTGGGCACCAATTCTGTGTGTTAGATTAGGTCTGTTATAATACTTGCAGTTATGCTGCCCTTCAAATATTCAATCACAGTTCCCAGTGCTGCCAGTCTCAGTGCTCTTACTTTGGATAACCTTAAAAGGAAGAGTATATTTGCAGCATTCCATGAGAAAAAGTAGCTGAAGTAATTGGGCTTAAGTAAAATCCTGCATCCTATAGAATCATCTGACAGATGGGTTTAGAATCATTATTCATTCAACCACTTTAGACTAAAGATACCTGGTGTCTTCTTGCAGTCTATTGTTTGACTAGGACATATGTTACAACAGCAAGTAGTAACTTCACCGCACAGGAATAACTTGCTTTCCCAGTGATTTCCAGTATAGACAAGCACCACAGTCCTGTCTGTTTCACTTACGAAATACCAGTCCCCTGTCTTACCAAGAGAACTTTTAAGGTTGTTCTGATTAAGTTTTCCACATGGAATATTTTAATAGGTATCTCTGGCCTTTGTTAAACCATAAATAGCAGACATAGAGGGAATAGATGATGGTGATGGTGTTTTATTTAGTAGTATAGTACTAAGCAGGTGTAAAGTTTCGATATTGGAATGAGATATTTTGACTGCCATTTGGTGATATTAGTATAAAAAACAGTTCTTGATTATTTTTTAATTCGCCCTAGGGATACAGGGGAATTACGTGCTTCATAGTAGATCGTGACACAGAGGGACTACATGTAGGGAAGAAGGAGGACAAGCTTGGAATCAGAGCATCTTCTACCTGCCCAGTAACATTTGAAAATGTTAAGGTATTGTAAGTTGTTTACTTATTGAAGCATAATTTGTGTATAATTGGAACTGGACCATATATAGGGAAGGAATGTTAATTAAATTCACATTATATTTTTCCTTAGACATACTGATTGTTTGGTATATTTTAACTTTTTCCTCCCTATTCTTTCACAGAAGTCTGAGGGGGATTGGGTTTCTTGACTTTTGATAGTTTTTCTCAGTCATCAGTTTATAATCACATGTATCAGGACGTGATCTAATCAGATATTCTAGGAATCAAATGTCTGATTTATGTTTTATGCCTTCACTTATGAGGAACATTAAATGAAACATTTACACTGATTCACCCATGAACGCTACTAGCAGTTGCAAAGCAGAAGAACAGAAATAATTGAGTGGTTTTATTCTTTAGGTTCCCGAGACCAATATCCTGGGACAGGTTGGGCAAGGCTATAAGTATGCAATTGGAATGCTAAATACTGGCAGAATAGGTATTGCTGCACAGGTGGGTAATTTTGTTTAATACTGAATACAATCAGCATACAACTTTGAATTTGTATTGAAATTTAGATAATATTTAACGCTAATACAAATAAACGATTTAGAAAATACTTTATTAGAACCTAAATTGCCACTAGATGTCACTATTCCTGTATCTAAGTTACAGAAAAATATTGAAACAAGTGTAAACGGTAAAATTCTCCTTCGGTGACATAAGCAATAGGTTTAGAAAACATTAAATGGCAATTAGTTTGTCTTTGGTGGTTAACTTATTGCTACTGAAATATAGCAACATTTTTTTCTTCCATTATGCAAATTTATTTTACAAAGACTAGCTTTGGGAAATATAATACACTGAAATGTATACTATTAATGCTTCTAACTGTGATTGTGTGGCATTGCCAAATGTGACCTTATGATAACTGATGTTTTCCCAATAACTTAAAAGTCAACTCCTTTTTAAAATAAATACGATTTTTTTTTTTTTTATAGCAGAAGTGTCCTAATTCATTGTTGCATTTGAAAATTGGACCTTATGTCATCTTAGGGAAAAATATTTGCTGACCTTGGAGTTATTTGAGAATGTTGTATTTTGTTGTAAACCCAGTTTGGATCTTAGATTGCTGCTGATTTCAGTGGAAATCAGGATCAGCCCTATAATAAAATGACTTATCGCAAGTTTTTATCTTTTTAATTTACTTCTGAAAGTAATCTTTTCTTTGTTTCTACTTTGTTGTGGATGTAGTTGTGCTGTGTAGGGTGTAATGTGTTTGTACTACTGATCTCCCTTATCATGTGCCTTAGTTGCAAACAGACAAGAAGTAATAATCCTCATGAAGTTTAGACTTTCCACATGGCAGTATACTATGCTGCTAAACGGGTTGGCTTTTCCATCATTTCTAAATATTATCTGTGATTAAACTTTGTCTGATATGGCATTTAAAAACTAGGGCTGTGGGCCCTGTTTTTCCCAGAGATATAAATAATGTAAAGGCTCTGGCAGTAAAATACATGGTCTGGATTTTACTCTTAATCACTCCAAGTTACACTTATAACCTAATTAAAAGTTAAGGTCAGGTAGTTGTTGTATCTTAGCTACTACTTTCTTGGCACCTTCAAATTAAGAAAAATGTACTTGAATGTACAAGAACAGCAGTTCTGAAGCCCTGTAGTATTGAATTTAGTTTTTCAGTAGTAATAGTTTTAAAAGATAATGTACATCTATTAAAGTGTTATTGTGGCTGTGAAAATAGTTTCAGATAGTTTTAGTGCAAGGTGGCTGCATATATTGCTGCAGACCCTGAAGTTGGTATACTTGGTTCGTCTATATGCGTTTATGCAAGAAGGCAACAAACTGGGGGATACAGCTGATTAGCAGCAGACTGTATTATTTTCTTATGTTTTTTCCCCCCACATACTCATTTTCCTGTGTGTATTGTGTTTTGGTTTTTTTCCCTAGAATCTTAAATGATTAAGGAGTAGGTGTCTGAACCCAGTCAGAGCCGTGTTTTTATTTTCTTGGGGCCCTTGGCTTTCAGTTTAATATGTAGGTCTATCCAAAATACCCATACACTGTTGTACATCATTAGAAGTAGTTTGACATAAGCTGCTTGATGTGACAGCTGAGTGCCACATTGTAGCAGCCCATCTTGACTTAAAAAAGTTTTATGAGATTCTAATTTTACCATATAATGTTACCTTGCTTTTTGATAGTTCTTAAGGCCATTCATTTCTTTTTTTTTTTTCCCTTGTTTAATGCTTCCCCTAATCTAATTTCCTATCTTTATTTTTCCTAGGAAAGAAACTGGGTTGATAGAATGCATTCAGATGGATGGTAGTTACATAGTGAAACCAACTGATCCTTACTAATAACTATGTATGACAAGATATATGAAAGATAGGATCCTTTCTTTAGTATCTTGTTTGGAATGGAATACACTTCTCAAAATTTGGTAGTTAAACTAACGTGAAACTAGTTTACTTTCCAGATTTCATAATATTTCTTTAACCTAACAAATCGGACACTAAGGTAGATCTGAGTTACTTCTTTATAAATGTTTATATGTAGTTTTCCCAGATGCTATCCTCCAAGATAACAATTGTGGTTTTTTGTCTTTGCTGCTGAGTGAAAAGAGTGTGTGAAAAGACACTGGATCTTCTAAAATTGTTATGTTGAGTTGTTTTTTTTCTAGAAAATGCTGGAACAAGCATTATCTCTCCTTCCAGTATATTCATTTTCTAACTTCTGAAATAAATTGCTAGTTCTTCTATACTGCTAAGTCTTCTTTAAAATGAGAAATTATTTTTATTATGAAAATAGCTTTGAATAATCATTCAAATTTTTCCTTTAATAGTGTCATGTAGATCTATAGATCTTTAGTTTACAGTATATTTCCTATGTAATTAAGAATTCTCAGAAATACTTAATATTTGCACAACCACAATTGACCCGTAAGTTTTGTTCAAAAATTAGTGATAGTCTTTTCAGACATATTTTGCCATTAGTAAGAAAGTTTCTCCTCAAAGTTTGATTTATTTCTTTTATTTTTTTTTTTTTGTCCTAAGTCACCTCAGTATGTCTTATTTCTTACAGATGTTGGGACTGGCTCAGGGGTGTTTTGACCACACAATTCCCTATACGAAGGAGAGAGTCCAGTTTGGGAAAAGCGTATTTGATTTCCAGGTACTTGTTAATGAACACATGGGAAGTTTCCTCCAAGAGAATAGTATTTACCACAGTAGTATTAACTACTGTGAGTAGATGATGTCAGTAAAATGAGTCATGTGATTTGCATAATTCGTGTTCCACCTTGTGTCATGTCTCTACTTCTCAGTATTTGAGAATTTTTCAGAAGAATGTCAGATGAGCATTCATCTGCCATGTGAAATATATATATGCCTTCAATGCTTTGTTCCTTTGCAAGTACCATATAAATAATTTAAAACTTCAAAACGTTATTAGCATAACTCCTTTTGCTTGGTACTATATTCACTGCCTTTGAAAAGAATACACATGGAACCCCTTTCTCTTCCAATTTTAATATCGCAGTATGTTGAATGTGTTTCAGTTTTTATAGCCTTTCATGAGGTGCAGGGGAAGGCCTTTTTCTGGAGACACTAGAAATTATAAAAAGATGAGGAAAACTGATTGAATTATTAGATTTCCTGTGCTATACAAAGACATTTAGTTTTCATGATAATATCTGTATCTTAAAATGAAAAAGACTGTTGCAAAAATGATGTATAGTTTAATAAGGAAGATATATAATTGTAATTACTATAGTAATTTTCTTGTTAAAAGAAACCTACATCTCGTCTGAAGAGAAGGAACATTAGTAGTACTACTCATAATTTATACAAATTTTAGGAAGCACCCACAGATACCTAGGAAATGATTGGAACTGCGTCTTTTGAATGGGAAATGGAATTTTTAATTGCCAAATCATTTTGTTATTTTGACCTGCATATATTTTTTTGCAAATTTTAGGGAGCAGTATTAGCAAACTGAAATATTTCATTGTGTTTTAGGAGCAAGTTAGGCTACTAAATGTTCATTTTCAGTCCTTATAATGTTTGAGTCTCCTTAAATAAACCTATTCTTCTGTAATACCTGCCATTTAGATCTGAGCTCCATCACCTTTTTTCTTCCCTTTGAATCCATTCATCAGTCGTGTCCTCTACACTTCTATGCTGCTCCTTACTCTTCTCTCATGGCTATGGGACATGGGAAGAAGTGGTTGTCACCTTGCTAGTTCTCCACTTTATTTGAGGTACTTTTTTCAAGGCTTTCTTGGTTAAGCTCATCAGGGAACTAGACTTGTTGAGTATGAATGTTCTCAATAAAGAGCTGCAAAATAAAAATACACTTTGACCTACCCATGTCTCTGCGGTGCTGAGGAGAACATGAAGATTTGGCTGAAACTTTCCTTGCTATTCATGGGTGCAAATAGGTTAATGTAGAACCCTCCTGTCCAGCCGATCAGGCAAGTAGTTCCCCAATACTCCTGAATCCAAGAAAAGGGAAGGAGAGAATGGGACTGTGATTCCTAGAAGGACTTCGGTGGCCCAGAGGTTTTCCAATGTTGATGTCATAAAGGCAGAGATGTGCAGAAGTACTAGTCCATCTAGATGTTGTATTTTTATTTTACAGGGTAGGTATGTTCCCTGGTGAAAAGAATGGTTCTTCCTAGAAATTCCAGATGAGTACTAGGTACTGGTTCTGCCTGACTTGCTTCGTGCTTGTTTCAGGGGATGCAACATCAGATAGCTCAGGTGGCCACGCAGCTAGAGGCGGCAAGATTGCTGACCTACAACGCAGCTCGTCTTGCGGAAACGGGAAGGCCATTCATCAAGGAGGCAAGCATGGCCAAGTACTACGCTGCTGAGGTAACTTGCAGCTTCTTTATGCGGTGGATCTATTTCACTGCTGTTTAAACGGTTCTTCTGTTACTGAATGTATAACTTTGAATTCATGTTTTGCTGTGAGATCTGTGGAGGTACTTTGACCTTGTTTCTCCTTCTCAGTCCGTGTATAGAATGTAAAGTAGGCCACCAAAGAATATACTGTTCACGCCCCTAAATAAAATTTTAAAAAACAAGCAACAACATTAAAAGAGAAAGTGAATTAGTATTATCCCTCATCTAGAGAGATTTAATTTTCTCAGAATTCTCCTTATGTGGCTGGAGAAATGGCATGATGAGACTCCATTTGTGACCATTTCAACTCTGCTGGTCACAACTGTGAGTCATACTATGATTCCAAACTGGATTGCTCCTGCCCCTTGGTAGTTGCTGTCTTGCTTACCACTGCTCGTCTTTCACAGTGCAGCGTATGAACTGTTGCAATAACAGTGAATTCTTGATGTCCTCTGATTTAGAAAAGTGTCATTTTTATTCTAAAATAATTTGCATAAATGAAATGAAAACAAAAATATCGGTACTTCATCTTCCCACTTGTTCTAGTAACTGCTTTAATTACCGTTTTGTTTTCACTTTAAATAGCTACAAAGAATAAAAGTTACAACCACTGGCATGAAGTTGAATTCTGAAATTGTAACTCTGAAACTATTTTCATAGGTTGCAACACTGACAACTAGTAAATGTATTGAATGGATGGGTGGTGTTGGATTCACGAAAAATTACCCAATAGAAAAGTACTATCGTGACTGCAAGATAGGTGAGTGGTAGTTTCTTAACAAGTATTTCTTGTAGCACTAGTAGTTGTAAAGTTTGGGGATGAATGACTGGGGTTTTTTAAAATTTTTTTTAATATATCTTTTATGTGAGACCGTAATCAACACGGATTCAAAGGCTGAGATATAAAATGTAAAACTAAAACTTTGGGTATAAACACCTGTGTATTTAAGGCTAGTTAAACTGTTTCATTAGATACACCAATAAAATACAGACACACACATTGCGTCCCATTCTGTTAAGAAAATTCCAGTTCAAAAAACCTGAAAATACTTTCTTTGCCTTTAAGATCTGAATCTACGTGTTTTATTTTCAGGACTTCCTTGTTTACCAGTATAATCCTCGTACCTAACAGTTTAACATTTCTAACAGTATTACTCTTTGACTTTTATTGCTGATAGCATTTGTAAATACTTAATTTTTATTGGTTATTTAGGAATTGCTTCTCAGAAAAGAGTCTTGTCGTTATGTTGTACCAGCAGAAGAGTATTTTTATTGTTGCAGATAATAAAATATGAACATTTATGTAAATAATAATTCCGTTTCTAGAATTTGCTCAGTGAAGTTTCACTTCATAATTCTAAATGTTCTAACCGGACTGTTAGAATAATATCTTGGTCTCTCTTCATATATTCACTGTGGCTTACTAGTTTTCTGATTTATTTTCTTCTGATTTCAGGTACAATATATGAAGGAACTTCAAATATCCAGTTGAGCACCATTGCAAAAAGCTTAGCACAGGAGTACTGAAACCATGAGGACTTCTGACTGTTAACAGGAATTGTTTCACTGAATACTCATTGTGAATTACACATTTATTTATAACTGTAAAAATCATAAATAAGAATACAACATCACAGACAAAATTGTAAGGAAAACCGTAAATTCCCCGTTTCAGGACAGTGAGCATGTGGTGCATGTGAAATCATGAATTTCACATTCAAATCCGAACTATGGGTTAAAAGTATCTCTTTCTGCCTGAGACACTTGTAAGGTAATGTATGGTCTGAAATTATTTTGTTGCCATAGGTTATGCAAACAGTGTATCTCCACCTTGAGATTTCAAAGTGAAAACAAAAGCAGCCAAATCCTTGGTTTGCCTGATGTGAACGGTTCTGTTAAGCCATCTGGGAGAAGGGACTCTACCCGTGCAGCAGAACTGTTGCATGGTGTGAAGCTGCTGTTTGGTTGTGGTGCCCTTTATTAGCATGGGGCGCAGGAGAGGTATGTGGAAAGAGACAGAAGTGATGGTTTCCTCTCTCCCAGGTGGAGCGATGTGTGTGGAGTTGCTGTAATTGGAGTAATTTTTATAGCAGCCCTTAGTGTGTTCTTAAGTATATCTTGGTAATTAAGCCCTTCCAGCCCCAATTTGTAGTACTGAAAGGTGGATAATATCTACCTCCCTTTCTAGCCTTCTTAGCTGTTAAGGGTTTTAATCTAAGAGGCTATTTATAGTTCTCCTTTCATAAGAGGTTGAGTTGAAATCTTTGTGAAATGGGGTTAAAAGCTCTAGTAGTTCTGCAAAAAGACAGAGAAACAAGCTAGGTAATAGGAATGCTGTGGTACTACATCACAGTGGCCTTTCCATGTTCAGTGCATTTTACAAACTTTAATCCTCAGAGCCTTCCTGGGAGTTAGGGAGGGACTGTTAATTTGAAGCTTGGAAAACTCACTCGTGGAAGTTAGTGGTTCTCTACAAAATGAGGAAAGTTTTTCTCCTTTTGAGAGAGAGAGAGAAGGTGTGTGGGCAGGTGAGATGTTATTTGCTTTTTTATCCCTCTCTGTTTGCTTTAAAAGTAGACATTTTATTTACTGCAGAAACCTCTTCAGTGCTAGAGAACTAATTGACTAAGAATCAAGAGACTGAAAGCTTAATGTATGAAAAATTATTATAATTGCTGTAATTGGCAATTTGTTTCAAGTGTTTTTGGGAGGGAAAGATTTGGTTTCTGGTTTTGGCTGACTTAAAAGAATCTCATTTTTAAAGCTTGCTTGTCACTGATTATTCACTTTGAGTGGAGCTGAGATTGCTACAGTCTGAGATGCCTAAAGGATTTTCTAGCAAAACTAGGGTAAGTGACACTTAACAAATACAATTTTGTAAAACAAGCAGACTGCAGTGCCTTATACAAAGCAACATGCAAGGGGGAAAAGCACTATTACAAAGGGAAGTAACTACTTTAGTGAATGTCTCCCCCCACATACATGTTTTGCCTCTTGATAGGCAAAGAATTAATGTGGTAGTTATCCTTACGCCAATAAAAAAAAGCACCTCCCTGATCAGTTTGAACAACAGCTTTGAGTTATTGAAAAATATGAGTAGGAGGGTAGACTAGATAATTTCTGAAGGTTTGTTATAGCTACATTATTATTGCTGCTCTTGTTATTAATGCATTTCAGGTTGTTTGCAGGCTTTCTTTTAGCTAAACTGAAAAAGCTGGGGAGAGTGTTGGACTAGAATAAAGACTACAGGCACCGCAACAGTTAACTACAGTTATTCTGCTCACGATAGCCTATCATAGTCTAAAATAATCATAACCATATTACAAAATGCTTGAGTTAACATTGATGGATACGATGAGTTGTGCTCATGTGAGATGCAGTCTTTAGCTGCTGCAGTTTAGCCTGCTTTGCTAACATGAGTATCAGCAAACATCAGGTCTTGATTCGTACTGTTTGGTAGGTCTCCTTGTTTGAGTTACTATCTTAGCTTGGCTTCTGTAGTTTTGTGAGAGGCTAAGAAGTGAATGACAATACTTAGCTGACTTAATACAGTGCTAAAAGCAAACTCCTTACGGAGGAAAGTGCAGAGCTCTTTGAAGGACTGTTAGGCGCTGGATATCCAGGATTATGTAAAAGGACTGTCTCTTTGTGTAGAACTGTGTCAGGTATCCCTTTGAAAAAAAATCAAACTAATGTGATTTCCTTCAGCCTGAACTTGGATGCCATACTCCAGGAAACAATCTGAATGAGCTCGTCAGCTATTCAACAGTTCTTCTCAGAAAAGCAAGGTCAAGCCTTTAACTAATGTTATAGCTGTAAATATTTCACGTGTCTCAGTCCTGTATGCTGTATTCTGTATGTATTGAATGTATGTATTGGATTATTTTTTCTTTGTCAACAAAATTCTGTGGAGCAATATGCGCACAAATGAATTATAACACTGAGTTTCTTTCATTGTTGTTTTAAAGGGGCACATACCACTGTGGAGAGCAGTAGGCATTCTGGTTGCTGACTCTGGGAAGAGTTAACTTGTTTCATCCCCTTCAGTTTGATTCCATTGCTGCACTAATGCAGCCGTTGGTTTAGTAATAAAATTACTGTGCCATTGTCCAGGAGCTCTTAAGAGCTGCCTGTGCTGCCCAGCCCCTGTTCAGTTTGGGACAGGCATTTATGAATTGTCATGAATTGCACATCTGCATTTGGCACTGTGGGCACAGGACTGTTGATGGTGGCTGGCCACACCAGTAGGTGTAGGGCCACAGAGCTGGCGTTGTGAACGCTGTGAGGCTCTCTGTGCTGATGACAGGACTCAAAGCTGCTTTATACACAATAAGTATTTGTATTGCTGAGTTTTCCTTTTATATGCCCTTAGTCAGACCAGTCAATCTAGTCTGAAACAGCATTTTCGCTATCAAGTGTTGCATCTGGGTTTCCCTGGTTAGAAGAAAAGACCTGTATTGAGAATGTATTAAAAAGTGCCTGAGTTTGATATTTGACTTGATACAATGCTAATCTTCTATATCGGGTGATGTTTCTCTAATAATCTGTCATTTAAAACTTTTCCCAGATCTTGCCATTTTTGTACTGGGAGAGAATGAGTATGTCATCTGTCAAGTTTCTTCAGTGTTATTCTGGTTTGTAATAAAGGTCTGAGGCAGATTTCCACAGAAAGGTTTAATCGCTACTTGGGAAATACTCAAATACAACATTTTATATGATGTTTTCTATGCTGTTGTTCTTTCTTTCATATTTTCTTTTCCCCATATAAAGATTGTGTTAGAAAAGGCTTATGTGAAATATACAGTAATTGTTCATTGGGAGCCTTTTGCTATGTAAAGAATTTTCTGATTAACATATTACTGCATTTCCATTTGGAAGTTTTTTGGTGAGAGACACATTTCAAGTTATTCCTACCAAGCCAAGCTCAATTTGAAACGCAGTCTGCTTCAGAAGCAGCTGTCTGACTTCCCTGAGCTTGCTTATTAGATACACAAAAGCTGAAGAAATGTTTTTCCTCAACCCCAGAATGTATTCAGTGTACCATGGCGATAGATCTTCTCCTAAGAGAATTACGTGAAAGCGGTTAACAGCGACCACAAATGCTTCATAATTATTTACCTATTACGTTATCACTGTGCAAACTGTTGTCGGAGGCTGATGGGCAGATGAATATGTATTGTATGATTCCGAAAGAGTTTTCACACAATTTGTCATTTTATGTTTTATCAAAATATAGTCGTTGCAGAGGGGTTTGCAAGGACTTGTCTTCTGAGAAGTGTAACGCCTTGGTCTAGGTCTAGGTGAGGAACACGGTTAGTAGCCTAGAGCTACGTAGCATGATCGGCTATACACACAGGGGAGAGGAAGCAAAAGTTCTTTCTGAGCCCACACTAGAGACAGTGAAACATCAGTGCATCGTGAATCCAGAGTTCCAGGCTAACAAATAGGTATTACAATCATTATTTCAGTTAAATATGCCAGTTGTAAGATCAGTCGCTATAATTAACAAAGTCCTGCTTGGCAGCATTGAGGGAATTTCTCATTATCTGATACTGGAGACATTATTAAGCTGCTTTGAAATCTTGGCGTTTATTATCCTCTAAAAATATTCTGTTCATGTGCGATAACTGTCTGATGCAGGAGGTGACTAGAGCTAACCAGTGTGTTTCCTAATGGCTTTGTTTCATAGATCAGAGCATTCAAATGTTGATTTGCATTGGTGTATTAATGCTCAGAAGACGTGCAATGCACAATCCAACATTTTTTTCTGATAAAATACTTTAAAATACAAATGGAAAAGAGGTACAGTCTCAACAGGCAGCAATAGTACTTTAATATATTCTTTCAAGATCATTTACATCTTTCTGAAACTATTCTTCTTCTGTGTGTCTTACTAGCTGTAGAGCTACTTGTTCTGGAAGACCATAGATAGAAAGAAATCTCTAGGTGACTTCACTGAAGATCCTAAAGAAAAAGCACCCCTCACCTGACAGAAAGATGTGTCTCGATAGCCAAGTAACCAGCACTTTCAGAGCAGGATTTATGTAATATACACAATGAGAACTTCTGAACATGCGGAAACATATGTTCATCAAACATTTCGCAGGGATCTCTGTAGAAAGGGAAGGTATTTCAAGTTGCAACCACTTTCTTACAAAAAAAAAAAGTCCCCCAAAATTTGAATAACAACAGGAAGACCTAAAATACAATAATAAATCCCCACCTTCCGCATTGCAAGGTTGTGCTGTCACCTAACCAGGAAACTAGCATGTGTGGACTGAAAAGTAAATGGTGCTCTCTAACCAGCCAGACCTGGAGGTCTCTTACAGCCTGAAGTGTTGCACAAACTGTTGTCACAATTTGTGACAGCTTTAAAAACATCTGTTATCAATCACCAGATAAGGCAGGGCTGGACTGCTTTGGGTATGCGTTGTAGAGGAGAGAAGTCAACTTGCAGACATTAGCAAAACTTAAAATGAGCTTTGCTTCATTTGTAACGATGGCTGGAGAGCGATGGTGGGAAAGTGCTTGTCCGTGGGAAGCGCTGAAATGGTGCGTTATTGCTTGGTTGGTTTGGGGTCAAATACGAGTTGGCAGATGAAGAAACACCTTAATGACGACTTTTTTTTCCTAATATAAAGAGAACGAAGGGAAGAGTGGAGGTGAAATACGATGGGTTGGTGTTGAGTTTATATCCCACGCCTTTCTCAGCCCAGGGAGTTTGATTGTTCCCGTTTTGAAAAGTGTCGGTTTTGCAGAAGGACTCCAGTGGGGTCTCCACTTCGCAGGGCACAAGAAGCTCTAATACACTTCCAGAGCTGATGCTCTCCTGGCTGAGGGGTTGTTTCCTGCCTTCTCTTGTGAGCATTCAGCCAAGACTTTTAAATGATGACCCACCTATGAGAGGAATAATTGAGAACAGAGAGGAATATGACAATAATTTTCTGATCATCCTTTTCATCACGTTGTTTACTGCAAGTTTCTTGTATATTTTCGGCCTGAATTATTTCCTAAAGATGCAAATTAAATGCAAATTTTTCAATATAACCAGAGCAGTCATCCAGTTTTAATTTGATACTGTGTGGCTGAGTTGGTCTGCCTTTGTTTAGGTGGTACATAAAGACATGATAATTACATTTTAGAAAGACACTCACTTCTCGGGATTTTTATTATGTGTGAGTGTGAAAGGTTAAGAGTCGCAGAAGCTGCAAATGTTATTTATGCTAAAAAGTATGAGCTGATATAACTTTGTTTATGAGAGTCCCTGTATCATGCACCCAACACCAGCTAAAGGACCAGCTGAAGCAAAAAATCCAACTTTGAAATGATACCAAGTTGTACGTGCTATGTTTTACATTTTTTTTTTCATTTTATCTCATACGGAACAGCTATGTGTCAGCTCTGCTAAACTGACCTAAAAAGAATTAGGGAATAATTCAGAAATTAAGGTTCTGGAAATTTAGTTAAATACTGAAAAGCTCCTTAGAACTGGTTTTGCTAATGGAGCTGTTGAAGATAGAGTTAGTACAGGGCAAATGTGTTTTAGTGGAAAAGCTGATGCTGTTTGTTTTAGGAAAGAAAATGTTAGACGTTCTGTTCCTGAGATGGAGGATGTTTACGCACCAAATGCAGCATTTGCTCCAATTGTTCCCGAAAGAATTGAGGCAAAGCACTTTTTTCAGCTCAGGTACTTTTTGAACTTTGAAAATGTTTTATGACTCCCTATTATGTACTAGAAGATGGTTATATGATATGAAGGCTGTATTTACGTTCATAGTCTTGTTTTCCCCATGTTCAGAGAAAAAATCCTTATGTTCCACTGTATTACTTTTACCAAACACAAACTGTTATGCTCCCTTCTTAAATTCCAAATTACTTTGGTCTTCTCGATGTCTGGCCAACCAAGCTTTAAAGAGAAAATAATTTGCTCAGCTTCATTGCGGCAATGTCTACATTTGATTGATATGGCAGGTAATTTTGATTGTTGCTTGAATAATAAAAGGTAAATTCAGCAAGCTATTTGTCATAAAATATATTTGACTGCTGTGCAGGATTCACAGTTTCCAAGGTCCAAAGTAAGGTGCAGCAGTAGCTCTTCCATTTTATGATGGAAGTATTTTAGCTCTACTGTGCTTTGACTTCAGTGATTCAATTTGCAGAGATAAACAATTCTCTGGAGGTAATACAGCTTGTCATTATTTAATAATTATTTAGAATGCGCCTTGTTACCCTTGTGCAAGAATCGGGGCCACAAGAGAGTTGTGGTTGTCTCTGATTCATCAGGGTGCTGACACAGCACTGGGTTAAAGCACCCGGTGATCTGGTGTCTCAGACTATTGTAATTTAATAGCCAACCTTCTCTATACTGCTGCTTCTATTTAGAAGTGTCCAAAAATCTTTTTTTTTTTTTAACTGTAAAAGCCTTCTGGCACTGAATTACATCTATTTCTTGACTGAAACATATCTGCTGTATGCTAACCTCATTATCCAGGAATGATTTCTAGAAGAGGAAGTGAAGAATAATTAAATCATTTCTAACTGAAGGAAATGCTTCGCAGAACTATGCAAATTCCAGTTTGGCCAAGATGCTGTGGTTTCACATTCTATTTCTGGGAAGGGCAGTGGGAGAAACAGTTATTTTTGGAGTTACAAATAACCAGGTTCTGGCTTCATTTTTCTCTCTTGCTTCGAGATCGGAGCGCACTGGGACATCCCTGTTTGGGAAGGAGCACTCTACCTGCCATCGCCTGCTTCCCCGTGCCTGTTCTGCTGTAAGTGCTTCTAAATTAGACTTGCCCTGCTCCCTGCAATGTTGTCTGCTTTGGTTGATGCCTGCTGAGGTCCCTGAAGTGAGGGATTTTGCCTGCGTACAAAATTAGGGCTCAGCCCCCATCTGAAGTAACAGCTTCTCTGCAGTCCTGCGTGGCTCTGGCTGTCCGCACAGGGCAAAGGTACGAAGGGATGGACCCGCTTCCCCTCGCTTCTCAGTCTGCGATACACTGCCCAGAAAACAAAGGGGATTGCATTTTTGAGTCAAAAAATGAGATTTCTGTGTGTGCACTCAGGAGGAATGCCTAGGGGAGCCCATGGGCTGAGCACCGCCCTCCCTTGGCTCCGGGGCTTACATCTTTAGATTTCCACATTTTCCCATCTGCAAATCTCACTTTTACAGGGCTTAAGGCAAAAAAGAGTGTAAAAGAAAAAAAACCAACCCTCACACAACTAGCTATTTTTACGTGGGAATGTTTGCAAATACATTAGTGGTGTGTAATTGAATTATTAACTGGAAAAAATATAATTAGAGTGCTGGAAGAATGGCTTTTCAGTGCTCCACAACTTTTGTCTTTCAGGAATCAAATTGCTAAAATGAGTTACGCTCTCAAGAAATCCGCTTAGAATTAACAACATATGTCCTACTTTTCCACCTTTGCCTTTAAAAGTTACATATTATAATAATGAAGTGTAAATAGCGAACTTCAGTGATTTGCAAAAGGTACCAGCCTTGCGACTTTTCTAAACCGGTTGATTTATGTGCTGTTTGCTGTTTTTGAGAACACAAAACAATTAATTTATGTGTGAAAAGAACAGTGAATTAATCCTAGAGAGCCCTGGAGCCTTTAAAGACCTGAATCATATGTTGAGCTCGTTTAAAACTTACATAAGAAATTAATGTAGAATAAAGCCCTTTAATTTGAAAAGTGCATCTATAGTAGGTGTCCCTAGGATATCTTCTGGATCATTATTCAGAAAGGTTAAGGAGGACTTTATTTTTTTCTTTCTTTCTTTTTTTATATTCAGTATGTATTTTCCAGTTTGCAGCTCAACATGGTGCATTTCAACTTATAAAGAGGCAGAGATTTTAAAAAGAAACGGGGAGCTTTTTATTCACCTTCCACTTAATTTCCTTGCTGCCTTGCCAGTCCCGGCTTAATGAATGTAATTGCTACCTTTGATGAAAATACTATTATCAAGATCACACATTACATTGGAAAACAGTTTTTCTTTAAACACAGCTACTGCGGTCTCTAATTATGCATGTAACAAGTGGCTCCCGAACAAAAGAGCATGTTGTCTACAATTGCTAGGAATTGGAGCAAGGCAAATTTGAACAAAGAACAGATTAGATTTGCTCCATGCTCCACAAAGCCCATTCCCCTGATTAATTTCCTGCAAAAACTAAAACAATTCTCTCTTAAAAGAAACTAACCCTCATCCCCAGAATGATCCATATGCCATTTGTGTCAATCTATACGATGATAATGGCTACAGATTTAAATTATTAACTATTAGATGTAGTAAAATAGGAAAGCTCTTTTATAAACTTACCTTTTCATATGTAAATAAGCGGTACAAGGACTTAAGGAACAAAAACCTGACTTTTCTGTGGAAACCGGGGGCAAGAAAACACCCAGTAACTGAAAGTCTGAACTGTGCATGTATAATCCAACTATTTTGGCAGTTTGCTCTGTGCTCCGTATTCTGCACAGGCACTGCAGCAGGAGTATCGGGTCTCCTAACATCGTGTTGGGTTTTCCAAGAATGGCATATTTGAGGGCTGCTTCCCATGTGTGCACCTTGTGGAGAGTTATTCTGAAAAGGATTTCATTTAATTCTTAAGCCATTTCGTCGACAGGATTTAATGAGCCAAAATCAGAATTGGAAATACATTTTGCTATTATTCCATGGAAAAGCAGGCAGACACTGGTAACATTTTGAAATAGTACTGAATACAGAATCAACCTTTGATAAAATCCTGTGATACAGATTGAATTGTTTTTTATATTACTAATACAAGGAATTAGTCATAGCAATTTAAAACGCAGTGTTATTTTTCATTCTTATTTGTATTGATCTAGGATCCCTAGCTGTGGCCCATTGTACACGATGCATATAATCCCCAGTTATCTGGGTAAAGGCAAAAAAACAAAGGAGTTCTGGTTCCAAGTGTTTACAAGCTGGGTTAGGATTGGATGTGGACTAATGTAAACTAGTGTCTAGATTATTTTTAAGAAAAATTAGTGAGCAGAAACAGTGTACTGGTAAAAAAGCATCCCTAGGCCTGCATCCTCTCGCTTGCTCTAGTGAAAACACTTTGTTCCTGCCAGTACAGTCAGATGAGTCGCAGCAGAACTGGTCCTGCCGCTGTGGTGAATGGTGGGGCCTGCTTGGCACCACGCTCTGCCAGGTGGGATCCAAAGCCCCTTTACCTGTAACATGCACTGGAGGCCTCAGGGTAGTCTGGGCTTCAGCTTTTTGGAGGAAGGTGGTTTGAGTGGTGTCTTCTCTGCCTGGCGAGGCCGTAGACATGGGCACACGTGAACTCTTCCCCTGGCCAAAGCCTTCAGTACACTCAATACACAGGGAAGCCTATTCATGGGCTCACTGGTGCTGAAACAGGTAAAACTAAATGTATTCTCTAACATAAGCCAGAGAATACATTTAGTGTTACCTGCTTGAACTATATCTTAATAGGGTTGGGTTTTAATCTTGAAACTTGGATTTCTCAACAAGACTCTGCTGAGAAATCTCCAAGCTTCACAGCTATTGCCTGCGCTCCCAGTCCCTTTACATAAAGCAAGGTTTCTTCATCTGCAATGTATTTTCATGACTGCGTATCTGTGTGTCAGCTCCACCCCTGCTCTGTGATGTCTAATTTAAGTCCCTCTCAGACTGAGTAACTCCAGTCTGTAGTGTTATGCTTGAAACAGGCGATGCTTCCTATGCCGCGATGACACTATTATGCAGTGTAACGCAGGACCATAAGATGCAGCGGAAGAGAAATGATTCTAAAATTAATGATGTGCAATGGCCAATAATAGGTTCCTCACTGTGAAGCTATTTTGCAAGAAGGAATGGCAGGGAGGGGAAGGAAAAGAGATACCAATTCTATTTTTCAAATTAACATTAATTTGTGAGGATTTTTCTGAGTATCCATAGCCCTTCCTCTTCCATGGGACTCACGCTGCAAGGTCCTATGGTCTCTTGTTCTCATACAAATCCCCAGGGGATGAAGGCCATGTGGAAACTTCCAGGAACAAGTTGTCAGTGCTTTCAGTAAGGGCAGACTTTGCCAGTGCAGAGGAATTCAGCATTGTTGGACCCACATTGTGGCACAATTCCAGAAGGTAAAAGCTACCTTCTACAGCCTGCATGCCTTTTCTTACTTCTCTTTGTGCCTACAAACTCAGGAGATCCACTTACAAATCTGTAGGGGTAGGAAATTACAATTTTACTTTTTTAGAATACCAATTAACCATCAAAACGTGGTGTCAGCTGGCCAAAGTCAAAGGATTTTTCCTGGTTTCAGCTGGGATATAGTTAATTTTCTTCCTAGTAGCTGGATTTAGTATGAGAATAATGTTGATAACATATTGTTTTAGTTGTTGATAAATAATGTTTATATTAAATCAAGAACTCTTTCAGCTTCCCATAGAAGGACAAGCACAGACAGGACAAGCCGGCCAAAGGAATATTCCATACAATAGACATGGTCAGTGTATAAATGGGGGTTGGCCATTTATATAAATGGGGCAGGAATCCACGATCACTGCTCAGGACAGGCTTGTTAGAGTGACTTGTGTTGTATCACTTTATTTTATATATTTTACCATTATTATCATTAGAGTTTGGGGTTTTTTTTCCTCTTTCATTACTGTTCTGTTAAACTGTCTTTATCTCAACCCACAAGGGTTTTTTACCTTCTTCCCCCCTCCTTTTTCTCCCTCTTCTCCCTACTTTATGGGGGAGAGTTTGTTAACGGCTGCGTGATCCCAGTTGCCAGCTGGGGTTAAACCACGACAGGATTAAAATAATCTCAAATTATTTTAGAAAACCTACAGGATTCCAGGTCTTCCAGCCTGTCATTTCAAAAGTGAGTTACGCCGCGTGGGGCCTGCGTCCCACTGGATGCTGCAGAGCTCTCATCTCTCATTCAACATGCAGCAAATCCTTGGGAGCTTCTCTCCAAGAAGGAAAGATAGTAACGGACGTGTTGTGTTCGGTGCCAGTGGTGGAAGAAGGGAGGTGGCAGAGGTATTAGCAGCATACTTTTTTCTGCACGATAGCTTCCAGGGTCTTTGTATTCTCATAAAGTCAATGCAGAGATTGGGGGGACAATCCTGCCTGTTATACCTCTCATTTATCCCTTCTCAGTCACTAAAGGTGCTTTGTTGGCAGACTATCACAGTTCTTCCCAACTTGCAGTTAATACAAAATCTTTAAAATATGCCCTGCAGATAAGAAAAAAACCCACAACTCATAATTTTCCATGTGGATAGAATTAATCAAGATGTAATTATGACACCAAATGAAATTACTTAGAACATCATAAAATCCTTGTTCATCTCAGCATCACTATTTCAGGAACTGAATAAAAGAAAATGTAAGTCCTTTCTGTGGAAATTAAAATAATTTTGGTTTCCAGACACTTTTTCTTGAGTGTTTCAGATCCCGTGGGTCTTCCGATGGTGGGACCACTGCAGAGCCTGCACTGGTGGAAAAGAAACTGTAAATATCTGTGACAAAAAGGAACAGGATTATAATCACTACCTGGGGAAGTTGGAGAATAAAACCAATACATTGAGAAAATCCAGAATTACTTGTGGTTTAGTTCCTTGTCTTTCCTGAAACAAGTTGAAAGTAACCTCATGAGTTTAGGGAAACATTTGTGTTCTTTTCTGAAGAAGTGTTAGGCTGTGAGGTTTTCTCCTTTTAGAAAGTAATCCATTGTTCCCTGTGGTGGGTGTTAGGTTCTTGTTTTAGTGTCGCATTTAATGCAGCACACTGTAAAAAGGCTGGCTGGAGAGAAGAGGTGGCACTTGGACAGCATGAATATTTATCCCTTCATCACACCATCTCTGCTTCGGTCTCGCCACAGCCAATTTCAGAAGTTTAGCACAATTACTAGCGTAACCCCCAGATCCGTAAGCGTTCTTCCAGGTGCGATGTGGCACCTAATAATGCATTTTTTTAGCATAGACGTTGTCTGGAATAAGCATTAATGCACAGACACCTTCTCAGTCCCTGCTACGGTAGTTGTGTGGGGATGCAGGAGAGATTTCTCTGCACGTCCTGATTGCTATGGGGGAGCTCAGCATCGGTTATTTTCTATAGGCAGATTAAAGCAGGAACTGAAGCTCAAGCCCCAAATCTTGCACATGGTGCTACAATGAATGGAAAGGAACCAGCCAGGAAAGGAAACAACCTCTTCTTTCTGTACAAAGTCCTCCTCAGTCCCTCCCTTTGCACAGGCACATGTGATAGCAGGGTGCTGTGATGACCACACACTGGGATCCAACTATTATATAGCCAGTTGTGGGGCAGGGTGGGAGGCTCAGGATGTCCCTTCGAGGGAGAAGGGCTTGCAAACAGTGGATCACGTTGCAAACGTGGTCATGAGGGACATGGTTTAGTGGTGGTTTTGTCAGAGTTAGGTTGATGGTTGGACTCAATGATCTTAAAGGTCCCTTCCAACCTGGGCAATTCTATGATTCTATGACCAAAGAATGGTCAGAAATGACAAGGAGGTGGCACCTAGTGAGCTTGTCTCCAGCTCAGGCTCCTTCCCTTCTCCATCAAGTTCTTAAAACAGAGGGCAGATCTTGCATTTGCTTTTAAATAATCTCAGGGCAAATAATCTCTTTGCTTTTAAATAATCTCAGTGCAAATGCGAAAGGGAAAGAGCAGTCGGTGCAAGGGGCCGCAGAGCTGTGGAGATCGCTTGCCTCTGCTGGACTGACGGAGCTGAGAATGGGCCAGCTCAGTGCACCTTGGCTTACACGCACCGGTCGTTTATTTCACGCTCTTCTCTATCTAGATGTATGATCCAGAAAGAAGGAAAAAGTAGCTGAGGTTTAAACTCTTATCACTAAAGAGAGTCTCCCTCTACATTAAAAACCAATCCAGACATTGTAACAGGAATGGGTTCAGTTCTTACGTCATAAATTTTTGTGTGTAGAAAAAAGACTTATTGTTGAATTTAGCAGTATTTTTCGTTGAACTGGCAGTTGCTAACCATTACACCAGTATTTATTTGATTCTTAAAGAGCACAAAAGCATGGACTACAAATAAAGAAGATGGAGTAATAGCTTTTGACTGGACCACTAGCTTTAAACTTGAAATGAAGTGTCCAGTTTTGAGTTACTGTGTCCAAATGCCATTTGTACAGTTTGAAAAGTGGGGGCATTTTTCCAGCTTGTCACTGTTAGCTGTAGTTCATTCCAGTGAATGATATCACTGAAGGAGCAGTTGTTCTGCTATAAGTACTTCACTCATGACTGGAATGTATTAAATGTATTAATCTGTGCCTCAGAGTGTAATTTAGGGAAGCCCTACATTTGACACATTCTTGTACATCCTTATTTTATTGCCTTATCCTGCAGGTAACAATGTCTCAAAAGCAAAGAGACTGGATGAAGTTAAAATTACATGTCACCAAATATTATATGCACTTTTGGTTGCTCATTTCGCTGTCAGAATTACAGATTTTCAACAACATTAGTTTAAATATGTTTATGACTTGATTTACACCTCTGATGTCAAAATAAAATCCCAGGCAGGAATCCAAGGCTGCTAATGAGCTGGGAGGCGAGATGAAGCCATGAGGGGAATGTCCCCAGCCTCACCGCTACATCTTTCACCGCAAAACTCTGTCGCAAATGGCACCTAGGCCAACCAAAGATAAAACGTGAGGCTTGAGTTAACCTGGAGAGTATTTGTCAAACCTGCTTTAAGTGAGCAGAATAAAAATGTATTTTTGTGGCAAGGTTAGACCTTATGTCAACTAAGTGAACTCGTAAAGCATTTATAGCCACCTCCTATTACCTGTCATAAATTCAAAACACTCTTAATCCATAGGTGTGTAATTTTGAGGTACTTCGAGATACTCTTACCACCTTCTATTTGCAATGTTACAGTTATGCATATTGCTGTTGGCCATTAAAGAAGGACGTGAATAGTAGTAAAAAATGGCATTTTCTGTACTGTGTAATGAGTTTACGCACCTGCAAAAAGAAATATATCCACTGCTGCCCAAACCAGGTGTGGGTATCGAGGCCCTAAATATAGAGGCATATGTGATGATGTGGTTATCAGATTCCTGGCAATTAAGGCAGTTTAAGTAGTTGGACTGAAAGTATGGGACTGTGTGCTGAAACTAACTTCCGTCTCCTTCCTTCGTGTGATGTGGAAAGCATTTGACGACCAGCACGTCCCTTATTTATGTTTAATCAGATTTTCCCTGGAAGAGCTGAAACCCCCGGTGCCAGCACTGCACTAAGAGCCAGTGATATTTATTCCAAACACACCGGGCTGCTTTTCTTGTATTGACATCCATGTCTTCCCCTGTATACATTTCAAAATGAATATCCCGAGCTAGCCGCGGCTTTTCCTATGCGGCAGAAAAGCCTTCGCTACGGAGGGAGGCAATTCATAAACGTAGCCGAGTGCCCCCACTCCACCTGCAGGCATCGTTAGCTGGCAGTGATGGGGATGATCGAGGAGATGGGACCAGTGACTGAACTCCGACCTTATCGATCCAGCCACCTCCACCCAGCTGAGTTGCTGCGGTCCAGTCAGCTGAAAAGGAATTTAAAGGGCAGTCGTCTTCCCCGCTCAGCCCTCCTGTCATTAATAACGTTTTCATCCATGACAGTGATAAACACACGGTACTTGAGGAGAGTTTATTAAGGTCAGTCTATAAATAAAAATTAAAATTTAAAAAAATGGGTTTACACAGATGAACAGATGGATGAATAAAGTGATTGGTAAAACAATAAATATGAAAATAGACAGATGGATGAAGTATCTGGCAGCCATCCTCTAAAAGCCCAATGCCTCAAATGCTGGCAATGTTATACCAGACCCTTCTCTCCCCTCTGATAAAAAACAGATTTAATGAAGCTGCTGCAGAACCTACAGGTTTCGTGGATCTATGGCCTGACTAATATTTTGTCATTTAATGCCTATTCTCCAGCCTGATAAAAAGGATTGCAGCCATTTCTCTATGTCAGGTATATAACTGAGTGCTACTAAAATTTAAATGTCTCATCTGTCCTTGGATTTAAATACAGATGGCCTTAAACCTCCCAGTTTTTCTTAATGCAAGATGGTATACAATGCCCTGCCTGACTTCTCTTATCATTCTCAAAGAGACAGAGATTTCTGCCTCAGTGGAATTCAGGCTACCAGCAAGCAAATATCCTTCTTCACTTCCAAAATCTGAGTATCATGCAGAAAAACAGCGCCAAAAAGCCCAAGAACATTTCAGCCCCCACCAGCTGAGGAATGCTGGCAGGTCTTTGTGCTTTATAAAAGGCAAGTCCACTCCATCCAAAATTTCCTTGGGAATCCTTTCATGGCTAGCTATCATGTGAGATAAATTATAAATTTTATCTTTAGTTTAGCATTGTTTAAAAGTGACAGGAAGTGAGCAAAGGAGAAAAGTCCATTGTAGTTTCGTGTGATTTTTTTATTTGCCTGCTGGCTCTGTAGGTAACTGAGTTTGACTGGGGGGAAGCATCATTTAGGGAAACTTGTACAATCATTAAGGGCAAACACTTGACTCAGATTCAAGGCCACAGGCTTTAAGTTTGCAACATCAAAAGAACCTTAATTGTTGCCTCTGGTTAAATATTTCAAAACCATTACTTAGATCGTTGTGATTATTGATCCTTTATTATGCCTTCGTTCCTTGATGGTCATGCAGACATTAACTTGCATTACACGGAGTCATGTGCATCATCGTTTGCTGCAAATGAAGATTTTTGAATGCAGAATCTGAACGCCAGCTCAGGACCCATTCAGCCTGAGCGCGCCATCAATTTCCATGGAAAGTGGCTGCCTAAGTGAAATGGATGAGAAGAGAAGGTGCCCAGCGCCTCGCGGAAACCGCGAGACTCTGCATGATTTGGTCCTTAGGAAGCAATTCAGTCTAATAATGAAGAGGTGATGGGGCACATAACTACTGTTAGTTAAATCCAGGTTTAAATGGAATAAACCAAGAGTATTGCAGGTCCCTAATGAACAATCAAAAAGGTGGTTAGGATTGCGCAGAGCAGCTGTATTACTTAAAAATAAGCAACAGTTAGGGGAATAATGGCTTTCAGCCAGTTGTTGAGTAGATCTGAATGGCAGATTGGAGAGGAGGCAGAGAGCCTTCCGTCACCTGTCCCCATCCAGCCCAGGACTCAGTTGTCCATAACCTGTGACACAAGATCCTGGTGTGGTGGCTCTGTACCCTGTGGGCCCACCAGGCTACCTGGCATGGCTTCTTCTGCTTAGAGGGAGCAGAAGGCACCCCAGGGTCCTGGCCACCAAACCCAGGAGCTGGAGGGTCTCTGCAAGCATCAAGCCTCCAAATTTGCTGACAGATAGAGGAGGGTGAGCTCCCTCACCAGCAGCAGAGAACAAATCAAGATGCAATTTAACCATTTCTTGGGTTTTAAAACATTTTTTAAACAGGAGCTTGCATTGTTTTGACGATGGGGTTACGTTCAGCAAAGCTGGAGTTGAGGCTATAGGAATTATAACATGGGAAAAATGGAAGGATGCTTTTAAGGCTTTCTCTCATGGCATGTCTTCGGTTCCCTTTAAGACTCCTGGAACATTTCAGGAAGACTCCTCCAAAACTGTGACTGCATCTGAGGACTTTCGGAAGATTTGATAGGTGCTGCCACTGCCTTGGTTAAACTGGTACAGAATGGGTGAGTAGGGCTGAGCAGTGGGAAGGGGACAGTATGAGGCCTTTGGTGGTTTTGTTTTCTTTCTGAAAGTTAGTACAATAATCAAGGTTTTGTATGTCAGGAATGTTCTCTTGCTGTGCAGTGCCCTGGAAAATGCCCTTTCTTCAATTTTTGCCTTCCTACTTTGTCACTTGGTCTCCAGGTCTCGTACCCAGATGGGATTCAAGGCAGAAGCTGTGGTTGTCACCTTTTAGGCGAGGAGCTGACAGTGGTGTGAGCCGAGTCTTCCTCTGAACATGGGACTGGGACCGCACGTCCCTGTAGCACCTCCATCCTGTTACCTGAATAATTCCGATCCTCTGCAATCAGCTCCTGCACCCTCCTCGCTGCCTTCCTCTCCCTGGATCTGTCTGAGGACAACTGCTAATTGCATTCAGTAACTATTTGCTGCTGTTCAATGCAGGGACGACAGTCACTCCAGTAACAACGTTCTTGGGTGAAAGAAGAAATTCACAGATGTTTCCTTTGAAGGAGTGTCACGAATAACCCCCTGAATGTACGACATGCTCTCGCCTTTACTTCTCACTCAGGCAAAACTCTTGCCGCAGGAAGGGGCCTATTCGGTGCATCAGTCGTTTATCTCTTTTACAAGTCTGGAAAAGCCAAACGGCAGCAACTGGCTTTTCAACCAGGGGTATGAGAAATGAAGCCATTTGGAGAATGATCTGAAATTGCAAAGTGACCTCTCTCCAGAAACCGGGGAAAGGAATGGGGAGGGCAAGGAGAGGAAGAGAGATATAAAGAATTTTTATTTGTTTGCTAATACAAATATTTGAAATTGCATGGCCTCCTTCGAGATCCTGAGGCTTTCTAATTGGTGAGTGATTTTATAGCACAGATAGAAATGTACAGTACGGGAAAAAAGGAACGGGGAGGAAAAAGAAGTCACTGACACAACAGAAGGAGCAAATTCACTCATCAAGATTTTTGTTTAAATTATTTGAAAATATACTGCATCTGTTTAATGTTTAAAGCAAAAGAAAGTGGAAAAGTAACTGAGCATGAGATAGCTTTCAATAAATAATCATGGAGTAAATAGGTAAATACGCATGGGAGCACTGCAAATGCGCGAGTAGTTTTGTGCCAATAAAATGCAAAGGATAAAAATAAAATAGAATACAGCTGCAAAAGTATTTATATAAATCATGAAAATGTAAGGAAAGGAAAAAAGAACCAGCTGCCCCATGCACATTTTGAACAAGGTAATAGAAGGAATATAACTTTACCGCTGCAGAATGTATTAGAAGCTGTGAAATAACTTAACCTGACTGCAACATAAGGTTTTTCGGGGCTGACGTTCACACACACA
>VXBH01006671.1:161128-176703 GCA_013400035.1 Rynchops niger
GGCCCGCCGCTGCTGCAGCCCCGCCGGGCTCGGCCCGCCCCGGCCTGCCCGCGGCCCTCGCCAGAGGGAGCTCCAGGCAAGCGCGGCCGCCGCGGGATGGCGGGCAGAGCCCGGCCGGGACGCTGAGGGGACGCTCGGGTGGGTGCCGAGCCCGGGCCTCCCGGTGCGAAGCGGCCCCGCGGGGCTGAGGCGGACCCGGGGCGTGAGGTAACGCCGGGCCCCCAGGTGTGAGGCGGCGCCGGGCCTCGCGCGGGGCTGAGGCGTCCCCGGGGCCCTCGGCCCGCCAGGCCGCCCCCGGCCCGGGGACTCCCCGCTTCCTTCACCGGGCGCTCGGGGAAGCCCCTCGCCGCATCGGGGAGGACGGGCCGCGGGGCTTTGCCCGCGGGAGGGTCGCCAGCCTGGAGGCCGGGTGTGAGGAGGCTCGGGCGGGCCTACTGGCCCCGGCGGGACGGTGAAAGGCCGTCTGCACGAGTTCAGGGAGCGCCTCGGGAGGCAGCTTGGGAGTCAGGATGGAGTGCTTTTCAGGTACATTTATTCCCAAAATTTAAAAAGTAATTTATTTTTTGTGGCGTCGCAATAAAGAAATGCCCAGCTTTGGGCTGAAGTGCGGCCTCGCTGGCCCTGGCAGCACACCTCCCATGAGGAACTGAAGCCGCTTCCCAGTAAAACCATTGTAGCAAAGTACATCATATAAAAAGTGAATTTAAATACAGCTGCGGGGGTGCGGGGAGGGGCCGGGCACCCACCCTGCGGAGGGTGCCTTGGCGGCGGGTGGGAAGCCCTACTCAGAGGAGCAAACATGTTTCCAGGAGCCACGTCATGGGGGAACAGTTCTAAATCCATCCAAAACCCAGACAGACTCCTCTCAAAGTGTTCCTCAAGATGTGTTTATTATGAAGCAGGGGGGAAGGCTCGTGACAAGCAAGGACTTTGGCAGCAGAAGTCCCTGAGGATGGGAGCAGCGAGCAGCACCTCAGCACGTGTGGGCAAAGCGCAGGCAGCCTGCAGGGGTGGACATAAAGAACCAAAAACTCAGGGTAAAATGCGTGAAATGTGTAAGGTGTGTTTCAGGACCGCAGCACAAAGGGTCCGACGAGGGTACGGTTACGGGCGCCTCCAAGCAGACATCTGCTCTCCAGCCCAGCCCCAGCCTTACCCAGATCCCGGTGTTTTCTATACATCCTCGCAAAATATGTTTGCCAAATAGAGAAGGATAAAATTGGCAGGTGGAAACATTTTGATATTCCGCGGGCTCAGAGACTGCAAATATTGTGTCACAACACGCTGACTAAAAGCGGCGGTTGCTTTCTTTTTTATTGGTGCTGGCTGCAAGATGTTAGTGTTGCTTTTAAAGAGTGTATAAACTTTGTAGTTTAGGTGGGCTTGCGGCTTCTGTTATTAATTCCTGGGTTTGAAAGGTTTATCAGTTGAACACAAAATATTTGCTTTAAGATTAAACCTGGTAGGTAAGATTGTCAGCTGAGGGGGAGATTTGTTTTGGAATTAAAAAACCCGTCTCCGTCAGTTGTTGGCATCTTTTTTATTTATAAGCCGTGACCTGAATGGTCATTTTGGGATGGGCACGCTTGGATCCTGCCCTTGCCGGGCGTGATTTCGTGGCATTCATTTTTGTCACCAGATGCACAAGAAGAAAATAGAGTGATGCTCCTGCCGCTGTGAAATTAAGTGCAGAGCATCGCTGGGCTTGCCAGCGGTTTCCCAACAGCGTGCCCCGGCACAGCCTGGTTTATCTCCCTCGGGAGAAAGCATGAACTCCCCGGTGCTCTTGGCTCGGCCTCCTGCTAATGAGCACCCTTAGTTTTACCTGGGAAATATGAAAAATTACAAAGGAAGGTCAGAGATTAGGTAAAAGAGTTGAGTTAAGGCAGCGTGAAACCACAGGCAGTAGCGAAAGATTTATTTTGCTGGATTTATATCAGCTCTTTAGGCCAGATTCCAGGTCTTGCAGCTACAATTCATGGTGGCAAACACTGCAGCTGGGCTCTTCATTTGAGCCGGCATGGGAGCTTTATCACCCTTGTCCAGTCGGATGCTGCTCCTTATTTGCCAGCCAAGCCAATAGTGATTAAATGGCATTTCTCAGCGTGCAGGTTGGAGCGTTATTAGCTCTTATCTCTAATTGCCGTCATTTTGAAAGTGTTTCGAACAGATGGCTCTAAGAGAATAAGAGTGAAAAGAGAGCCTTTTATACCTGTGACAAACAAAAAAAAATATGCTTGCCAGGCTTCCAGCTTGAGCTTCTGGGGTTAAATGTGGGGGAAATAGGCCAAATCCCACTCTGGCTCCTGCAGAAAAGGAAACCAGGGACACCAGGACTGTCCCGGGATGGATTCCCACTCGCTAATGTCTGTTTGCCCTTTCAAGGTGACCCTGTCCCCATCCTGCTCTGCCCTGCCTGGTGGGAACGTGCTGTTGGGGACTCACCAGGGAAATGGGCATTTCCCTGTGCTTTGGCAGCTCTGGGGAGCCAGCACTGGGTGGGGTGCTTTGGTGAGGTATGTGCGCGCAATTGTTACCTGTATTAAATCATCGCCTTTAAAACAATCAGGCTCATTACTAGATTATGTGCTACAAAGTCTGGGTGCATAAACCCTTAGCACAAAAAATTCTTTTATTTTGCTAACTGCTTAAACATAAAACTGCAACAGAAAGAAATTGTTCCCGTGACTCATATTTTTCATCATTTGGTCATTAAATAGTGATGGATATAAACCTATAAAGTACCTAAACTGAACCTTTTAACAATCCATGAGCAATACTATCATTTCTTTAATAGAACTCGCTGACCGTGCCTTTCTCAGATGCCATTTGTCATTTTCAGCGTGCAATAATCAATAACTTGGCTTTGAAATAAATAATATAACAGTCACAATATATTATCTTTCAGGCTGGCCTTATACTAACCATAAAACAAGACTTGGAAAGATGAAAACTTTAGGTAAATGCCAAAAATTAAATAACTGAGAGTAGGAGCTAAATGAACAAGATGCTTTACATAGTTTCCCTTCCAAATTCATTCATAGTTCCCTTCCTTTTAGGAAACTATATCTGCTTCCAAATTAATAACAAGAATTTGGCATGATCTGATTTCGAGTTTGGGACAAATGCTATCCCCTCTTTCCCTTGCCGTGGGGCTGGTGCAGCATTGCTCTCACTAGGTCAGCAAGGGCTGTAAGCACCAGCAATCAGGCTGCTGTTATTCACCAGAGTAATTAAACACATGCTAAGTTTTAAACATATGATTGTTACATTAAAATCAATAGGGCCCAAGAGCGCGCCTGAATTAAACGTCTTTCCAAACCCACCTGGAGTTTAGAAAAGCAGCTCCACGATGAGATTGCTAAATTCCACAGAAGTTTTGGGGACCTTCCTTGGGCCCTGGGAGAGCAGGAGGTGGCACGGGCGTGCTGGCTGTGCTGAGCACGGTGGCACGTGTCAGCTGTCCCTGCGGGGACACCTGGGGAGCCATCACCTGGGGAGATGCCTGACGGTGGAGCGTGCTGGGCTCCTTCTCACAAATGCCTCGGACGGGGTCTGTTGCAAAATCTAGACATGTCTGTAGACACTGACATAAAAGCTGTCTGCTTCCTCTCCCACCTTAGAAATCTGTTCATCTGAGTAGAAAGGACAGGCTGGAGCACTGTGCAAGACAGGATACATGTAGGATGCAAAAGCAAGCTGAACTCTGCGATTCCTCCTTTGACCAGTCCTTGCTCAAATCCTAAAACGTCCCACCTGTTTATTTTCCTTGACTGAATTTTGCCTGGCAAAACCCCTGCTCAGCCTGGACTGGTGGTTCATCACTTGACCCAAAAGTGAGCCTGTACTTTCAGCTCTGGGGCAGGTGTAAGCGGGGAAGAAGCCACACCTTTATCACGTTCAGAAGAACAGTCCTGAGAGCAGAAGACCCCCTAACAGATCCATTTCTCTAGCTTGCTCTTAGGAGTGAAAGCTCAGAGGTTAGTTTGCCTCAGAGTAAAACCTCCAGGTCCAAACTTTTGGTGCAGCTGAGATCCGCTGGCTTTAGCACTGCTCCATGTCCCTTGCCCACATCCTTCCTTCAAGAGGGAGTTCTGTCCATAGGAGCTGACAGAGATGTTTGTGCAGCCATGGGCTTCCTCCTGCACCTGAGCCACCCAGCAGGGCAGGGCCACCGCAGCTGGGGCCACTGCGGTCCCTGTCTGCCTCCCTGGGGCTGGATATTTTCTGATTAAGGAGAGAGGTACAGGTTTCTGCTTGGCAAAGTCACTTTTAAGTGTTTCAGGACTCCCTGCTGAGCTTTTCAAAGGTTTGCTGAGTCTGAAAGAGCAAGGGAAAAGGGGAAGGCTTTGTGTAAATTCTGGTGGTTCAGGCAGCATTTTCTCAGCCATCAGTGTAACAGCTTCAGCTGCACTTCCCAACCGAGACCTCTTTTTGGAAGCTCTCCCGGGCCACGGCGATACCCCATGGAAGGGCCATCCCCAGCCCTGGAGGAAGGCACTTGCTGGCAGAGAAGCCATTGGGGAGCTTCCTAGCAGATCACCCCCAGTGCTATTTAATTGTTGAGATTTCGGTATAAACAACAGAAGTTCCTGTCCTCCGGTCTGAGCGGCCCTTGTCACTCTTATGGTTTGAAATAATGATAACAATTAAAACCACACATTAAACCACTTACATCCCCTGCTGCAGGTGTAATCGATACGGCCCCAGCAGACGCCGTCCAGATGAGCCACTTCGTCTTAACCATGTTTTGGAAGTCACTTAATCACCCGTCCTGCCCCTGCCCTGTCTCGACTGCCAAGTCTGCAGGGCAGAAATGGCCAGACTGACGGTGGCTTAGCACTTCAGACGGTGAAGTCACAGCCTCCGCTCCACTCCCCAGCAGCTCTTGTAAACACAAATAATTAATTTTACATTGTCTTTTTAAGAACAGGAAAGAGGGAGTTTGAAGGAAGTGATTTAATTTGATTCACGCTTTTACTTTTGAGTGGAACTGAAGGCTACAATTAGGGTGATGAACTGGGAGAGGCCAGGCAAGGAGGAAACTTTAAGACCTCTGAGGAAAGATACCTGGAGTCTGTAGAGCATCTATTATAAGTAACGCCAGCACGTGAATCTAAAAATAGCTGTGTGTATATGACTGATATTAAAAATGACTGATTTAAAAGAAAGTGCTTCACCTCTGTTGCCAACCAGGAAGGTAGGTCTCTAGTATTCTCAGACTTAAATGCTGCCAGTATTTCACGTTAGGATAGTCATAAAGTTAAAGGTTAATAGGCTGTACAAATGACAGAGTTTAAAGGGAAAAATGAAGATGGGAAGATTTCTAGCACTTAGGGAACATTTTAAAAATGAAGCTCCTCTGCCTAATGCAATTTTTCCTATATTCTTTCTCACGCTGTTGATCATTATTGAAAATATTTCTATTTGCATAAGTGATTTCTCCTTCACTGCCCACCTCCGTTTGCTTTTTGGATCATCATTACTTCCCACAGTACATGATGAGTCATAATCCTGCTGCCTGCCATAACACTCTGTTGCCGTGAGAGTGTGATCAGGCGAAATTAAAGCCGTAGCCTTGGAGGGAGGATGGGCAGGGAGACCCAGAGCATGAGGAAGGCTTTAATTTAATTGCGAGTCATTAGAATTGGCAGGTTGAGGAGGAAGGCGAAAAAGCACGATGCTGGAAGTGGGATTTGGTTGTGGTGTTTCACATTAGCTCAACAGATGTTGTGAGAGGCAAAAGCGTATTGCTGTGCCAGCCTTGCTACCAGGGGTGGCATGCACCTTGTTCTGTAACACTGGAGTTGGAAATTAAAGTCTAACAGCCAGATTAACATGACTAAGATAAATACTTTTTATATGGAGGCTGCTAGTTACCACATTTGCTTTTGCCCTGGTGAAGAGAAATTCTCCCTTGGTTTCTGTCTAGGCCTTTCAGAGCGACTGGAAGAGGCGGTGCTTTGAACATTGCTTCTTGTTGCTCTAGTGGGACTGAAATTGCAGTGAAGCGTGGATCTTTAAAATGTACTGTTTCTTGGGTGGCCCAAATGCCCTTCCCTCCATCTGATCAGTTCCTGCCTGGAGAAGAGAAGACTGAGAGGGGATCTCATCAATGCTCATCCATATCTAAAGGGCGGGTTGCAAAAGGACGGGGCCAGACTCTTCTTAGTGGTGCCCAGCAACAGGACAAGGGGCAACAGGCACAAACTGGAACATGGAACCTAGAACATCTCAACATGAGGAAAAACTTTTTTCCTTTGAGGGTGGCAGAGCCCTCGCACAGGCTGCCCAGGGAGGTGGTGGAGTCTCCATCTCTGGAAATATTCCAAACACGCCTGGATGCGTTCCTGTGACACCTGCTCTGGATGACTCTGCTCTGGCAGGGGGTTGGACTAGACGATCACCGAAGGTCCTTTCCAGCCCTGTTATTCTGTGATTCTGTGATCACAGGAAGATTTAGGCTGGAGGACATCTTCTCCAGCCCCTGAAATCAAGGTGGTCTTTTTCATCTTGTCCCAGGTACGACTACCACACATACTGTAAGGCTTAACCTCGATAAACAGTTGGCTATGAGTGAAGGCGCTTTCCAGACATTTATTCTTACTGCTTTCTTCATGCGTGCAGGTGGCTGACAGTCACTCCAGGTACCTCTGAAGTCTGGGTGTGCAGAGACTCTCCCTGGGTGTGCTGCCTGGGAGGCAAATAAAAAGCCTGGGCTCTGCTTGGCTTTGACGTCTGGTGCCGTGCAGGCCTCCACCAGTGCCCCTGCCTAAAGCTTTTCTTCTTCTGTGTTCTTCAGGTAGTTTCTGCTTTCCTGCAACATGTCCTTAAAAACTTTCTGGGCCTGTGAGATGTTGAAGAAGTCAGATATTCCTGATTTACAGGAATAAATGGAATAAATTGTATGGAATGAATAAGACTGCTGAGCAGAAGCCTCCTCCACCCTGGAGCTAAAATGAAACAGAGAAAGGACCGTGCCTTGGTGCTCCCTCTGGTAATGAATTTTATGCTTCTACCACAGGAGCAGACCTTTGTGTCTGCACAGAAGCTTCCTGAAGTTGTAGGAGATGATCCTTGCAGAGCTGCTTTGGAAACCAGGACATCAGGCTTCACATTCCCTGTTCACGGAGCGAGGTAAAACCTTCGGAGCTGCTATGACAGATGTTTTTAAGGGTTACTGTTGCACTTGGTGTCCTGCAGCAGTGACTTAAGGCTGCAGTGGTGCCATTTCATGCTATGAAAAAATATGCATAGCATATTTTCACAAATTTCTGTGAAATTTCCAGGAATATTGAATGGTGAGATCTTGTTTTCCTCCTTTTTTACTTGAGTTTCTATATTCCAGTCCTCAGTTTCTGCTACACTATATATCTTCCAAACACTGCAGCGTTAATTTAGCAGAACATTATAGCATTGAAACTCTTGTTTAAAAGATGTGCAAGCATTGTGTTTCTTTTGCGCGTGACACTGCATAGAACATGATAAAAATATTTTTTAAAATGAAAGCAGAGGTAAACCCAGCATAACCTACCTCCTTCTTCCTTTCTGCAGGGACTAAAATGCTGAGTAAAAGAAAGAAAAGGATGAAGGAGTAAAATGCTTGCAATCCTAACAGATTTCTCAAAAATTTCTTTTGCCATTGCTTGGATGAAAAACTTTTGCAAGATCTCCAGTAATTAATTTGCAGAGCATTTTCCTTGTCTGAAATTGTAAGTTGCGCACTGCCTTTGGGAGAGTTTGTGGCTCCTCTTTCCACGCTTGGGACCCCTTTGCTCTGCAACTAACTTCTAAGGTCCAAATAATTGGATTTTTGTATTTGTATTTTTGATGCTGAGCCTTTGTCTCTGTGGCAGCTTTGCCTCAGAGACCCACATACTGCTGGCTTGGCTGGAGGAGCCCGTCATCCCTCCCCATCAGCAGTTACTCGCCTAAGCAGGTCTGTGGGGTCGGTGGAATTGCTTGTGTGAAGAAGTGCTCACCTAAAAAGCGAAGCGTCCTTTCCATGTGGTCCTTTGTAATTTCTGGTTCTTCATCCATTTTTACAGACAGATGGAATGGTTATAATGTTCCAAAATAAAAGACAGTTTTCTTTTGAAAAAGAGGCCATGCCTAGAAGTCGAGTGCGGAAAATGCTGCCTGTAGCCTTTTATTAGCTTCATTCACTCTAATATATCTGCCTTGTATGCCAAGAAAAGTATAAACAAATGGCAGGGTATTGGTTTTTCAATAACAAGGTTTAAACCAAGGATATAAAAAGCATATCCTATCTGACTCTATTTATGAAACAATTAATATTGTCAATGTCCTTTCCATCTCCTCCAAGTTACACATACTGCATAAACTTTGATATATCTCTAAGAAGTACAAAAAATCCCAACTGGAGAATAAACATGGCAATACGCCAATGCTGTTGGAAAGGGAAACAATTTCTATGTCTTCTTATGAAATTACTTGATATTAAAATAAACCAAGATGTAATTCTCCTGAATTTGCCTGTGAAATCTCAGGACATAGTAGACAAAGGGTCCTGGTTTTAGCTTGTAATCTCAGGATTTATATACAGATAATTATTTTTGTTGTTCGGGACCTTTCACCTTAGCAGTAATTCCAGTTCTGCTTTTTTTGCCCTTTGGATCCCAGCAATTTAGCAGCCAACCTCTCTCTCGTGTGCCCACACGAGCACGCAGGAGCGCTGTGCCTGCAGCCTGCTCACGGCAGGGTCCTCCAGGGACACAGGGGGTGAGGGATGGGACCCACTCACCCACCCTAAGCCTGCGGCAGGGCGCTCCGCACGCTCCTTATGCTTCTGTGTCCTCTCACCCCGGTGTCCGCGCACCCCCGAGTCTGCACCCGGCACCGCGCAGCGCTCCGCGCCACCCGGCACTGTCCGTGGTGCTGAAGGGCGACCGCCCCTCCGGGGGGGTGGGCGAGCGGTACGCGTGGGGAAGCATGTGATGGTACACCTATTTATTACTGTATCAGTATTAATATCAGTATCGGTATTAGTTTTAGTACTATTAATATAATAATAGGAATAATTCTCTGCAAATTAAGATGGAAAGCTTTTCCCAGACAATAATGAAAACATTTTGGTAAGAATATCATCCCTAGCCCAAGTTTCCCAGGACAAGATTACCGTAGCAGCTTTGCATTCCTGCTTTAATCGCCTCCCCGACCCTTTTCTGTTACCTGAAAATTTCAGAGCTGCTTATCAATAATGCTCTGTGTGTCATACGGCTGCGAAGCATTCCGATCAATATATTATCATTTCAGAGCTTGATTATGAAGGTGAAGGGCGTTATCAAGGACATCTGGAAATTCTGATCAGTGTTCTGCAATCTCTGATCAGCTTCAGTGCTTTACAAGAATAGTTTCTGTAACAGAATAAGATCAAAAATCTCTAACTAGAGAGACAGTGTCTTGTCCTCTCATTCATACCAACCCTCGCTGCCAATAGACAAACAAACACAAAGCAGAGGTATCATCTGCACATTTGCCCTAGATTCTTTTAACATATCCTCTGCTCTTCACTCCATTGCAGCTCTCAAGCACAGCAATACATAACGAACTTCTCATGGCAGTGTGTTGTGTACTGTACACAATTTTCCTGACTGAAATATTTGAGGCAAGAGTGATCTAGAGGAAAATGGAAATATATTAAAAATATTTTTTTTATGACAGCATTACACAAGTAATTTAGATCTCATAGTATGGGAATGACAACACATGGTTAGAATACACATCAGGCTGCTGAGGAGAAACAGCTAGCGTTTGCTTAATATGTTAGGATTTTTATTTTGTCAATTCTCTTGCTCTGTAGATACCCAACAGTACTTAAATGTATTACATTTGATGCATATGCCAAGCTGAAATTGTTCCACTTTCTGTCATACATAATATTATTTGCCCTATCTGCCACCTTGAAAAAGATGTTCAATTGCACACAGTCCCCTCTCATTGTTTTTTTTCTGATCTTATTCATGGATCCTTAATGGAAGTCAAAAATATACCTAATGTAAAATAAGGTGAAAAAGGTCTCCCTTGGTTGCCAGCTAGCTTTGTTAGTGTTTCATGGCTGCTTCTCATGTCTCTATATGAGGAAGGAGTTTCAAGCTACCATTCTGGACTGCGAGGCTGAACTGGTTGGGTCCCTGTGGCTTAATGTCAAAGACATTCTCCTGTTATACGGAAGACAGTGGTATAACTGTGATGGCTATGATGCTGATGAAGCTGAGTATTGAAAGTTTTGCTCTCCACCAGCATTACTTTAATGAGGTTTATTACTGATGAATTTCTGATATGATTGCTAATGTTTAACTAAAATATATTAAAAATATTTTCTGCATGATGTTTGCCTTTCTAATAAATTTCTAACTTTTCGACCATGTGGAAAAGGAAACAATGCATGCTACATAAATGTAAAGCTGTGACTCATAGGAGGATGATTTGGAATTTGGCTTTGGGAGAAAGAACTCATACCCCAGTAATTGCTTGGCCTCTGGTGCTTTATCTTTATAATGTGGGTTTGAGCACTTATACTCATATATACAGAGGGTGGAAATAAGAAACTTTGTTATCTAGGATAAGGTTCTCCCTGGAATGTACAGAAACATTATGTGGAAGAAGCCCTGAAATTTTCTTTTTTTCTGTTCTGTTTTGCAGAACTGGCAGAAGAGTCTGTGCGCTGTGGGAGTGATGCAAGCACCCGAGCTGTCTGCGTATCTGAAGACAATATGTCCTGTTGATGCCCCAGCCAAAAAGAGGTAGGAGGAGCCTCCTGTGGTGTGTGCATCACTTGAGCTTCTTGGGATTCCTGAAACACCGAGCTTGCCTGAGGAGTAGCCTTCCCTGGGGACTGGCAGGCGAGACAGAGTCATTAGTAAGTGCAAAGCACACTGAGGTCTTGACATAGAAGCTCTTGCGGAAGCACAAAATGACCCCATCATGTATTTTGCAAAACCACGAGCTATTTTGGGGATCTGCTGACTCAGAACAAGCTGGTTCAGATTGTCATGCCATTTATAACAAAAGTTCTCAGGGCAATGAGGGTGATCTCAGGATCTTTTAATAAAATTCAAAATACAGCTCATGTTCAGTATGTACATTCAGCATAACTCTTGTACAATTGCCAAGGCTCTCTGATATGAACACCAGAGTCTTTATAAGCAGCTGATTTTTGAGTCAATGGGCTGTAACGCTTTTGAAATCAATGATTATTTAAGAACTCCTAAAACTGCACATTGTCTAGCTGCTGTGCACATAAACATTGGGTCTGCTCTGCTTTCTGTTGGCTCTCTGCAAATGGATAATTTGGATCTGAGGTCTGAAGGATGAGTGTGGATTATAACACCTCTTTTCTAGCCAGGCCAGTAAAACTTCTACCATACAGCTTTGCAGCATTGTTATTTATTTCAATAGGAACTGGAAATACTCAGCACTTTTCAGGTGTGGTTCCAGGACACTCATGGATTTTCGTAAATAAGCTGTTTGTGGCCACAGAGAGATCTGCTTAGTTAGGATTTCACCAGTGCTGATGTTCACCCAGTTTACTTTAATTTTTTTTTTCTTACATTCTACATGATATCTCAGAGTTTTCAACTTGTTATATAAACACCAGTCATTAGATTTAGAAACTGCAAAGCTACTATCTATCCATTGTTCTTTGGGTGTTTCTGTCCGGTTGTATTTTGAAACAGGTAAGATGAGTTACAGGAGAGCTTACGTTTGGATGAGACATCAAAGAACAGCCCACATTCTGCCTTGAAATCCTCCAATGCTACTTTTCACAAGAGATTTTCTCCATTATATTTAGCTGACCTCTATTCTGTGAGTTCACTTGTGAAAGTTAGAAATTGTGCACACATGACTAATATCAACGCAAAGTTGATTAGACTTTCTAGAAGTTGGACTGGTGGGCAGGTCACAATGACAAAAGCAAAAGATGTTTTGTATGAGTATGTGATGGCTTCAGAGCATCATATTGGCTTATATAGACCACGTGTGTAGTGCTGTACGAGATGAAGGCCACTTAGATCCCATCATTTGCCCATCAGTTCTGTCTGCACGGATTTATTCCAAATTACATGGAATTTGCAACAGCAAATTTTTCACAAAAACATCACAACTAGAATTTTTTCCTCTTTCCTGTAAAAACGATATTTTTGTGAGTCAGACGCAGTACTGTGATGAGCCTCAGAAATTAAAGTATCGTAAATTAGACAGCCTGCTTTCTTGCAGTGATATAAGGTTCTAATATTTGTCAGGAAAGACTCTGAGCTTGCCAGGAAGCCGCCAGAAAACGGAGACTTACAAAGCCTTCCATTTAAAGGTACAAAAATGCCATTGTAAGGTATAATAAGGGAACAACTTTAACTGTTCCAAAATACCTCTCAACCCACACGCATCACAGACACCCTCGTACACTCAACCAAGCGAAACCTGAGATGGGCTGCGAAGCACGACTCGCTTGTGGTTTTTCCAGTCTTGAATAAAACATCCTTATCAAATACATCCTGCAAGAGACATTGCTTTTGATGAGAAAGCAGCATCCCTTTTCTGGGTGACCTCTGTTTGTTTCTAATCATGCGTTTCAGAAGAAGCAATTGAAAGAATGACAGAGAAATGCAGTGTTTCTGAACAACTCAGATTTTTACAAAAAGGCTCTGATAGTATGTAACGGTTTGCAGTAGGAAGGGGAGAGCCATTGACAGTGGCTCAAACTCTACAGTAGTTAATCTTTGGCACTCACAACAATGTTTTTAGCTGGCTAGGCAGCATAACAACAGCTCTAAAATCTGATGGTGGAAGAATTCATTGTGATTGCCTGCGAAAGGAGCGTTTCTGCGTGGGGCGAGCTGTTAACTGTGTTCTCGTCCCTTCTTTCTTCTCCCTCTGAACATCTAAACCCTAATGCAAGGAGGTACTTCAGCACTTCCCTGTGGAAGAAACTGTTTAAAGTTAGCCATGAAATCAAGGAGTGTCTTCAATTATTGTTTCCCTACAATTGCTGTAAGGCCAAATGCTTCAAACATCTACAGGAGAGCACGAGGCTGCTCTAGGGGGAGAATCCTGGCTGGCCAGGGCTGTCTTCTGCAAAGACGTGGCAGGCTGTGCGGGAGGAGGTCCTACCGCTGTCAAAAACCTTCTGTCAGAGCAGAAGGAGATGCAAACTTCACCCCTTCTGCCCTGCGAGTCCTGGCTGCCGTTGTCCCACGGCTGGGCTGCTGGGCGTGCTCCCAGGTGGACAACCAAAGGAGCAAAGGAAGCAAACGCTGCGCTTTCCTCACCCCCCTCGGGATGGAAAAGAGGAAGCTGAACCCAAAGTGACAGATGTTTGTCACTTGTGGTTACAGCGGGAGATGCTCGGGGACGACAGCTGTAAAGATGGTACAAGAAGCTGTGTGAAATGCAGCGATTGGAGGTGCAGCAGGTAACTTCTGCCAGGCAAGGAGGGCTGTTTGTCAGCACGGTGCTCTGCGAGCGTGGAAGAGACGCAGGCTGCAAGGCAGGGCATTTTGGAGCTAATCTAAGTGGTGCACCACAGAACCACACGGCGCAGGTTCACACTTCAGCTTAGCAAAAGCATAGCTCTTTAGAAAAATAATGAAAAAGAAGAGGCAGTGCTGAGACAGGATAAATAAGGAGATAAATCACTTTGCAATACTGTGCAAGCCAAAACCTGAAAATAAACAATTACTTTAAATCATATCAAGCACGTATCACAAACATCACATTTATACAATTGATCCATGGGTAAATTAGCCAATTAATTCTGAATTGGATCACTAATGAAATAATAATTATCTGTTTACAATGGAATGGTATGAGAGTGGGTCTAGAAACAGAAATAAAGAAAGACTGCAGCAAAATCCACTCAGCTCCATCACCACTGGGCATGGGGGGGATGGTCAATAACAGTCTTTAATGTCCAGATATTGCTGGGGGGGGCATAAATAAAATACATAAATATATGAGAAATCAGGAGCTGCAAATGGCAGAGATGTAGAAAGGCTCTTTTAGAACATTGATTGCTTTTTTTTTTTTTTTTTTTTAATAAATAATTGCAAAGTGGAAAATTCTTTTAATGTCTTCAGAGTCCTGCTTGGTTTTCTGCCCCCGCTTGGCTTTCTACCACGAGTGGTTGTTTGCCCTGAAAGAGTCCAGAGGGATTAGGACCTCCTAGTTGCCAAAGCAGTGAAGGATAGAAAAGGGTGAGAGTTTCAGTACAGAATGGTTTTGGTGACTCATATCTACATCAAGACCTTCACTGAGATGGAGAAATGCACTGGGGTCTTCTGTAAGAACTTGCAACCTTGTTTCTTTTCATGTAAGAGCTGCAAGCAGGTAAAATAGAACTTTAGCCCAGGTCCTCATAGGATAGGTGAGAGCCCTGATTAGGTGACTATTGGCTGTTTTCTGTATAGAAACTATTTTCTGTCTTTTTTTTTTTTTCTGTTTTCTATACATTTTACTCCAGAGTGGAGGAGTATTCCCACTGAAATAGCATTTCTTTGAAAAATTCCTGATAAGCTTTATTTTGCTTGATGCCTTTAAGTGAAAGAGTTGTTAACAAGAGCAGAATATTTCTGTAAACTCCTATAAATTGCTGAGACCCCATCCCCAAGATGTGTTTCGCAGATTTTTCATTTCTGCTTCTCCCTGTTTATCTAAACTGCTCCTCACAATGAAACTAACAGTTTAGAAATGGTCACATAAGAGAGGTGGTGCTCTGAAAAAAGTAATGTACACTGAAGGTATATGAAATACCATGACTGTTGCAACCAAAAATATTACGTGATTGGGTCTATGTAAATTTTTCCTAGATTTCTAACCACAAATGTTCAGGGGGAAGCAGAACTTTAACAATGTTAAAGCTTGCAAGCATTAACAGTGACAAGTTTGGTTCAGATAAAAGGTGCCTTAATTCAAATTGCCAGGTGGGTGACTTAAAAAGGGAATAGCAAGAGAAATCAGTTATATTTGATCAGAGCATTAAAATGTTGAAATGTAGAGATTGTTATCCCCCCTGTGCCCATGCGCGCACTTCCCAGTCTATAGCTCTGCATATGCCAGGACAGATTTTTGCAGTGCTTGCTCACATGTAATTCAGATGTTTAAAAAGCACACTAGAATTGAGAGGCTGGTATGCTCTCTTCTCTCTCTTTCCTCCTTTCTTTCTTTCATTTGGTCTTTTCCCCTCTTTCTTCCTTATTTCTTTCTTTGGCTTTTTCCTTCTTTCCCTCTTTCCTTCCTTCTTTCTTTCCATCTGTCCTTTCCTCTCCTTTCCCCTTTCCCCCTTCTCCCTTCCCCTCCCCGCCGCACAGTGGATGTACCCACGGCCCACACGCGGAATTTCCGCCGTACCGGAGGTCACGTCGCGGCCCTCCGGACCCAGACCCGCCCGTACCAGGCCCGGCCCCGCCGCCGCCCTTCCCGGTGCCCCGCCATTTTTCCTGCGGTGCGGAGGGACGCTCCGGTACCGACGCGGCGGGCGGGAGCCCCGTCCCGGGACGCGGGGCGCTCCGGCGGGGGCGGCGCGGCCCGACAGGGGGCGCCCTGTGCGCGGCGGCGGG
>VXBH01006671.1:189530-212264 GCA_013400035.1 Rynchops niger
GGGACGGCCTCCCCTCAGCCGCGCGCCCGCCTTCTCCGCCGCTGGCCTCGGTTCTCCCCCGGTTCCTGGGGCCTTTTCTCTCAGTTTTTTTTTTTCCTCCGCAGCATCTCCCACGTCGCAGACGTCTTTCTCCGGACTGCCAGAGCGAGCCCCGGTGCTCCCCGCCGCTGCCAAGGCAGGAAGAAAGGTTTTTCCGTGGTGTTGCGCGGAGCGGACAGAGGAGCAACATGAAAACGGTACTTTTAACGCTTTCTCGGGGAAAATACAGGCTGTTGCTCCTAACGCTTTGAGCAAAGCAGCCCGCTTTGTTCGGGCAGCGCTTGCCGGAATGAATCTAGCTGAATGGTAGAGCGTGCTGTGTTCAGAGGAGCTATAAAACTCCTGATTTCTTATCTGTTCAGTCAAAATGCACTTTTCAGGAATAGTAGAATTGCAAACGGTGCAGCCTGTAGTTAAGTCAGCGTGGTGGTTTCAGCGGCGTGCATCTGCCCTACAACATCTTCTTTATGAGTTACCTCTTGTGGTGGTTGAAAATTTTACCAGGACTTTGTTGTTTGGGGTGGGCATGCAGTTACTACTTTTTGGCAATCCCGGTTGTGAAGCCGTTGCATTTGTGAAAATGTGCAGAGCTCTTTGTGTGATATATTTTTTTTTTTTTGGTAAAATGTAAAAGATAGGATATATTTAAATTTTAATATTCTATAAGTTTTCCTGGGTTAAAAATACTGTAGGAGGACCCTTCCAGGTTTCTGATGTAAGTGACTGCTTCCTGGAGTGCTGCTTGTTGGTTGCTTTTGGGCTGGTTTGTAGCCTTTATACCAGGCGCTTAAATCCTTGTGTGTGTTTGCGTTTTCTGCCACAAGTAGATAATTAGTGTATCCAGCCTAATTCTCATAGTTGTTCTGAATTCCTTTAGATTTTGTGTCTTTGTACATCCCTCTGAATTACTCACTGAGGTACGTTTCATTGTTTAAAGCGTGATGAAAGTGCTGCTGAATTCTCTGTAGTATTCATATAGAAATACGTGTGGCAAATTCTCAAGCATGTCTGTCTTTTTTCCAAGTGTTTCCAAAGCAGAGCTAGAAAACGGGGTTAAGAAAGAAGTTTTTATTTCCAATTTTTAAATTATTTTTCCATTTCATGTTTAAATAGCAGAAATACTACCTTGCGTTTATGTAGTGGATATTTTTTTAAGGTTGTCTTACAGAACACCTACCAAAGCTCCCACTTTGGAAATTTTTCAGTGCAAGAATGTGTAGTGCTCACATTATTATACAACTTGGTGATCATTCTGTTCCCGACAAGTGCGGAAGTAGAATAATTGTGCTCTAAATTTGAACCTTGTCCTAGTTCTTCTGCTCATTTTCTCCTGATTTATTCTCAGGGGTCTAATCTTACCTCTGCAGTTGTACATACAATTTCAAGAGCGATAGTGTTATGGAAAATCTGAGCTAATTTATTTCTCTACCCCTTTTAGCATAAGGGAAATGTGCTGTTAAGGCTTTCCGAAGGCTTAACAAAAGTTTTGGTGGTTTTGTTTGTGTCCATATAACAAACGGTTTCTTCTTTTGGAGTGTTTGTAAGGTCCGCACTGTCTTCCCCACTGAAATTTGCTGCTCAGAGCCTCTGCTCTCCTTTGAATTTTTCTGTATACAGCTAACTAGTCCTACGAAGTGAGTGCTACCATTGCCTTCGGGGTCATTGAACTGTCATTGAATTGTTGATTTTTTTTTTTTTCTAGTCACATCACACTTACATGTTTGGTCTACATTTCATTACCCCACAGAGCATAAATTCCCTTTCTTATCTGACCTTTAGGCTCTAAGAGGGAAAAAAAAAAGTCTTAAAGCTGTTTCATTGGAAATATTTTATAGCACTTACAGAAAGCTAAGGATTGGAAAGTTGCAGAGAGCCTGAAACTATTTAAAAGATGATCTGGTTGCACTTCTTGGAAGTGTATGACAGTCATATCAAATCAGGAACAAATCAATGCTTTATGTTGGCATTTTCAGATCAGATTCCTTTCTGCCAGCATGTGTTTGTTTTTTAAAGTAACTTCATGATGCTCACAGTAATTAGTAAATATTTACTTTAGAGAATACAGTCACATACACGGTAGCACGGGGAAAATACATTTGTAAGTAATGATACCTAAGCTTATAGATGATAATAATAAAAATACACTTCTTGTACTGTTTGTTCCGTGTTATATTTGATATTTAAGTTTAAAAGCTCTATGTGGGGGAGGTTTTGGATGGATCAGTTGGCTAACTAAACTTGCTAGGCTTGTGTTCTTGTTATTACTAAAATTGTACCTGTCCGTTACTGTCTTGTCTTCAGATGACGGGATCAAACGAGTTCAAACTAAATCAAACTCCAGATGATGGCATTTCATCAGTAAAATTTAGTCCAAATACATCTCAGTTTCTGCTTGTTTCGTCCTGGGACACAACAGTCCGGCTCTATGATGTTCCTGCCAACACCATGAGACTCAAATATCAACATTCAGGAGCTGTCCTTGACTGTGCTTTTTACGTAAGTGTGTGAGGTTTTTTTTTTTTTTTAATTATTATTTTGTAGACATATGTGTATGTGAGAAATTGTCAATCCCTGAAATTAAAGGGATAGTGAAATCCTACCTGAAGTCAAGGTTTTAAAAGATGGCTTACTTCTGTCAATTATTATTCTTTTAATGAATGTAATTCTAGTCCTAAATATAGGTATTTCCTGTGAACAGTACAAGCACTCAAGTAATTTACTTCTGGTAGAAGTGGTAGGCAAAAGTAATTTGACCTGGTGTGTGCTGTTTCTTCAGTGCTGTAGTAAATTGTGTGTGTTTCTACACAGAGTTGTACTGGTAGTATATAGCCAGAAATCATTATTCACAATAAATGCTCATAGCCACTTAGTGTTTTCTTTTCAACCTTTTCATTCTGGGTTGTTTTGGAAACACGGCATTGTTCCAAGTGAGCCATTTACCAGATACTTGATTTCTGTATTCTTAATGCACCAGATTTGAAATATGAATGGTCTAAGTTTATTAGTGCCACTTTCTTGTTTTGCCTTTTTTTTTTTTTTTTAAAAAAAAAGGTTTAATTTAGCATCTTATTTTTTTGCATTGTGTTCTGACCTGTCCTCCAGTGGCTTGATCTTGATGTGTTACTGAATGTTTTAAGGATCAGTTTAAATTTTTAATTATACTTGTGCTTTTTTTCACTGAACATTTTGTCACATGGCTAATATTTTGCTCTGGATCAACACGCAGGTTCTCAAATGGTTTCTGGCTTCCAGATTAGTTTTAGAGGGGATTCACTTCAGTTAGGTGGAACTGGGTTAGGTTGGTGGTCATTTAAAAATAAACATTATGTGTTTTGCTGTTACAGAAATACAAGCTATTTGATATATCCTCTAACTGCTTTTGTTTCTTTTTATTTTTACTTTTGAGTTAAATAAAATGGTATAGCTTGAAGTGCTTTACTTAAACATTTTGCAATGCTTATGTCATCTGGGCCAGATCTTAACCCTTGTGTCTTTAATTCCTGACTTCCCAAAACTCTTGAAATCAAGTCCTGTGTTATGACCCTAGGAGATTAAATGTGTAGCAGCCAGGGAAACTTAAGTCGTGTCATAAGGTTAAATTTTTTTGCTTTTTAGGATCCTACCCATGCCTGGAGTGGAGGGTTAGATCAGCAATTGAAAATGCATGATCTAAACACGGACCAAGGTGAGCAGATTGAATTCTGTACGTGGTCTCAGCAACTGGCCTAGGCTTCAGATTTCTATACTTAGATGAGCAGAATATGTTTCAAGTTTTTTAGATGTGGGGTATTTGCTTTAAGTAGTAGCCTCTATTGATTTAAGTTATCAGTGCACAGCAGTCTCCTGTGCTCTGCAGCCCTTTCTTATCACCGAGGCACTGGACAAGGCAGTATTCCTCACTGAGTAATTGAAGATGGTGCTATAACACTTTTGGCAGCAACCGATTTGGCCCTTCTGAGGGTTTAAACTTTTCTTGTGATGAATATTCATTGATGTATTTTACAGGTGTATTTCTTTTTTATTTACTTATCTTAAGATGAAAATGGAAGGGAAGGAAATAGCTATATATTGTCACACTGTTGATTTAAGGTTCACATCATATGTGCCTTTATCTAGCAGTATCACCTAAAAGCATGGAAGCATGTGGCTGTTTGCCAGAAAGTTTGGTAGATGCTTGTTGTAGGACGCCTTGAATTGGGTTTCTGCGGATCATTCTGCTCTGCCGTAGGCTACTGCGTCTCAATTAGGGGGAATTAGCGAAGTTGAATTACAAATGAGCATGTTACTTTTCAAAAGTTTGTGGTTTAGACATATTTAGAACAATCTATCACATATGTGGCAGAGTGTATATAAAGCTTTTGCTTTGTCGAACATCATGGCCTTATACTACATTTTTTTTCTAACAAACGTTGCTCGAAAGTAACACAGTTCACCTCGCTGGTGCAAAGTACGGAGCTAGTTTGTCTAACTTTTTCTGTGTGTTAGAGAAGTGAATCTCCGCCTGAGACAAATATGGTCACAAGAACCAGCCAATAACCAGGGCTCAACAAGCTAGTGTGTACAGTAATATTATGAAAAAAGTAAAATAATTCTGTTAGAGATGACCTTCTAGAAGTGTTTATAGGAACTTAATATTTTTATTAATATGTAATATTAATTCCTTTCTTTTGTCATAATGTTGATATATACAAGCTTAAGTTGCTTTCTGTATTAGTGTCTGCATCACAGGTGGTGATACTACTTGGGTACTGAGCACTTCTTTACACCTCTGAAGATTTCTGTGTGGCTGCCTAAAATTCTCAGTTTCCTTTCATAATCTCAGGAGACATAAGTTTAAATTTAACATTTCTGATCTTGGCAAAAGTTATGCTTCTGAAGACTGAACTGTCCTTAAAGGGACTCCTACCATATCAGTACACCTGTGGGAATGTCAGAAAATAGGGTGTTTGTACTGCAGTAGCAGTAGTGGGTCTTTTTTTTTTTAATTCTTTATTCAACACATTCTGACTGTTTGTAGAGCCAATAAAGTTACAACATATTGTATTTTCTCACAGAAAACCTTGTTGGTGCTCATGATGCTCCTATAAGGTGTGTTGAGTATTGCCCAGAAGTGAATGTCATGGTGACTGGAAGCTGGGATCAAACGGTTAAGCTGTGGGATCCCAGAACTCCTTGTAATGCAGGAACCTTCTCTCAGCCTGAAAAGGTACGTACTGGGTGCTGTATTCTAGGTGATAAGTTAAATAATACATCCAGCGACTGGTCAGACCGTCACCATACAGGACACTGTCTTAAACTGAATTCAATTTGAAAAGTTATGTTTAATGATTTTTAAGCTGTGAAAATATGGCATTTTAAAACATTGATATTCAGAATATATTGTGATTTTAGGTTAAGGCTTTGAGCTTCCATCAGTAGGAGAGCATAACTTAATTCTTAACACTCGTGGTGGACCATATTCTTATAATTTAAAACAAACTTGAGGAAGGAAAACCTAACAAAACCACCATGTGTAATTGGTGTAATCGTTAATATTCCTTGGCTTAATTGTAATTTGCGCTATTGATTTCCTTAAATGCGAAGACTCCTAGACATATCAGATCCTGGCAGTTTTGAAATATGCATAGAGATGGAGCAGGAGGCCCTTTATGTTGTCTGAAATAATATTTTGGCTTTTTCAGTTGTATTACAAGATTGAACAGAATTGCCTGTATTGTAATTTACCTGTTGTTGGACTAATGCCTGGTAGATGTTCTTCTAATACTAAAATCCTCTGTGCTAATGAGAGACCATGAGAAATGAAGTAAAATGTAACTTCTTATGCATTTTCTAATGGTTATATGGTGTGTTAATCTTTATGCTGTTTACAATGGTGTCACTGAAAGAATTATAGAACAGTAATTTCTAGTTTTTTTTCATAGACTTCTAAACACAGGCTGATTTGCTGGATAATTTTACATATGAATTTTTTTTTGCCTATACCTTTTTTAAATTTCATGTAGCTCTGTCGCATTGTATTGCCAAGTCATAATTATGAGCCATCATTACGTTTCCTATTGCATCTAAATAGCTATTACTTTTGTTACAACACAGCTGAATCTACTTCTGGCAAGACCTTTGTTCAGAATAAAGTAATTGCATTATTTCTAGTTTTGATTTATAGTTGTATGTAGCATGTAAAGATCTGTGATAAATTGCTGACAGAGTATCACATAACGGACAGCCACAGTGAATCAAGCTGCTTATTGGTTCAGCGAGGTTCATTATGTCATTTTTTTTAATGCTGCCTTTGATAAATGCGTACACCTACTCAACTGCATGACGATGGTTTCATTTGATTTATGATTGTGCGGTGTAGAAAGAATACTTACTATACAGGTGTGACATCGGTTTGTAAAGAAGATTTAAGATATTTAATGTTCTTCATGCCTTTGTTTCCATACATGTATACAAATACATTTTATATAATGTTTATTAAGATTTGTGGATCAATTTTTACATCAATAATGAAGGGAGATTTAAAAAAAAAAACTGTCTCGTTAAAGTATGCAACTACTCTTGACTCAGAATTTTCTTGCCCTTTTGATACGTAGGAGAGATTTGGCAATTGGGATAACCAGAAATTTTAGGCACCTCCTGTGTGAACATTCAAGACATTTCCCATATTAAGACCTCGGTCTTAAGAGGGAAGTTTGATAATCAAATTTTAGAGCCAGAATGCATGCTGAATGAATGTGGGTTTGTTCAAGGAAGTTTTATATATATATATACACACACAGAGACATGTACACATACATGTATACTTTTGGAAAATGCAGTTTATCCAGAAATGTTTATAGCAAATGAAGAGAAAAGTTGTTTTATCTGATATTTCAGTGCAGTTTTACCAGAACCAAATAGTTTTACTGGGCTTTATTGGAGAACCAGAAAGGGAAACTAGGGGCTTGAGTGAAACTGTACAAGCACGTGCCAAAAGTAAATTGAATCCTTCTGGCAGGATACCAGATCTCTTACACTTTGGTTTCTTGATCTGAGGTATATACAAGATCCTATATAAAAGTTTCCTATGTATTTAGCTGCATTAGATCACTTCTGAAAAAGCTCATTCTTGCAGTTTGTTCTTGTTAGCAGCTCAACGACAGGACAGCTATAGGTAGCTGGATTCCATCTTGCTTGCGTAGCAGCAACTTGGAACTCATTCAATAGCACAGAGTTTTTGACTGAACCTTTTTTCTTGTTTTTTTTTTTTTTTTTTTAACGTATTTCCAGATTAACTGCATCCCAAGTAATAGCTGGAAACAGAACAATTTATATGCTGAATATTTTGTTAAGAAATTTGATAAAAATTAGAACCTCTGAGCCGTTTTTTTGAGTAGAATTGAAATTCCAAGCCATAATCTTTTCAATTATGTCAAGCATATTGCTTCCTTCAATTTCACTTAGTTTTATTAAAGTATACAAAGTACCGTTTGGTTATTTTTAGTGATTTCTTGCCAGTTTATTTTCCTTTATTAATATGAAGCTCAACTTGAAATATCCTGTTTAAAAAGAAAACCACAGGACTACCAGATGGAGAAAAACCGAGAAGAAAATGTGTGACGTGGTATTGTAGGACTAAACTGCAGGATCATGAGTTGATAGGGGGGAATGCAAGCTGTGCGTACCAAGCAGAGATGATTTCCAAAACAGGTGGCCCTCTTTTCCCCCCTCTTACTTTGTATCTGTTTTCCTCTTGCCCTGAAATATCCAATAAATTTAATGCATGAAATAATTGTTCAGGAAAACTTGAGTAATACTGGTTTTCCTTTTGAATTATGTATAAATCTGCCCACGTGTAGTATTTAGAACATGGGTAATACTGGCAAAAGGAAGAAATCTCATGTGGAAGATTATTTAGATATCACTGAGATCTGGAGATGGTAACTGAACAAATGTCCTTGAAATTTAGAATTGCACAAGTGCGTATATATTGTTTTTTTATTTTTTTATTTGCTAAATGTGTAGTATGATGCTATGTTGGGTTTGATTGTTCTGTGTGTGCTAGGGCACAGCATTCAGGGTGAGCGTTTGAAATGTTACCTCAGTGTCTTATCGCAAACCAGCTGCACGCTACTGCTGCTTATTCCGATTTTGAGTTATAAATTGAAGCTAAAGATTGTAGCTATAGGTATAGACTTTATAGCTATGGACTTTGTTGTAGATGTTACCTCTTTTGTTATTGCACATTGCTGATGCTTTGTTTTGTACAATGAACAACAAATATCTAGGCTGATAAATATTGTAAATAGTGTTAAATATTGTAATTTTTTTTTTTTAAAGGTCTACACGCTTTCTGTGTCTGGGGATAGACTAATTGTGGGGACGGCAGGTCGGAGAGTGCTGGTGTGGGATTTGCGGAACATGGGTTATGTTCAGCAGCGAAGAGAATCAAGTCTGAAATACCAGACCCGCTGTATCAGAGCGTTTCCGAATAAACAGGTATAGGGGCCGTGTCAGTAATTATATTCCTGCTGAATGTTCTTTAGGGAAAATGGAGGTTTTATTTTTCAAGTTTTCTGCATCTTCCTTTAATTTTCAAAAAAATTCTGGTCTTCAAAGTTTCGTAATCAAACTCTGGGAGGAAGTGGGGTAAATGGTGTTGATGCCTTTTGTTCCAGGTTAACTGTTTTTAATAGCATAGTTTAGAGATGTTTGCCACTGACTTACCAGCATATTATGTTTTATTTTTTTCTCTGTTTTGTCTCCTTTTTTAAAATAACCTGTTTAATGTATCACAATACCGACGTGTGATTATACATACAAATAACAAAACAAACACTGACCTCCCCAAAATTGTAGTAGAAGAGAGGAAGACAGAATTGGCAGTCGCTCGGCAGCCTTTATGCCCTAGGTTCTTCAGCAGGCTGTGAACAGGGGCAGGATTAAAGCCATATGAATGCCATATATATATATATTTTTTTTTTTTAACTCTGAGTCTGTGTCATGCACTCAAGAACTCATGATCCATTATCTAGGGGGAATTGGACAATTTAGGTGATCATTCAGCTGTTCCATGTAGGTTAACATAGAGAAAAACTACAGATACACTTCCTGAAGTAAAGCAAAAAGATGAGCTTTTTCATACTAATTTGAAGGGGAGTTTTCTCGTGTACATAGCGATAGTACAGGGATTGCAAGACTGTGTTACTTGTTCTTGAACTGGCATGGATGCTCTGTCCATTTTCAGTTCTAGTTATAGCAAAGCAAGCCGATCTTCCAGATTGTGTTGTATTATGGATTTTAAAGAACCTTACTATAGCTAGATACAATTACAATCCTATTTCTGAAAAGGTCTATTATGGGCTTAACTCTGGAGTTACAATAAGCACCTTGGGTTGCTCTAAGTCAGGACTATAATTAACTGGATAAGTGGACACCACGTGTAATCAAGTTTCACTGAAAATTCTATTTCAATTTGAGTGGTTAGTTGCTAGTATAAAGCTCTGAACTAATTTTAATGTAATTCTGAAACTAAATAGTCCTGTGAGTATCTCTAATATTTGAGATATTTAGGCCCCGGGGGATAGATGGGCAAATATAATGGGTTCTTAACTCTTAATGTTTTTTTCCCCAAATCAAGTTGTTTGCATCTGCAGGGGTAATTAAAAGTCTTACTGTCGGCTTAAAACTATGGTGGAATGAGAATCGCCCAGAAAGCTTTTTTTTCTGCATTACTTCTTTTGTAGAAGCGGCTTTTGTTGATGATGCTATGAATCCGTGATAACAAACAATTTCTGGTTGTACACAATTTATGACTGTTTAATTTCATTTATTTTAATGTAGAGAGGTATAAGATAAATTGTATTGCAATCTCTTCTCTAGTTGTAAACTTCTAATAGGTGCATCTCCACATTTTTTTGGTAGGGTTATGTTTTAAGTTCTATTGAAGGCCGTGTTGCAGTGGAGTATTTGGATCCAAGTCCCGAAATCCAGAAGAAGAAATATGCATTCAAATGTCACCGTTTGAAGGAAAATAATATTGAGCAGATATATCCAGTTAATGCTATTTCTTTCCATAACGTCCACAACACATTTGCTACAGGTAGAGTAGATACTCAATTTTTGATAACACTTGCATCAGTTCATTTAGTTTTGATTTAAGCAGGTCAGCCTTTAGTTCATATATCCTTGCTTTTTAAGCATTTAAATCGTATTTCTTGCAATGAGCAGAGGTTTTAAATTATTTGATGCAGTGAGAGTTAATCGCTTTAACTGGGATTTTGGGAAATATTCATTATGCTCTTTACTGAATTATACAACTCTGTCTAGCCCTGTGTTTTTACTGACAAAGTAATTCTGCTAGTTTTCTCTTTTCTTTTTTTTTTTTTTTTCCTCCCCTTTGCTGTTTCCTTCTAGTCTTACTGTTTTCCCAACTATAATTTACAAACAGTTTTTAAAAATTAATTTTCAGGAGGTTCTGATGGATTTGTAAATATTTGGGATCCGTTTAATAAGAAGCGGCTGTGTCAGTTCCATCGGTATCCCACAAGCATAGCATCACTTGCCTTCAGCAATGATGGAACTACCCTTGCAATAGCTTCTTCGTATATGTATGAGATGGATGACATTGAACATCCTGAAGATGGTATCTATATTCGCCAAGTGACGGATGCAGAAACAAAACCTAAGTGAGTATGCTTCACCTGTATTTGAGCTTTTCTGAGCATTCATCCCAAGATTTATTAATTTTCCTAAATTCATGAATAGCATTATTGATGCCAGTAGATAGTGCAGCTTGACAGTAGGGTTGGTTTTGATTTTATCTTGTTCGCCCAAGCTTTCAATATCCGTAGGTTGATAGACGTCTGATGGATAAAATTGTGCCTAGTTGTTTAGTAGGAGAAGAATGTCAAACTCTTATCCTTTGTGAATAGGTGCTATTATATGAAGCTGTGGAGTTATTGCTAGCTCATTGCTTCAAGAATTAAGTGAAGAATTCAAGAATAATTTATTTGAGTAAATGTTACTGTGTTTGGAGATTTAGAACTTGGAATTAATGAAATCTTTACGCACTGAGTATGCACCCAGCTGTCACAGCTGGCAGTGAATCTAGATACTGTTCTAGGAAGGTTGTGTAAAGCTTTCTCAGTTCCCGTGTATTGGAGTTTGCTGCAGCCCTCTGATAACACACTTTGCTATCGTTGTTGCTGTCAAAACGGGGCAAACTGATTGATGGAGGTAAAAGATTTCTGTTAATCTCGCTTTGGCATGAATGTTACATAGAAAAATTGCCGTCACAGTGCAGAATTACAGTACTTTTCATTATGCTAGTACAGGAGCAGTTTTTATTTTCAAATTCCTGGGGTTTGTCATTGTGGTGGTTTTTTTTTTTTTTTCCTTCTAGTAGTCAAACTGTCTTACACTTTATCTGGTTGTCTACATTACTTAGTATCTAAGTGACTACGTAAACAGACACACAGAAGTGTTTGAAGTTCTTGAGTTTAAAACCTCAAGACCTTCCCCCCCTCCCTTAAAGTGACTTGTATATTGCTTCGGAGCAGCCATTTTATCGCTGTGGAGATGTGAGGTGGAAGTAACAGAAGAATAAATGCACCATCTCTTATTTGGAGTTGCTTGTTTTAAAATAATTTTGATACTCATGGAAAAATGAAAGAAGAACTGTTTCAGTATTAATTTCTGGGGCTTCCTCAAGTGGGGAAAAAAAAAAAAGAAGAAAAAAAATCCAAAGATAATAATTCAAATTTATTTTTAAAATCAGGTTGTACTTTACATACATTTAGGAGGTTAGAAAAAAAAAAAAGGTGATAAAAGAATACTTGCTGCTATTGGTCTTGTAATAGTAAGAGCTGCTTTCAGTTATTTTTGTTCATTGCTAGTTATGGTTGCTAATTCTGTAGATGCTTCATTCTGCCGTATGAGGAGGTTAATCTACAATTAAGCAATATTTCCTCTTGGCCCTCCATTATTTTCTGAAACAGATGGTTCATCATTTCCTGGGCTGTTAAACACAGCAAGGTTAAGGTTAGACTCTTGGGAATCAGCTAGTTTTGAATCTTATTAGGCTGTAGAAGGAAAACTAATAAGAATACTCCTTAATATCATTTTGTGACTGTAAACAATTATTTATTAGCAAACAATTGATCCCAGAAGGGCAAATTGTTTGAGTCAGTAATGAGCTGAGAAAAGACAGAGCATATCTGTGTATTTGGAAAATAATTGTAACGTAATTGCAATGCATTTAGACAGGCATCTTTTTGGACCTGTTTCTATCTTTAAATGAATTTCTGAAAACATTAACAAGGTTTGTATGCTTTTCTGACATTTACAAGTTGCTTGTGCCAACCGTGGGGCACTAAGAATGATGCATATATTTTAATGTTACAGTGGTGTGAGTCATCTCTGGCTCATTCTAAAAATAAGTTACTTGGGACAGAAGACTAATAGTTGTTTCATAGTGATCTTTTTGCATATTAATTTGAATCACTTAGCATTTCTGCACGATGCACGCTTAAATGCATCAAGGTGGTGCCATATTATATAAAGAAAACTTGGCAAGATCAGCTTTCACTAAATTATTATCTGTTGTATCTTGATGCAAGTGAGAGTGGTCTTTTTAGACGTTTCTGCTTTTATAGACTGTTGAATGTTTTACCTGCTTATGATTACTCTAAATATTGCTTGCTGAAATGCAGTTTGTTTATTTCAGGTCTACTTAGACTTCTGTTGATGCTTCTCTACAAGAGGTGCCCACCTGCTCCTAGCAAGACTAAACTAAAACAATAGAAGTGAGAAGAACCAATCTTTGTACTGATGTTGTTTTTAACCAAGAAATATTTGTTTGTATATTGTAGTATGTCTTAATCTGTCATTACTCACCTGCTTATAATGTTAGTGAAATTGTTTTCCTTATCTGCTGTCTGTAGCTAAATTAATTCAGTCTGGTAGGCAACTTTGAGCATACCTTTTGTAGTACCTAATTATGAAAACTTTCAGTGGTCTCCATAATTTGTTCAATAAATATCTGTAGGTTTTTTGAAAACAAATACTTTCTGTTACAACCTTTTACTGTTTGTGAAACAAACGTTAAGACCAAACCTTTAAGTTGCAAGAATTCTTGAGTACTAGATCTTCCTGATGGAAAATTTCTGAACCTTTAGTCTTTTTCTAATAAGATGAACTGGGAATTCCTTCATTACTGGGGGACGTTGGCTCTCCAGGCAATGTTTTCACTGGGCTGTTGAAAGCCTAAAGCTGTATTAGATGAGCTTGTTTATCTCAGTGACTTGATCGTTACTGAAAAGCAATTAACTGTTTCTGGAGGAAAGAACACGAACGTGTGGTGCTTGTTTTTTCTTTGCACATACTGCATAAAAACCTAGAACTAGTGATGCTTGGGAAGAATCGATGGTAGACAGGACCAAATGCAGAGTTTCATCCTGTAGCCGCGTGGTCTGTTCCAAGTCTGCAGATCTGACCTGGTAGCCCAGGGCTTATGGAGTAACACAAGTGGAAAGGTAGAAAAGAGGAGTTTCCTCAGAGTGGAAATGTCATTCTGGCCACAAACCCCATGAAAATGTGCTGTTTCTCTGAATGGCTTGTGTGCCTTTATTGCCAGTTGGTGTGAAGTCTAATCTGTAATCAGATTTTCTATCAACCTCTTGAGGATTTTGGAGTTGGGGGGTGGGTGCGAGAAGATGCTTGAACTTGGACAAATTAAAAATTTCTTAGGAAAGTAGTATTAAAAAACCAACTCGGATGCTGTGCGTTTTGTTTTTTCTAAACGAGAATATAGATCTGGTCAAGAGACTAAACCTGCAAATCCATCTTCAGGTTATATTCAATGTTGCGTGTTCCTGACTGGCTTGTGGAAATAAAGGCTTTCTGATCAGTACCACCAATAAAAGCCATCTCATCCAACTCTGTTTGCAGAACAGGCTGTCAGGCTGCTCTCTTACTAGTAGCTTGTGTCAGGTGTTTGGAAGTACTTATGTGTTAAGTATTCACTTTGTAGTGAATAGTGAGGAGGGACAGAGCAAAACTCTGGTGAGGCTTATCAAAGATGATTAAGTTGTGGGTATTTTGGAGTGGTGATCGGATTCATATTTTACTCCCCAACTTCTTCTGTTCTGAGTTATCAGTGCCTGCCTAGCCAGTGGGAGTACTTTATTACTAAGAAAACAAACGTGCTGACAACAGAAATAGTGACCAATCGTTCCAAAGAAGGTGGTGATGGAAAGGAAGCCGGGCTCTGTGTGTGCAGAAAGCTGACAAACTTGAGCTGTTACCAGGTAGACGTAGTAAATGAGTGGTGTATGGAATATTTTATAGTTTGTCATGAGCTAGGTATGGATCTTTGATAATATAAACTGGTTTTGGTAGGTTTGGAAAAAATAAAGAACTCCCTGAATTAAATGTGAATAGTGCCCTCGCTGCAGTAGCATCCAGCCTCTGTTCTGATAGACGTGCACCATCCCTATTTCTTGCCATTTTGATTGGCTTTTTTGCATTGACAGTACATGACTGTTGTTGGACAAAGGTTGAATTTTTGATGTCAGCTGAGGTAGTGATGAACCCTTGGTGTTTGGGTTGGCTTTTTTGTTTGTTTGTTTGTTTTTTTGAGGAATGAGTTGATACATAGGGTCTGGGGCCAAAACGTGGGAACCAAAGGTTTCTGTGAGGATGACTAGCAAAGAAATAGTAAGCAAGGTCCCTAGATTGAGGTATAACTGTAGGTTGAGACAGCAGACTCTGCGTTAAAAACACTGTCAAGCGTTCCAGGGTCCCAGACCGCAATGTGTATGTGTGTGCAGGTTTAAATATATACATATTTGCAGAGCAAACATACACAATATCTGCTGTTTCTCTGTCTCCTCTCAGCTGAGAGAGTATAATATTACAAAACATAAGCTTGAGCCCACAAATAAAGAAATTATTTTGTTGTTACCTAGGAGCACAACAGTGACTCTGCTTGTGGAGGAAAGAGACCTGAAGTGAGGGTGGGGGTCCAAATAAATAATGTGCAAAGGCAGAAATAGGCTGGGAGTAATGAAAAGGTGGCTTAGTGATGGTGTGGGAGAAAGGAACGTATGGGATGGAGGGAGGATGGAGTGGGGAGTTACAGGGGTAGAACTGTGGGGAACAGAGTGAAATGAGAGCCAGAGAATGTAGGGGAAAGCAAAGAACATGAGGAATTCCAAATACTTTGGTTAACAAAGTAGACAAATAACAGCCAGGAAACAATGCTACCTGTGCAACTTTTCATTGGTAAATATAAAGGACTAAAAACACCTGTTAATACTTGATGCACTGAGATCTGTGTGCTTCAGTGGACAAAGGCAGCCCAAGATATGTAGGAGGAAACGGACTAACTTAGAAACGGTAGGGAAATTCCTTGTGATCTGTTGGTGTTTTATGTAAATGTTTGAAACGATCTGTAGAAAATGGTGAGACAATTGGGCATAACAGAGAAGAGAAACATCAGTTGGTCAGGGCTACAGCTGTGTCTGTATGTTGGGTACGAATATGTGCAGTCAGAATACGGGTATTTCTTTTACAAGATTAATCTTCCTTTTATTAGCTGTCTTTTAGAAATGCAGGTCAAGGCAGAGGTTCATAAGCTGGAGAAATCATGAAACAAGCCTTTTCTGACCTATATAACAAGCAGCTGAACAAAGAGGATATACTGACTCTTGATCAGAGGAATTGAGATCTAAAAAAGCTCCTTAAGTCATTGCTTTTTGCGCGGTGTTGAGGGCCATACAGAAAACATGGAGTCGCAGCCGTCATTCTAATAGAGTCATCAATCACCATCGACTGCTTGCAGGAAAAAATATCCCGGGTTGTCTCTCACAAGAGCCTCGTAACATGGTGGTGTTGGAAGCCAAGTGGCATCTGTGCCCTGAATGTTACAGAAGCGTGCTGGTAAGTACATTTTTCTGTTGGCCAGTACTTCAAGTTAATCAGTGTATGGTTACTACATACAGAGCTGGAGCTCTGCCGCATCTCAGACGTGATATTTTGTGCTGCTGCTGCCATTATAATAAATACCTATTACAAAAACGTGTCCTTTAGATGTGCGTTTTCCAAAGCAAAACCAGTCCAAAGCTGAACTCTGAGCTCCAAACACAGAGATTTTAGTGATGCCGTTGAGAATGACCTTTCCAAAACTGTAGGTATTGCTAGCTCCATCTTCCTTAACTATCTCACACTTTTGTAGGTGTCCGGTAGTTTTTACTGCCTCGAAAATTAAGGATTTTCTGTAGTTGGCGTCATGTAGTCACTCAGTTCAGCAGTAATTCAGCTGGTGCCTCTGTTAAGATGGGTGCCCCAACGCTGGCTGCTTCTACTATTGGATATTCTTGCAAATGTTGGCCTAAATGACACGTCCACCATCAGTGATTGGTATTAGTGGTCTGGAGCAGAACCTATTTCTTTTGACTAGCAGACATCTGTTCTGGTGATTACACCATTAGCTGCTTTTATGTTGTTTAGTATAATCATAACCACAACGCTAGTAATTTTTTCGTCAATATGCAACTGATACAACTTCTAGTCCTCCAGCAACGTGGCGTTTGCTTTGAAATGTGTCAGGCTCCTTTGTTCCAAATAGTATTTAAGTGATACTTTGTAATATGTTTAGATATGTAGAATTTAGAAATGAAAAGTCAAATACAGGACTCGCCCACGTATTCTTACAACTAATATGCTAAAGGCACTAACTGTGAAATATGTCTTACTTCATAAGGCTATGTGTGCGGCACTTTTTGACTATATCCTATATTTTCCTATAGCGTGAAAAGGTATGAATGCGCTAACGCGTGATGGCAACATGGGGGATGTAATAGGTCTTCAGAGTCTCCTGTGATTACCTGCAGAGTGGAAGGGAATAAACTGTTCTCCATGTGCGCTGGGACCGGGACGAGGCATAATGAGCTTAAATTGTAGCAGAGATTAGTCTAGACATTAGGAAAAACTTCCTAAGTGTAAGGATGGTTAAGCCCAGGAATAAATTGCTTGGGGAAGCTGCAGCATCTCCATCTGTGGAATTTCTCAAGCGCAGATTAGACGAGTATCTGCTGGGAATGGTGTGGTTTTAACCAGTTCTGTCTTGGGGCAGGAATGAGAAGTGAGTACCGATTGTACTTACGGTTCTACACTGCTCGATCTGTCTCTGACCAGTCATTCACCCGCCATTGCTCCTGGTACAGCAAACTGGTATTCTTTGTCACAGAGGCAGGGATTCTTATTTATTTAAAACTTTTAAATTCTTAAACAAGCTTTTCTTTTCCTCCATGGCCCGAACCACCATTAGCAGACAAACTCATTTCACTCTGAATCCTGCTTACCGGCTTCCCCCGTCTGCGTGTCCTGGCACACCTGGGAGAAAGCTCTGTAGAACTGTCCCGTAGAACAAGGCCATCGTACTTCTTAAATTCAATGTGTGTATTCATTCTGTAGCCACTTCTGAATTTGTATATGGTTAATAAAGCGGGAGTTGCTGATTCTTGTTGGCTATGTAAATATTTTGTTTACATCAATCTCACACTAATTGTAGTTTAAGCTTGCAGCTAGCTCCACCATCAGCTGGTGCTAAACAACTCTTGTACCACCGTAGCATGTAGTTCTTTGTTTTAATCAATCCCCCACTTACACAAACCCACTCTACTCTTTCAGTAAAAACAGCAAGGTAGCATCAAGCAAAAACAAAGCTATAATTTACTCACATCAAGGAGTTCCTAATAATTAAACTAAGGAAGGGTTGCTTTTCCTTGCTTGTGTCTCCTGCGAACCACCGCTGTTCTGCAGCCACAACAATGCACCAAAGACAACAATTGCCTTATTCTCAGCTCTGCAGAGATGCCTTGTAAGAAACGATCCTGGCTTGAGAATTTGCACTCTAAATAGATAAGAGAGCCAAAGGTTGAGAGAGAAGCATATTCTTATTCCACAGATGTCAACAAAGGCACAGAATAAGGAAACGAATTTCCTTGTCACAGAGCAAAGGCAGGACTTGAACAGATTTCTTGAATACTTGCTCATGTAATTGGTTTAATTTTTTGCCTCTGCTGTAGACTTACTGTGGGGAGTTATTTGAGTTAATCTTTTTTTATTCCTGTGATGTAATTTTTTTGCTAATCGACCAAACAGTGCTTCCGTGTAAAGGTAAATGAGACCAAATTGTTAAAGGAGAGTTAAAGTCTTTAGATCACTCTTCTTAAATGCAAATTTTTCTTAAATGATGATACACTGTACTCTATTGTGTTGATATATAGTAGTGCTAAGGAGCATAAAGAGGTTCCAGTAGAATACAAAGACTTATTTTATTTACTACTTCAGAGAAGCATAGATGTAACAGGATGAAAGCAGAAAGTGCAAGCATTTTTAGAGGTTGCGTTTTGAAAAATAATAATAAAATGTGCCATCGTGTTTCTACGTAATATTATCTACACAGAAAAAATTGTATAATTCAGGCCCTGCAAATCAGAGACTATTTCGAAGAATTAAGTAGAGAATTTGTAATCCACTTTGTAAAGCTCAAAAAAAAAAAAAATTGCAGAGCTGNTATTTTTATATATATATGTTTTTTTTTTTACCATGTTCCTCAGTTTCTGATGTCTCTTACTGACGAATCGGTTTTCTTGTCCCATACAGGCATATCATGGTGGCTGCAGTTGCTGCACATGCAGCTTCGGCTTTGTGCCTTGTGGGATCCGCGTCTACTTCTACAAAGTTGTTGAGAAGCTGCAGGTGTATTTTTCCTGGAAACAAACACGTGTGGTATTTGTAAGTGGGAGAGGTCTCCCTGTTCCCAGTCCTGTGATGGTACAAAGCCTATTCTTTCATATTTACTTGAATATATAAAGTCCCTGGTTTTAATTTTTTTTCTTGCTGCTGATAATTTATACCATCCTCCGCATCGTTTAAAGATCTCAATTGGTGACATAGAGTGCAATAAGATAGTATAAATCTCTCTTGTATTTGTAAATGACATGTTTTGAGAACAGGACTTTGGCGTTTTTTCTTCTGTCTGTATTTTTTGTGTTGAGACTGTTTGATTCTTCCTGCGCAGGCTTTATGTAGTGGCCTGCAAACACATGATCGCTGGAAGGTGAAGCTGCCTGAGCGGTAAGATAAGTGCCCTGCTCCTGTCAGAGCACATTAATTTCTGCTAATGAGATTTTGGAGGGAAACATTGCGCAAAATATTAGTAGATAAACTTTTCAAATGAAACATCTGGCCTTTTGAGCAAAAACCTCGGTCCTATTCCACAAATTAAACGGCAGGAATATATCTGGGGAAATGTATCTATCCACTCCTGGTTAAAATCTTTGTTTTTAAGATCATGGTGCTTGGTTTGAAAAATAAAAGAAGTGCTTGAAGTCCTTGAATTTTTCCCTTGGTTATAATGGAGTCACTGTTCTTTCCCTGTCATCCGCAATTCTCGAATGCTTTTAATCAAATCCTCAGGATTTAAATTATTAAACATCTTTTTGGGATTACATTTTTTATTCCTAATTATACTCAAAAGATATATATCATGAAATATGCAGCATGTAATTGTGATTAAAGCGTGCAGTCTCCCAAAAGATGGGTCTAACAGTTTTATACATCCAAAATTTAATTAGGCAGATAATGGGGTTAGAAGTGAGATATTTAAGGATGGGCTGAGGAAGGAAGGAAATTTTTGGAATTACGTTTTTGAGTTTGTTTTTTTTTTTTTCTGATGGAGGCAAAATCAGTATGGAGGCTGCAAATGCAAATCAAAATCATGTTTCTTTCCTGACCACTTGTGTCTTCTTTCTTCTTGTATCGTTCTCAAGATTGTCCTTACAAAACCTGCATTTATCTAAATAGTGAACAAGTAATTCAATGAGTTGCAGGACAAAGTCTGATTTTCTACGTAGCTGGGTTTTGTGGTTGTTCCTTCTTAGACATCTGAGACATCACGTTTAGACTTAAACTCTTCCACAATCAGGAGGAAACTTTCCCCAGGTAGATTTCCTGGCCCGCCCTTCCCGGGCGCATTATTAAAGGTTGTCTCCTCTGCTTGGCTGCCTGCTTTCATGAGGGATACAGGAATTTGATATCTTTGAGACCTCCTTCCTCTCTCCAACTCAGCTGTAATTGGTCAATCAGTTCCAAAGTTATTAGGGGGATGAGAGGAGAAGGGGGACGGGCAGACAGACACAGACAATTTCATTGCATGAATCTCATTTCCTTAGGAAACTAGGAATAAAAATAATCAATTAAGGTTAAGACCCGCCGGTACCCTTCTTCAATTACTTTGTAAGAACAATGCCTTTTGCTGAAGTATCCATTATATACAATATCTTGATCAGTCCAGCATAGGATGAAGCCTGTTTGGGAAGTTGTTTGCAAGTATCCAAATACCAGATGAAAACCTGGCTTTTCTATAAACAGTAGCTGAGGTTGCGGAGCCTTTGGCAGCGTCAGGACTCACCCGCTGTGGGTTGCAGTTCCATCATGTAGGTTCAAAAGGACACAACCCACCCTTTTTATTCCCATCGGTGAGCGCGTTGCTGGTGTTTCCAACACCCCTCGTGCGCTTCAGGGCTACGTTCGCCATCGCTTTGTTCTGTTTGACATTTAAATCGTGACGGAAATTTCAGGTGCTGCTTTTTCAGGATGCACCTGAAAAGCCTCCTCGTGGCTTTCGCCCAAAGAGAAACTGCTGCGTGACCACTTCGTCTCTCGGGGCAGAAGATAACGGGGGACATCTCAAATACGCAGGAACGTTGCACCAGGGCTTACGCCCACCGAGCTGCGAGGGAGGAGGATGCTGCTTAGCCATCTCATTCTGTGCCTCTTCCAGCATCAGGAGGTTCCTACAAGCTGAACGACTCCAAAGGCACGTGGTCCCATCCATGCTTTTGTTTCAGCACCGAATGACCTTACAGCCTGCTTATTAACCGATCCCTTCTCTTTTGTCGTGAGCGGTTCTGTTATTTCTTTCACCTGCTGGAAATTTCACTGGTTTCCAAATAATTCTGTTTACCCTCCCTCTCCATGTCATTGGCAATTTTTTTTTTTGTTTTTTGTTTAAATATTTAATATTTCATTAAGCCGCTATTTCTATGATCAGGAATAATTCAAATAGAGCTTCTAAGTGGCAGACATATTGAAATTATGTAAAACACCCTAATGTTTTCACAAGCCTTTTTCTGGACTGTCTTCTAAATCGCCATCAAAATCCCAAACCAAAAGAAAACAAGAAACCCCCAAGCAAACAGGATTTTTTTTTTGCTGTTCTGATTGCAAACCAAACCTGTGTGAGCAATCTGAAACGTTTATGATCTCAAAAGCAGCAAAAAACATCAATTTTCTGCTATCCTGCTTTACCTCGCAGACATGTCCAAATTTAACACTTTGGGGCTATAGTTTCTTTTTCTTCCTCTTATTTCAGGATTTGTTATGCTAACCTCTTGCTCTGCTGTGGAACTGTTTACCGTAAGGAACAAGCCACCCTTATTTCCCTAGAATCTCTATGGTGAGGGGATTTTATGTTTACGGAGAGAAGGAAATGAAGGATGAAGATGTTAATGGAGGGAGCATCCATGTGTCAGATAGTGCATTATATGTGTATCCCCTTGTTTTACTCCTCTGCATTTTTCATTTCTCTAATGATGCTTTATTAAAAAAAAAGTGATGCTTTTCCTGTACATCAGCTTGAAGACATTTCCATGGGACTCTGCTGTAACGTCACCCGAGTTATTTAGCTCCTCGCGGAGTAATGTGGAACCAGGATTCAAACCCTGACCAAAACCTTTTGAACTCGAGGGAGTTCTTTTCAATTTAGTGACTTGCTGTAAGGCTTGGAGACAATTCCTCTGGTTAAAATCAGCGAGGAAAATCTTGTTTCTCTTGGCACGGGATCAACCTCTGCATCAAAATGGTGGCAGATAATGTTTTCCGGATTGTATTTGTTACTACAGCATCAGAATCACCTTTACAGGCAGATACGGTCTTCCTAAAATAGAGATTGTGGTTTATGTCATTTGCATGTAATGCATTATCATGGCCATTATTAATTCCCCTAGTAACTCTTTACTATTAGAAAAAAATGGCATTGCAGGACAGTAAGTATCTATCAGCAGGTATACTGTCTTTTTTTTGAGCTGGCTTCTAATGCAGCAGCCTTTCATCCCTCTATATGAGATTTACCTTTAACCTAGAATCTTTCACCCGTTATCTATAATGTATAATTATAAATACATTGTAGTCTTGAGTAAGTACAATTAAAAAGGGTAATTCGTTTCCCTCCCTCTCTCTCCCATCCTCCCACCCAAGTCCTTGGGTTTAATTTTCATGATTATGTTAGATTATGAGTCATTTTAAATCATGGTATCCAGTAGAGACTACTCCTACTCTGCAGCTCTTTTCAACAGTTGTTTATGGTAGTTTCAGCCTCTTTCTGCCTCTCTGAGGCTCTTTATTTTTAAAGCAAGGCAGACAAGGCCTAAAATTATTCCATTAAAGAGGTGCAATTTTTGTAATGGGACTTAGAGTGCTCTGCAGAAGTGCAGGCAAGTTTCTTCAATATCCTGAGCATTATTCGCTCATTTAGTTAAATGATGTTTCTAATTCCCTGGTAATTACATGTAATGAGGCACTCTTTCTCTTCTTGATGAGACTTTAGCTTAATATGAGATGTCGTATTTTTTTCTTTTTCTTTTT